>JBAMNC010000559.1:1905000-2248955 GCA_037902135.1 Cetoscarus ocellatus
CTACCTTCAGCAGGAGCTGCCCGGGGTGTCGAGTCGCAGATAAGTCAGAAATGACCTTAAAGCAAAGGCAGGGGAATGCGGGCTATCTGTCTGTCCCCAAGACAAGGCGGATGCAGGACGGCATGGTCACGTGTTGGCACTTGTTACTATTGCAGGGAAATGACTAAACAAAGGAGCAGCAATGACAGACAGAACTCAAGAATAATGACTATGGGTTCCTGACATGGTTTATGTACATATGTGCTTCTGAAATCGAGTTACTCACATGAGCCTCCTGGTGGAAATAGGGCCCTAATTTTTTGTTCCTGTGCTATGCCAAGGGAGGAGTTTACTTTCTATTTATAATAAGCTGCTGGATTTAAGCCTCACTAACAAGGAGGAAGACTCATGCTTTTTAGGCCTCAGTGACTTTGCAGCATTGTCCTGCTTTGAGTACACTGTGCTGCACTGAGACACTGTGGCTGTCATTTTTCAATCTGGCATAGAAACCTGTGCAGATTTTGGTATAGAAACCATCCTACACCAGCTCCCAATTGAGATTATGAAACGTTCATATTTGACCATTCCCCCGTGTACGAATGACTGTGTGTTAATACAGGATGCTGCTGAAAACAATAACACCCCCCTAAATATTCAGGGTTAAGCCCAGGATATATGACATGGAGGGGCACAACAGCAGCAAAAAGAAGAAACTTCTATGAGGGGAAGGCTTGAACCCTCACAGAAGAGGAGAAGAGTAAAACGTTGTTGTTTGGATGTCTGAAAAGTGACATTAATGGGAGTCAGAGACATAACGTCTGAACATTTAGGCAGAGATTTTGTTTGAAATGAATTATGATCAGTTGAGCCAGACTTTTTGCAGTCCAAATAAAAATATTTATTTAAAATATTCGGGGATATTAGTGTTTTAGTGGACTTATTTGAGGACAGTTTACAGTTTAACAGTAACCAGAACACTGCAGTAAAGGCATAGTTTATATGATCCTGATCTCTCAGCCCGCCTCTGAACGTATTAAGAGATCCTGTCCTCTTTCATTTAGCATTAACAACACTGACACGCCCGGCTTCACGTAGACATAAGCTCCTCCAGCCCGTCATAGCATTATTATTGACATTACCCTCACCATGATGATAACAAAGCTACTCTTAAATACAAAAAGCTACTCTTAAATACAAAAGCAGACTATGATCACTTTTTTCATGAATAATGAACAGTATCCTCTAAAAGTGACAGATCCCTGAAGGTGGTCACGCATTAACTATCTCTTGGCCTCACTTTTTTTTTTTTTATCCAATGTCACCATGGGGGCTCCGTTCAAAAGGCTACTCTGTGGTTAAAACACATTATCTGGGTCAAATGTTATAAATACAGCAAAACAAATAACGGGCTGCCGCATCACACTCCAGCGTTTGTTCTTTATGCCCAGAGTAGTGTACTTAAAGTACCTCATACTTCATTTTAGGGGACACAAAGATTACTAGAACTGGTTGACTAGTATACCTTGTTACTGTGTGATGACTCTTTTTCTGTGTAGTTGACTAGTCTTATATCACATGATAGGGCATTACCAACATGGACTTTTTAGAAAAAACAGCGGGTAATGACATAGCTATTTCAATATCATCACTCAACAGAGAGCAATCCTCCATCAAGCTCAGGTCAAAGTCCTTGTCTTCTTAAACACAGTTCAGAATTATTTTTCAAGAACTGTGACTGAGCAGTACTATGATAATGAGTAGATAAATATGCTGTTTGAACACATCTTATCATAGTATACATTTCACATACAGCAATATATGCAAGGGATGCACGATATTTATAGGACTGATATAATATGGGCCGATTTGGGGAACAATGACGTAATTTTTTATCGACCCGATACGTACATTTTATCTGATAAAAAGATCCAATAATTTACTGAAATAGGGGAAATTGTTTGCAGGCCCCAAAGCCCCAAAACAAGCCACGTTGCGCTGGTTGTGTCATTTATCGCGCCTTACCAGAAGGACCCAAGCCTGCCCTCGTCACTCTGCCAGACCAACAGTGAACATGGCTTCACCAGTGTGGTTGTTTTTCTCAGTGGCAGCAGATAACAACAGCATTACTGTTTGCACAACCTGTTCGGCGAGAATTTTGAGAGGAGGAAAAGGACTTCAAGTTATAACACAACAAATCTTATAGCTCACCTGAAAAGTCGTCATCGCGGCGAAGCGGTATTGAAAGAATACGAAGCAGCCACAGTAGCAGCTAGCGTGCTAAGGCTAAAAACAACAACGCAGAGCGTGGATGTCCCCATTCAACAGGCATTTGAAAACTGTAAAAAGTTTTTAAGAGATGGTGAAAAGGACAAAGTGATGGAGTTCATAGCACTCGACGACAAGCCCTTTTCTGTTGTTGAGAGCCCGGGTTTTCGCAAGTTAATAGCACATTTGGAGCCACGTTACACCCTCCCAAGCTGTCGCTTCTTCTTGGATGTATCCCTCCATGCCGTCTAAGGTATCGTTGCCACACACATCCATAACTTGATAACATAACACATAACAAGAACAGACTACACGCAGGTTTTACCACAGACATAAGGACATCTGATGATAGTCTGGTCAGCAAGCTTAGCTTAATGGCTCAGTGGTTGGATCAAGATTTTAACATGCAAAAAGACTATATTAAATATAAAAATATGATCTTATCGGTTATCGGTATCGGTATCGGCCATGAGAAGCAGGAAAATACTGGTTATCGGTATCGGTTGAAATTTTTCACATCGTGCATGTGTTTTATCACACAAAAGTCGACTTTAAAATTTCTGAGGTCATGCAACCCCTCCTTTGTTTACATTTGAAGTAATGGGATCCTGTTTTGTTTAAATAAATCTGTGCTACTTTAATTTGTAAATGAGTAAAATTGGATCAAAGTATCTGTTATTATACTTGAGCATTATTTTTGTACTCTCTCCAACCCTGACTATCAGGCACAAAAAGAGATTCATCGCAGCTAATAATAAACTCCGTAAATTGTCTGCATACCCAGAAAACCTCGAAGTCCACTCATCTGTGCTGCAGGGTGTCAGTGTCTCTTTGTGTTGAAAGTTACACCAACATGTGCCTGACTGAAAAACCCGCTCGCAGGCTGCTGATATAATTTCATCCTTGCCTTAAACAACAAGCCCCTCAGCCGCCTTCCTCAGGTTTCACATCAGCTTTTGGTCCACCTGTGAGGCTGTGGAGCCCAATGGTGCGAAACAGCAATCTTCACTACAGCCACTACAGCACAAGAAAAAGCTCAGCAATTATTTTTCCCCTCACTAACGCTCCTCCTGTGACTACAGCATGAGCTCTGTAGAACAACAAGGCCAAGCTGGCACACCTGCCCTACAAACTATCTATTGTTCTGCCTCTGCTGAAAAAGGGGGAAAAAATGCATTATTCACCCCCAACGGTATCTGATATAATGTTGAGCCTGCAGAATTAAAATCAAAGTCCTGTGCAAGCAATGGAGCGCTCTCTCGTCTGTGGAGCTGGACAAGGATCTATAGAGGATCAGCAAAAACATACTGTTTATAGTGCAGAAACTGTTTTCTGAAAAGTTAAGCTTTGTCCTGACAGGAAAGAAGCCACTAAATGATAAACAATCTTCTATCGTTATCATATCCTGTCCTTTTATCCCATAATAATCCTCTTTAATAAGCTTTTAATCTGCATTAATGATGCTCAGTGCTGGATCACCTTGTAAGCAGTGAATTAAATGTAACATTGAGGTTCTTTACTTGTAGGTGTGTACAATAAATCCGACCTCCAACTTGTATTTAGAGCGGACATATCTCAGGTCTATTAAAGCATAGTCACAAAAAATGACACCATGGTTTCAAAGCAGGTATTGCTAGACAGAGAGCAAAATTAAAATGTCAACCTGTCTGTCACACAAACGTTCACACTCACAGCTTTGGTCGGTTTAAAAAGGGCTGACTTCTAATGCAGAATTCAGTTTGTGTATGGCATTTTGTTCAATGCCGTTTTGGTCATATTCAAGAGTTAAAAATGAAACCTCTCCAAATTTCTCCATCAAAGATGTACTTTAGTTTTAGTGAATATGAAAAGGTGAAGAAAAGCCCAAAATGTTGTAAAATACACAATATTTCCAAAAGGTTAAGGAGTTTTAATGGGAATTTTTGACCATTCTTCCAGAAGCGCATTTGTGAGGTCAGACACTGATGTTGGACGAGAAGCCCTCGCTCACAGTCTGCTCTAATTCATCCCAAAGGTGTTCTATCGGGTTGAGGTCAGAACTCTGTGCAGGCCAGTGAAGTTCTTCCACACAAAACTCACTCAGCTATGTCTTTATGGACCTTGCTTTATGCTCTGCTGCGCAGTCATGTTGGAAGAGGAAGGGGCCGTCCCAAACTGTCCCACAAAGATGGGAGCATGAAATTGTCCAAAATGTTCTGGTATGCTGAAGCATTAAGAGTTCTTTTACCTGGAACTAAGGGGCCGAGCCCAACTTCATAAGAACTCAAAACAACCCCACCTTTCACCAAACTTTACACTTGGCACAATGCAGTCAGACAAGTACTGTTCTCCTGGCAACTGCCAAACCAAGACTCATTCATCAGGTTGCCAGACAGAGTAGCGTGATTCAACACTCCAGAGAACATGTCTCCACTGCTCTAAAGTCCAGTGATGGCGTGTTTATACCACTGCATCCAACGCTTTGCATTGCACTTAGTGATGTAAGGCTTGGATGCAGCTGCTCAGCCATTGAAACCCATTCCATGAAGCTCTTTACACACTGTTCTTGAGCTGATCTGAAAGCCACATGAAGTCTGGAGGTCTATAGGTACTGACTCTGCAGAACCCCGGTGAGCTTTATGCACTTTCTGCCTCAACATCCACTGACCCCGCTCTGTGATTTTACACTTTGTCACTGAGTTGCTGTTGTTCCAATTGCTTCCACTTTGTTAAAATACCACTAACAGTTGACTGTGGAATATTTGGTAGAGAGGAAATTTCACAACTGGACTTATTGCACAGGTGGCCTCCTATCACGATGCCAGGCTGTAATTCACTGAGCTCCGAAGAGCGACAAATGTTGGTAGAAGCAGTCTGCAAGCCTCGGTGCTTGATTTTATCCATCTGTGGCCATGTAAGTGATTGGAATAACTAACAATTAATAATGTGTAGTTTGTGAATGAACCACTCCAAAGAGCCAACACTTATATATGAAAAACCTTTTTTTTTTTTAAAGACATTTTTTACCTTTTGCTATTTTTGTTGTCCATTAACAGACATTAAAAAAACAAATGATATTTGAAAAAAAAGGTTTCAGACTGACAGACAGACCCCCTCAATCAAAGCTGATCCAAATAATCAGAATCTCTAAAAATAGTAATGTTTGTTTAATCTGGTGTAGGGATGGGAATCGAAAACCAATTCAGTTAAAAAGTGACGACAACTCGCTACAGAATCATTATCAATATGTACTTCGCTAAACAATTTCGTTATCTATTCCTTCCTCCCCATTTGTTCTGGATAGGGGCAACAAAAGATGGGATAAGTTGAGGAACGCTCCAAAAACACGTGTTTGGAACCTTCCACAGGTGAAGAGGTTAATTGGAAACAGGTGAGTGTTGTGATTAGATATAAAAGGAGCATCGACAAAAGACTCAGTTGTTTACAAGCAAGGATGGGGTGATGTTCAGCACTTTGTGAACAACTGTGTGAGCAAATAGTCCAACAGTTTAAGAGCAGTGTTTCCCAAAGCACAACTGCAAGGAATTTAGGGATTTTATCATCAACAGCCAATAATATCATCAAAAGGTTCAAAGAATGTAAAGAAATCTCTGCATGTAAGTGGCAAGACCGAAAACAAACATTTAATGCTCATGACCTACCATCCATCAAGCAGCACAGCATTAAAAACCAACATCATTCTGTAAACAATATTACAGCATGGGCTCAGGAACCCATTATCAGTCAACACAGTCTGTCGCTACATCTAAAAGTGCAGTTAAAACATGCAAAGCAAAAGCCATTTATCAACAACACCCTGAAACACTGCCAGCTTCTCTAGGCCTGAGCTCATCAAGCTGGCCTGACGCAAATGAAAAAGTGTGCTGTGGTCTCATGAGTCCAAATTTCAAGCTGTTTTTTGGAAATCATGCAGTCATGTCCTCCAAACTAAAGGGGAAAAGGACCAACCACACTGTTATCAGTGCAAAGTTCCAAAGCCAGCATCTGTGATGGTATAGGGGTATATGAGTGCCCATGGCATGGGTAACTTGCACATCTGTGAAAGCGTCATTAATACTGAAAGGAACAAACAGGTTGTGGAGCAACATGGGCTGCCATCAAAGCATATCTTTTCCAGGGATGTTTCTGCTTATTTCAGCAAGACAACGTCAAGCCACTTTCTGCACGTATTACAACGGGGTGGCTTCAAAGTAAAAGAGTGCAGGTAATAGACTGGCCTGCCTGCAGTCCAGATCTATCTCCTAATGAAAATGTGTTGCCCATTATGAAGCACAAATATAAAAATGAAGACCCCACACTGTTTAGCCACTGAAGTTGTTCATTAAGTAAAAATGGGAAAGACTTTCACCTACATTAATCACTGTCCTCAGGTCCCAAATGCTTACTGAATGTTGGTAAAAGGAAAGGTAATGTAGCACAGTGGTAAATGTGCCTCTGTCCCAGCTTTTTTGAAACATGTTGCTGGCATCAAATTCAAAATGAGTGAATATTTGAAACTATATTTGAAAAAAAAAAAAAAGTCTATCAGTTTAAACATTAAATATCTTATCTGGAAAGCACTTTGGTCACTTTGAGTGTTGTAAAGTGCTCTATAAATAAATTTTGATTGATTGATTGATTGATCTTTGTATTGTGTATTCAATTGAATGTATGCAGGAAAATATTTGCAAATCATTACATTCTGTTTTTATAAAGTTTTACACAACTTAAAGGGAGTGTATTGAAAACAGGTAAACAAAAATCTCATCTTGGATAGTTTGCTCTAATCTGGAATCTTATGCTTAAATGCAATTAAATTTAAATTTCAAATAATATTTTTCAGCACCTCTCAGGTTACCACAATGGAAAAATCACTTGCCAAACAATTCACAGTCAAGCTGTCAGTCTAGCACACATAAGTCAGTGGTACTGATCTGCATGTCTGATATTTATCTTAAATGCCATTGTGGAAAATTTACATTCTCAAAACTTAAATACATACGTAATTTATGCAGTGTGGTAAAATGTCTACAGTACAGGACAACATTAATATATACAGACACAGACTGTGATTAAAAAACACAACAGCCATCAACAGTTTAAAGCAGCTATCTGACATTACAGTTTTGTTCCTTTTTCCAAAATGTCGATCAATTTAGAACATTAGGACTCTTTTAAAGTCCCAGACAACCCTGATGACAGACTGAAGATAAACTGTACCAGACGCTGTAATGTTCCTGATGGCCCACTTTCCCTTGGTACACCGCTGTGTAAACAAACACCCTGAGGTCACCCTCCAGGAGGTCACACTGAGAAGCAGTACACCCTACTTCTCCAAAGTAGATCGGACACACTGTGTACCAAAGCTGTAGATTATCTTGAACAGCCAGCTCAGCACAGTAACACTCTTGTTGATAGAATACAGCAGGTTGATATACCTCACTCTAACATGATCCCAAAGCTTTCCAAAACATTAAAATGTTGTGTACAGGCCCGCTGTATAAGCTATCCATGAATCATTAACCACTACAGTTACAGTCTGCTCATGTAAGGAACATGTTCACTGTGTTTGTCGGCCGTTTCTGAGAGCACACTTCTCCTTGGCTGTGGAACAATGCTTAGATTACTACATCACCCATAATTCATCACACAGACATAAATGCAAAAGGTGCACAGAATGCTGCAATGACGAGGAAATCTAAAAATAGAAAGCTGAATAAAACCTCTGTAGAGGGAAAGTAAGACATGATAAAGCACCGATGAGGATAGTTGTCAGAGTGTTTCTGTGTGTAGGCGCAGCACACACTCCAAACCTGGATGATGAAGCAATATACTGAAGACACAGCATGTGCTACATAAACTCTACCTGCTAAATCTTTGACTACATCTTCAGTTTGATAAGACAGTAAAAGATGATTATGTAGTTATGACACATTTGCTTATGTATGTTGAAACAATTTAACAAATAGAGCAGATAAATACTCAGCAAACAAGGAGTAAACTGCAGGAGACAGACAATCTTTTTATCCTTCCTTTTATCCTCATCACAAACACAGGCCAAATAGTTTTTTCATACTCTTAACAGATAGTTTAGTCATCCATTTCTATATAAATACGGTGGGTGAACAACACTTTGGCATGCTACCCAGGCTTATTAAAGCCACCCAAGTTAACTTAAATTGCATTTTTTTTCTTTTGTAGATTTGTATATCAGTATTTTCTAAGCACTAGAGAAAAAACATCTAGCACAACATTCCCTCAGTTTGAGGTATGACATCTTGCGTGAAAAACAAAGCCTGTAATGTCAATTCAACCGTTTTCTGCGAAAAGTACCTCATTAACGGTAAGTTCTCACACATGCAAGTAACCAGCTGTGGTTTTGGAGTCCAGTGTGAAGGCACGCACATTTTCTTCTTTGAGCATCTTTATGCAAAGTACTGCTAATGAATGCGGTCAAAAGAGCAGAAATGTGAAAAAAATAAACCTACAGAAAGAAGCCAACCCTCAACAGCATTTCAATCCCACTGGTATCGCCCAGTGGGAAACACTGATATATCAGCAGTAATTAAGTAGTAGCCCTTGCAGGACAATACTCTTTCACACCTCAGCTTACATGGAGTTACTTTCAGGGCAAAAATTAAGGTTAAGATTCTAGGCTGTTGTCTAGGAATACTTATAGAGTTGAATGTCCAATGTCACAATTGTATGTTCAAAAAAATGCACCACATTAAAATACAAAGACAGTCATAAATGGCCTGTTGCAACTTGTTGTGTATTATATTCAATTTCTTAATTTCTCAGACCAATAATTCTGAAATGCCAATCAATGCTGTATGTCACCTGGAATGTCACCCAAAGTCAGAATTTAAACTCAATGAGGACACTGAGGACCTTTAGTATCCCTGAGTTTATAAGCTTGTAACATGACTGTAGGGCTGCCTGATTATAGCAAAAATCATTATCAGGGTTATGAATTACTCACAGATTTTAAAACACACACCACATACTTTCATTAAGCGTATATGCCTTTGACACTATCAGTTTTAACAATAAAGAAAAGGGCAATATATAGAAATGTACATGTAAAAATACAAATACCTCAAAATAATACTAATAGTAATAATGGGGAAAAAAAGTTAAACATATAATATGGCACAATAATTTCAATCTAAATTACCCAGTTTTCATATCTGTGAGAGGCAGTAATTGTAATCTTGATTAAAATCCAATGAACTGCCCAGCTCCACATGACTGCATTAAATTCAGGTGCAACTTCATTCACAGCAGCAACCAACAGCTCACACTGGTTTAAACAAGAGCAGTCAATAGATTACATTTTCTTAATGTTTGATAAATCTCTAATTGTTGATCATTAATTTATGATTACCCCTGTTTCAATAGTATGTGTGTGTGGAATAAGTACTTCACAGCAACATAAATATGCACCAATAAAGATGAAAACAGCAGAGGGGAATATAAAAAGATGTAATGTTTGATACCACAAGGTGCACATTAGTGTTGATTGGTCCATTAAAATGTCTGAGAGTCTGCTTCAACCAAAATGAGAAACTCAAACAAGTGGCAGCATCCTTACTTTACACCAGAGTGAAAGCAAGAGGCATTAATGGTGAATGTTGACAACCATAGCAGGCGACAGCTGTATTCCAGTCCTGCCATTGGCCAGGAGAGGAGTGCTCTCTGCATTGGCTGTGTGCTCAACCAGTTAGTGGTATGTGAGACTTGACGCACTTCAGTCTCAGCAATAAACACAGCAGGAGAAAATGCAAAAAAAACAGACTTGTCAGAAGATTCTTCTGACAAGGATATCTTGCTATATATGAGCCTTTTCTTTTCATAATTATGGACTGTCTTGGAAAAGTATGGACTGGGTTGAGGGTCAAAATTGAAAAAACGTGTGTTAGTCAAGCATCAAACAAATTAACAGTGTTGAAGAGATGTGCGTTACCTTGCTTTTGTTATGTTAATACTGGCTGCCACCTGAGATGGCCAGTAGCATTTCAAGATGGTTGAAACCACTCATTTGGTTACAGTTCTGTCCACCTCTGTCACATCCTTTAACTGTTGCCACACCCAAACTGAGGGATGTGCCCTAAGATACAAGCCTCAAGCCAGGTAGAGGTGGATGAAAGAACGTGAACACTAAGAATCCAAATGACAACTTCAGGTTAACAGCTTTTCCATGGTACTCAAGCACTTCTAAGCACTTTTTCAGGGTGTATTTTCAAGGATATTTTTTCCAGCATCTTAGAGCTGTCTTAAATTGTTAATTCATACAAACAAATGTATACTCATTTTTTTACTTTCTTATTGAATATAATTTGATAGCTTTATGGTATAAACAACGAAATTGTATTTTGAAATAGTCTAGAAAAAGATGACAAAAAGAAGCAAACAACTCAAAGTTTTCTTTAAAACATAAAACCTTGCATCCAATATAACCTGGTTGGACAAAACAACTGCTCAAACAGGCCTTCCATACAATGACAAACAAAATCCAAAATTCCAGCACAATCAAGATTAAATTCATTTTCAAGGATTTTAAGCACCCATATGACCCTTAAAACTAAGCAGGGGGATGTAAACCATTTAACACAAGCACAACAACATGATTAAAGATGTATAAGCATTACTCACCAGGTCATGGTTTGTTGAGTTGGAATCATCTTCAGGGAAGGGGATATAGACAGCTAAGGCCATACAGTTGGCAAAAATAGCAATTAATATAAAGATATCAAATGGCCTGAGGAGAAGAGGTTAAGGAAAACACAGAGAAGTTTCATCAAACTGGCTTATTTTTACACAAAATCACACAAACTCCACAAGGTCCTGTGTCTGTGATTATGTGATTTCAAGCATAGGTGGAAACATCAGTGACCTGCAGGGCATTTGTCTATGCAGCATGGCATTAAATATCAAGTGTTCCTAAAGATGGCAAAGATATCAAACAGCAGTCACCTTCGAGTTTTTTAGATTAAAAATGTTATGACTTCATCATTTTAATACCTGTATATGTTTGAAAGAAACTGTGTCACAATCTATGGCCTTTGAATTTTGAGGCATGGCCAAATAATTTTTTGAGAGATGATTCTGACCTTTGATTTTTGGCTATCAGATTGTAATCAGTTTGTGTTGCAGATTATTGTGCCAAATTTAAAATATCTCCTAAAGATAAATTGCGCCTAATATAATGCGTCAGACAGTGTGCCAACATGTAAACATGGCGAGGGAGGCATGGACCTGATAGCCAGTTTGTTTTCACTTTAACTGGCAGGGCAGAGAAATAAACATGCAGCAGTGCTTTACTGTAGCTGTATCCAGTCCAAACAGAGCAATACGTGACCCCTGATAAGGCCACAGCTGCATCTCACAAAGTGTACTGGTAGTAAATCCCTGTTGATGTTTTTGGGCAAACACACAAAGGTGGATTATGAAATATATCTGTCAGACTCACGTGAGGCGGTCTCCTTTTTAACATCTGATGGCTTTTGTGGTGACAGCATCTGCTTTAGCAAAAAAGCTTCCCAACCGCCACACAGTCTAATACTCCACAAGTATTTTTGGATACAGTGACTCTCACTTAATCTTTTGTGAGAAGAATATTTTGTATTTCAGTTTGACATCATTTTAAAATAGGACCCAGGAGACTGTGCTATTTTTTCTCCATTTTCAATTTACAGTATCTGCTTTTCAAAACCCTTCCTACATTTCCCGATCATACACCACCTCTTTGGCCTAAAAAAGAATAATACATGATCTGAAGCTCATGGCCATTAGGTTTTAAAAATCCCTGGCTGCCTGCACCCATGTCCTTTGGTGCATATTAGCTCAGATTCAAAAAACATCTTTACACCTGAGGTGATCCCAAGCTTACAAGAGGATGGCTGAAAACCCACCACTAACACATTTACTTGTAACAGCTCAGTCGCACGGCAGTAGGGGAGTTGTAGGTGATTCGAGGGCAGGGTGTGGGCTCAGATCTAGCACTAGCACTTTGTGACTTTCAAAACCCTCCAGTTTTCCAGAGTTACCAACCCTCTCTAAGTGACATGGTCTATAAACTCTCCTGAGCAAACCTTTATTTTAAATTCATGTTGGTGCCCTCCGTGAACAAAGTGGTATATGTTTTGTATCACTCTCTTTGCAGATTGTCCTTTCATTATGTAACTATATCAAGGATCACATCATACCTTTTTAAAAAAAATGTCAAATGCATCACCCATTAGCCCTTCTCACTGTGTATTTAAGCAAAAGCACCACAATGGAGCACCACCGTTGTGATATTTGTGCAAGATTAAGCACACATTTTACATACACACAGACCAACACGCACACTTCGTGTTGTGGTCCCCCACCGGCTCTGCATGCTCCCTTCTTTAATTGTGTTTACGACTGTCTCCCTGAGACAGATTAAAGAGAGCCTCTGCAACATTAGGTATTAGGAATCTTTGCTATTTATATGTACAAAAGGCTCCATCCTGCTTTAAAATACAGCAGGGATTTCAGGGACAAAAATACTTATATAGGAACTAATAAACTTTATGCTAGTGGTCTGTTTACATCTAAAGCACATACAGATTTACCAGTGCCATTTTCATTTTGTTTTATTTGTAGCTAAAATCATTCCACAGGAGCTTTAAAAAGTTAATAAACCACTATACAGTTTGTCACAGGATATGCTCTGAGAAATGCTTTAATTGTCAAACATTTAAAAAACTAAAGATATTTAATAATAGGTATAAATTATAAAACTACAAGCATAAATAATGTTTAAAAACTGTCCCAGTGCACTAGAAAATACTTTTTTTTTGCTCAAAACACATCTTACGTGATTGATTACTGAAACAGTGTCTTAATAATTCTCTGTTGAATGCCAAACAGGTATATGAAAAAATACCTCAGTCAAACTGCACTCACTCCCACATGAGGCCACAGTAAAGGATACTTCCACTCCACCAGGCTGATGCAGGCCCTGCGTATGGGGTTGTTGAGGTTGAGGCAGAACAGAGCCCTGGCTGGCCTGCTGTTGGCATTGCTGCCCTGCTTCTTGCTTTTGGCATACTGCGCCCGCTTCTTCTGTGCCAACGCACCTACCGGGATGGTGGAGGACGTTTGGGCAGGCGGTGCAGGAGGAGCGGGTGGCGCTGCAGGAGCCGGAGGTGGGGCCGGGGCAGGGGCCGCAGCGGGGGCCGCGGCAGGGGCAGGGGTCGAGGCGGGAGGGGCCTCTGAGGCCGCAGCAGGGGCTGGGTCTGGGGCAGGCCCGTTGGCGCTCATGGTGTGGGCGTGGCTCTGTGAGGAGCATCCAGCAGCATGGATCTGCCAGGGTAGACAGGGAGGCTAGAGGAGGGCAGAGGAGTCTGACCAATGAGCTGGCACGTCACCAGGAGGAAGGACGCTGGTGCTGCTGGCATAATTTGCCCCTGAGAATAAGAGAAATAAGAAGAAGTTGTGCAAGTACATTTTTTACCGTCAAAAAGTAGAGTTCTGTTACTGTTGTTACATTTTCTGTGCATGTTTTTCTGAAATCAAAATAAAATTCAGTACATGCCCACATGGTCTAACAACACATACATTCTAAAAGACAGATAAGGTATTACAGTTAGGGGTGCAAATATCAGCTGCTCTGCCATAATATGGGATGGTAACCAATTCAGTTGAGAATCGATAACATCGCGAAAGGAATCAATAGCGATCTTTTTTTTGCTTAACAATTCTGTTATCAACTCCCTCCACTAAGTTTTGGATTCCTAGCAAAATCAGGAGGTCACACAGTTTGCTCTCGTCAGAGGCAGTCAGCACAAATGACCAGCAGTCAAAGACGTAATCATGGCAGAAAGGAGACAGTAGTCAGGCCAGGCTGGAATTTACAGAAACTTGCTAAAGTTTTTTTCATGGTGAACAGCACATTGTTGATCCTGAAAACATGTATAGGCCTGCTATTTTTCCTCACATAAAATCTACATGAATAAATAAGGAAGTCGGTAAAGAAATGCTTTTTGTCTCCTCAGTGACTGTTATGGCACCCCTTTAATCATTACTGCTTTCTGTGGTTTATTCATCGCCCCCCCACCTTTTCTCACTTGATCTTCATGCAAAGTTGAGAATAAAATATGCTATTCTACTAAAGCTCATCTATGCATTCAAATGCCTTTTCTGGGATATATTTACAGTATCCTGATGATATTTAGTTTCATTGAAGCTCCAATGAGCTTTGAAGAATCATTTTAGCAGACAGGGTGTCACGTGAATCATAATGGTGTTTAAAGCGAATGTTGGGCTAAAATTTATAAGCCTATATTCTAACTGTAAAGGTTAGTAATCCACATACAGCTACAAAATCTAAAAAAGAATAAATTAATAAATCTTAGTTAGTTTACTAACTACACATTTTCTGGGGAAACAAGGATTACTTATTAATTTGTTTATTTAAAATATATATGGAAACACAAAATCAGATTTTTACTGATATCCAACATGCCACTATTTCTAAATTCATTTCAGATAACACCAAAATCAATTAATACCAATATATAAACTGCTTATTTTGCTTAAAGAGCACCAAGTATATCTAACTGACATTTACCTTGTCTTATTTTGCAATAGTCTATTTGATTCTTAAATAAATGATTAATTATTCCTCACATATATTGACATTGAGTAATAAAATACCGGGAGCAGTTTCTTCGGATTACATGTAAATTTTATGCAAAATGAGTTTCTGACAGTAAAACCAAGCCTCATCTGCTTTCATGAGAGTTAAAAACAGCAACAACATGCTGACAAACAGAGCTTTTTAGAGCACAGAGTAAAGATGTGCTTCTGTTTCTTGAGCTCATACTTTGAAATCAGAATTAATTTTTCTAATCAACATGTTTTGCAGGCTGGTTTTCTGAAAAAGTGTTTGAAATATCAAAGAACAAATTCCTCAAAAGAGCAAAATAAATTACCTGTCATCCACAACTGTAACTTCAGCTCTTAAACCAAGTGTAAATGCTGAAAAACCTCAGCTAAGGTCTGCTGTTGGTTTATTTTTAGCAACAAACTTAATGCTTCATCTTGCAGAGTGAAACATTATGGTACAGGCATCTGTACATTACTGCAGTACGTACAGCTGATGTGTTGGCTGGAGAATCAAAAAATGAATGGTTAAGAAAGAACATTATTAAAATAGCTGGCAAAAATATTTTTTTTGCCAGCTATTGTAATAATGACTTTGACAAAATGTAAGTTAACTTTTTATTAACCAGACAAGCCAGACTAGAACATTAAGATTGGGCTTTCAGACATTCAAAATCCCTAATATTAGTTGTTTTAAGGACAAAGTTGGTTGTATTAGCAATATGACAGAGGTTTACAAGTACTGAAAGACATACAATGTTTCATCTTTTCACCAAATACCAGAAAACTAGTCAACAAAAACTTGTAGTAAAGAACAGTCAAAATGACGTCAATAAAAAACTACCCTCTCTATCAAGACCTTCTTTGTACATTTTAAGATCCCAATGCTGGTGCTGGAACATTTATACAGGGTGTTTTGAACAAGTTTTAAGATTATAAAATGCCTAATTTTCTTCGTGATAACTCCTAATCATTGTAGGTGAATTTAGTTTGAATGGAAATGCAAGAGAAAATAACTGAGTCATTAATTCAATGCATCAAAAAAGAGTAACTGACCAAGAAACACAACAGTTAAACACTTCAAAATCTGAAAATTTAAAAAATAAATCATTCGTGGTTTTGAGGATTATTATGATTACTCTTATGACTGTTTGCAATTAAAAAATTAAAAAGAGGAGGATGAAACCAAGAAAGGTGGGTCTGAAAACCTCTTTTGATCAATATAAATTCTTAATATGGTCAATCAAATTTAACACCTTGAAGTGTTGCATTAAAGATTTTCCCTTACTTTGTTAAGACCTCAATTTTTTTGCTTAATTAATTTATCAACTTTAAACCTTTTATAAAACCCCTCAGACACCCTGTGAATGTGCTGGCGGTGCATTAACATAAACAGTTACATTAAATTTACAGTTTGGTCAAACAAAGTAAGTTCAACAGAGAAAACATGTTTGACTAAAGGCATCGGCCAACTGTAAAGACTTTTTATTGACTGCAACTTAACAAAAATGCTTTTGAGCCTTTACCTAAAGCACAAGACTATAACACTGGACAGCAAAAATGACTACAATGTGACTAAAAGATGCATTTCAGAATAAACACTTGACTAGGACTAAAACCTGACATAGCTGCCAAAATGAAGACTGATTGGCTGATTTGGCAGGACATTTGTTAATATAGTATTTGAGTCTGATGTTATTATATACAGTACCATCATATGCTGACATAAATAACTGTTTACTTATCAGACTCCAGCTGTTTTCCTTTTTACACTACATGGAAAAATGTTTTCAAATGATTAAGTACTTTGAAAAAATTAATAATGAAGTACTTTTTACTTTACCTTGAGTAACTTCATCACCTGCTGCTTTTAACTGTATTTAAGTAAAATATTTATCAAAATAACTGAACTTTTACTTGAGTATAACATATTTCCACTTTCTGCTTTTCAAGTTATTATCTGCTGGTAGATACCAATATCATGCCAATAATATTGTGCATTCCACTTTATCATAATTCCATTAGCTCTACCAAAAAGATATGTTTTTCCTGTATCTATAGTTTGCTGGTTTGTTTGTTAACTCAAAAAGATTTGATGATTTTTCAGGGAATATTGGTCACGGCACAAGGAAAAACTGATTTGATTTTGGTGGTGATCCAAAAATGGATGCGAATTCAGGACATTTTTTAATGATTTGTTGTGATAGGGCACTTTTCCACATTTTCAGGGAATGTTGGTCACAGCACAAGAGACAAAGTGATTAGACTTCGGTGATGATCTGAATCTGGACGTGAATCTGGATCTGCAATTTTGTCATTTTTTGATAATAGCTTGCTTGACAATGTCGGTAATGCCTTGGTGGAGGTTTGTGCTCTCCGAGCACATCTAATTATCAAAGTAACTCTACTTTTATTTGAGCCGATATACTTGTACTCTTTCCGTCCCTTGAATGTAATATATTACTTTCCACCCCTCCTTTTCAAGCTATCATCTGCTGTTAGATACCAAAATTATCCCGATAATATTGTGCATCCTGCCTTAACATAAAATTGTTTAATATGAGATCAACCCTGGTGTAAATTCAGCAGCAGGAAAAAGGGAAAAGAAATATGGCAGCTTAGCCTGGCTCTCATACTGCTATCATGTGTACAAATTCAGCCAACAATCCCCAAAAATCAGTGACCCTTAACGTATTCAGGGAGCAAAACATGAGGACAGGCGACATGCAGCTTTAGCCCTAACACACATACAGCCTGTTACCAACACACAAAATAAGCTGTAAAATTCAGAGCTGCCTCTGTCAGACATCACTTGGTCACATCAGTTGTGTAAGTCCTTGAACTGCGAGCAGGCCCCACAGAGGAAAAAACACACAAAAGGTCACATTGCAGCGATGATGAATTAATCTACATCCAGCATGTAAAGTCTATTTGCTCCGTGGATGTTGCTTATTGTAAGCCAGGACGTCTAAGTGGTGAATTCAGCCTCACATCTCCTTTGTGCTTGGATGCTGCCTTCGTGGAGCCGAAGCTAGTGCGAGCTCAGAGTGAGGGTAAAAAAATGCGTATTTAATGCGCTTATTTTGGAATAAATGTCACTGCTGCGTCAAAAACGTCGACCGAGCAGCCGTCATTGAGTGTATACTGTCATTTCCATGAGACAAAATAGCCACCGTGAAGCCGTCCTCTCGTTTCCCCTTGGACGCTACACCGAGGCAGGATATGGATGAAATCTGCCCCAAAAATGATGTGAAATGACAGGCTGACTCCGGGCGCTCATAGTGGAAACTGAGCAACGCAGGGACGTCAGATGGTCGTCAGAAACAGCTGGCATCGTTATTACAACAAATCTCAAATCATGATGCTCTTAAACTCGGGCTAATACAGAGGACAGTCCACATGACCAGAGCCCACCTCAGTTTACATCAACCAGGCTGAGCAGGCTTTTCTTCAGATGTGTTTTAACGTGAGGTAAAACATAAGCCCCCTCCATGAAACATGTCAGCGTCGAGACAAACAGTGTCCGCTGTTAATATCTGCTGTCCTCTCTCAGTGATGAAGGAGCATCAGCACTGCCTGCATGAACGCTGCTATGCTAACTAAAAGAGGCTAACTTCTGGAGCCGAGCAGTGTTGTGTTACCTTTTATCCGAAGACTTTAGGATTTAGCCGCGGTCTCCTTTCCGCTCCAGAGTTTCCCACAGCGAATAACGGAGGTCCGGTGTCAAACGACGGCGGTGAAGCGATCATGAGCTCCGGCGGCGGCGGCAGGACGGACACATCCAGGCTGCGCGTTAATTACGCTCTTCGTCCATGGTGGTGATGGAGGAGAGAGCTGGAGACAGGAGAGTGCGCACCACACTACAGAGCATCCTCAGTCCAATGCTGCCTGCTTATCGTCACAGTGAACAGTACGGCGACCAGAGCACTGCGAGAGAGCAGGACCCCCTCCTCCTGCCCCACACCGCCCCTGACAACACACAAGACCCTGATCACACACAGACCCTGCTTACATCCAACAGGCGCTGCTGCTGGGTTAGATCTTAGTTCAGTTCATTAACAACAGTGCGACCCACCTTAAAGAAGTCAGGTGGAGCTGAAACTGATCTCATGAACGTCACTTTTCAAATAAAACCCCCCATTAATGAGTAATGTGTATTTTATTTTATTTGTTATCAATTTCAAAAGGGAAAGTATTTACAAACAGGCCTTGCATCATAGTATTTAAAATAAATTGCTCATGTGATTAAGGGGTGGGCAACTGGCAGCCCGAGGGACACATGCGGCCCTCCTACTCCCTCAGTGCGGCCTGCCAGCCAGTAGGAATATCAAAAATGTATGAACATGAAGAAAACCTGACAAAGAACTGCTATGATGGTATTGAAAATAAAAATGTTTTTGATTAAATTGAACTACAGTTGTTTCTGTGAGACTCCTTTCAATGCACATGTTAATATAGAAATAAAAAATATCTGTAAAATAATCTTAAATTAAAAGTGCTGCGAGAGCACAAACCACTGCCACAGCCTTTCCAACACTGTCAGGTTAGTTATTGTCAAAAATGTAGAGACTGCCCAATCCTAAACTGTTACAAAATCCTTGAAAAATTCCTGGATCCCTCTCTGGATTGGATATTCCTCTTAAATCTAATCACTTCTCCCTGTGCCTTGACTAAAAATCCCTGTATATGTCATCAAAATCTGTTAAGTTCTGAAGTTATCTTGCTAACAAGCAAATGGACAAACAGACAGTCTGACAGACTGAAGAAATAATTATGACTTTAGCTGTGCTACATTAGCTGTGTGCACAATATTATTGGCGCAATACCAGTATCAGCAATAATTGCCTTAAAAGATGTATCAGCATTTCTGACATTTTTTGCTGATATTTAAAGCCGGTATTTTAATTATACAAACTGGCCTTTAATACTCCAATTATTGGCTGTAATATTGGCAGAATGTACAATTTCCCATAAGGGTTTACCTCACCATCACTACATTTCCCCTTTGTAAATCAAAAGTTTAATTTAATAATGATTAAAAATGGGTTTTTCTTGCTTCACATCTAACATAAATAGTCACCAGAGGAACTGGTCAATCTCAGTAAAGTGGAGGCTCTGTGTTCTTTACAAAAAATATTGGTATCTGTATAGGTATCAGCAATAATAACTTTGGAAATATATTTAAAAAAAAATATCATGCAACTCTGGTGTAAACGTATTTGTGCATTTGTAATGTTTGACTTATCCATCCATCCATCCCTGATCCCTACCTGAAGCATGGGGGGCTGGAGCCTAGCCATGTATTCATTGGGTGTGGGGTGAGGTGCCCCCTGGACTGGTCACTTGCCAATCAAAGGGCCAACACATAGAGACAAACAACCGTTTGTGCATAAATTCAAACCTATTGGCAAATTAGAATCACCAATTAACCTAATGAACATGTTTTCGGTCTGTGTGTGGGAACTGGAGTACCTGGAGAAAACCCAAACATGCACGGGAAGAACATGCAAACTATACAATGAGGGGCCTCATCTAATCAGAGAACTGATCCAGTAACTTTCTTGCTGTGAGGCAACAGCTGTGTCTGCTGCACCACTTGAAGCCTGATGTTCAACATGCAGTATCTCTGGGAATATGTCCTCGCATTTCACATACACAAATGACCTTGTTTGACCTTGTAAAATACTCTCAGTATCCCGTGTACAGCCCTTTAAGTTTCCCTGTGTATAAAACGTACTTAATACTATAGATAAACTTAACTTACTTTGGCTTACTAAAAATATAAACTGATCTTTTTCTACCTTCGATTTTTTAGGACTGGACAGTAAATTGAGTTTAAATTTGGTAGTTTATTTGATAATTCATTATTATGCATTTTTATGTCATATTATATCAATATTTTAACATCTTTTTTTCAATAAAAAAAATCAAAGCGCACAAAAAATACAAGTTTTAAGACAGCTTAAGTTTAATAAATATATGTGATGTTGTCAAATCAATGGGTAAGTGTGTTAAACTATCTCTATTTCAATCAGTATATGGTCATTTCTGACTTGATCAAGCAGCCCTTGTACGTATGTATTTAAATAAAGTATGGAGTAATGACAACTTGACAAATCATGTCTATGTTGTTGCATTAAAGAGACAAGGAAATGAGGCAAATATTTCTGCTGAAATTAATGAGATTCCAGGCCTCAGGCCTCAAGCCTAGTAAAACAGATAATTTCGAGTAAAAAAAATAACATAAAGTGATGTGTTTTTTGACCATAAGACAGCTAATCTATCATCACCCATAACCAATGTATCAATTTAAACTTGATTTATTTTATAAGAATTTTTCCCAACAAATGGGACAGTCTAATTTTGTATACTATCCAGAGCATTTTGCTGTTATTTACGCCTAGAAAACCTTTCAAGACAGAGATATTGTGTATGGCCTTTTAAGCTAAAAAAAAAAATAAAAAATGGGTGACTGTATTTCTGGTCTAAATCGTCCAGCCAATAGTTTTTGCTTTAAACGTGAATCTACATGCCCAGCTAAAATATCTCTTACAGCTAAACTCTAAATAATCAAAATAAATGCATAGAAATGTAAAACTGCAAAAGGGGACAACTTAAACAATCAGCACAAAGCACTCAGATTCACGCAACTGTGAGAAAAAAGAAGAAAATAATGATAAATCCTTTCCCAACACACAGTCATGCACAACCGCAGCTAGCCTTTAGCTACTGTTAGCCTGAGGCACACAGGACCGAGAGCTTACTGTCGGCCAGCAACACAATCTTCCGATACTCACAAGAACTTGCGATATTCCTGCAGTCCTTTTAGACAGTGTCCTCCTCCTTGGTCCTTTCTGGCTTAACAAATTTCCCTGTTTATGTCATATTTGCTCTTCATTTGTTGCAACGCGGTATCCACCACGCACACTAGCAATGTTAAACTAGCAGTCTGCTACGTTTATCACCGAGAGTATCCGCTTTGCCTCATTTCCTTGAAAAAACAGCAAAATGGGCTGAAAATGACTGTGTATCACAAATGTAATATTTCTCCTCAAAACAAATTTTCACCTTAAAGATAGTTTTTTTTTTTTTTAGTGGGTTTGTATGAGGTACATGTTATGAGCCTGATCATGTACCATAGTGTCACAGCTCACTTCTCTCTCTGTCCAGTAATCACAGGACAGACACTAATGCTATTGATTGTACATGGTGCCAAACTCTCCACATAATTGAAAGAATTATGGGTGAAAACAAGTCACAAAAACAGTGTGGGGTCATCACACCCTACAAACTGTTTGTTTACATCCACTTAATTTTCCACTATCAAGCCCCGTTGATGAGGCACTAATTTGAAACACTAAAATTGTAACCAGAGGGTTTTTATCAGGCTAATAAATCTTCACATCACTGGAAAAAGTCTCCTGAAAAGTCTCCTGACTGTTTTCAGCAATGCCACTCTATTTACATGAACACAGTAAGCTAAAAGCCATTGCCATCTCAGGCCCAACCTCTCTGTGGTGGCTTTTACTATAAGGCCCTGGTAGCGATGGTGCACTAATGTTCATCATTGATGGAACAATGTGCCTTAAGGTCACAAACATAAGGAATACAACTTTTAACCACAATATTGCTTTAATATGCAATGAGTACTTTTTTATTCAACAAACCACAGTGGCAGAAACAAGTTACAGTGACTGTATTTGTTGACATCATCACCATTAAAATGGGCATTTGAAAAGCAATATTTCAAAAAAACAGTTCATTACAAAGAAAGATTGTACAACACGTGGTCACAGTCCTTGTGACATTGCCCTCTGGTGTCTGAACTGGCATTGTGAAGCCAAACAATGACACTAGCCATAGGAGTGATGCTTTCTTCAACTGTATGTCAGCCTGAACCACTTAAAAAGAACTGGAGCTGAGGCAGACTTTCAGCCATAAGAAAACAACTACCACATTCTCACCTGTCAGTCAGATCATCCACACCCATAATTATGCATATGTGTTCCCAACACATTCTTTCCCATATGTTTATATATGTATATATATATATATATATATTTTTTTTTTTTTTTATCTTTTTTTCCTGCCGTCAACAGAGACACTGCACCTTCACCCCTTTTAACACCCCTTTTCTACATTTTATAGCTAAGGTTTCTGCTTGCTTGCATTCAACATGTATTATCATTTTCTATAACAAAGGCAGCTTCCTTTTTTTACTGTGTTGTTGGTCTCCACAAACTCCACTGAACAATATCTTGCTCCACTTCCGCTTCCACTATTTTTTTCTTCAAGCATGTTCTAACCATCGGTCTTTCATTTAAGTAAAGAAAATTGGTATTTAAAGCACTCCCTGTGAAGACAACTGCAGCTGCAGCAATGACACATACCCCATGTAAGATCAGTGGTTATGATCGACCCAAACAGGATCAGATGAAAATCTGTCTGAATAAAAGAAGGTCAGATGCATCTGCAAGCATGTGCAAACCCACATTGTAACATAGTTTTCATGTCGTCATGTGTTTCACTGTTATGTCAGAATCCATATTATTGAAGTTTTGAATAATCAATTACAGTTACCAGACCTATATTTAACAAAGAGAATAATTCTATTAACTATTTGACACTCAATCTAACTATTGCATAGGCTTACTTTTGCTGAAAGATGATTATCTCTCCTGCAAGAGTCTATGAATGGTATTGCTTTTTCTGACATTTTGCTCTTCTTCATTATACTCCCCTTGAACTACATTTCCCTGCTGCCTCAATAACGTGCTCCTTGATGAGTAAGTAAGTCAACACCACCCTGCCTGATGTAGTTGTGACACACCACAGCTCGCACGTCACAGCTGCTCCCTGTCAGATGGAGAACTCTAGAGTAGGCATATGTAAGATGTAGATAAATTAATACAAAAATACCCTTTAATACATATTTTTGAATTTAAAGATACACAGGGCGTAAGTGAGACAAAAGTGCTGCAAAATATACATCATGACCTCTGCAGCTCTTTATAAAAGTATTTCATCAGTCCATCTTATTACCCCCAGATCTTAAGTGATGTCATTCACTTTGAGCTTATATAAGGACACAACCTTTCAAAATGCTTTCATTTAAAAAAAAATGCTCAATTGTTTGTGTAAGAGTTGCTAGGCTAATGCCTCGGCGTTAAAAGGCACATCTGTCAAGCACTTAGTCACACATTAATCCCACCCTTATGAAAGACTAATGAACAAATGAGAGCTTTGACCCCTGGAAGACCCTTTAAACCGTTTCACTAGAATGTTGTAAAGGTGTCAAAGCTATAGTAGCTCCAGTCAGCCTCTGTAATTTATAATATTAGAAAGTTATAATTCTAAAGTGAACGTAACTATTGTCCAGCAAAAGGACAGTAACAGATGTAGTTGAATGATTTAGCTGTTGTTTTCTGAAATTGCAGTGGATTCTGTTGTGAAAATCCTACCTGCTGGAGTAGAGTGGCCTCAGTTTCACCTACATGTCCCCGCCAGCGGCAAAGAGCAGAAAACACTCATCTTCTACAGCAGAGAGCATGTCAGTAAGTGAACAGTAGTGTTTCGTGTGAGGTGGAGAAGCATTGGGCGAGGAGGCAGGGACTAGCCTCATCGTATCATCTTACCTGTCTGCCCAGGATAATGGTTTCTTCTTGAATCGTTTTAAATTATTTACCTGGATGTGGTGGAGTGAGTGAGCATGAGTTTGTGTATATGTGTGTATGTGTGTTGGTCTGTTAGTTGCTGGAAATCGTGAAAATTTCTGTGTCAAATAGAAGATAATGGTTTCAAATACTTGTACTTAAGGGGCAAGTTATTTCTGAATGAAGATGAAATGATGCTTAAACTTTAAGGGCTGGCAAAAAAAAAGTTAATATAGTGTAGTTTAAAAAAAACAGTGGTGACAATGGTAAAACATTCTGTTTTTTTGTTTCATTGCTTAATATAATCTCTTTGGCAACAAAGGTTGACACTTGCATGTTTTGTTCATTAAGATTATCCTTACAAATAAACACAACTGTAATGGTTTTTGAAGCGTAAACACCAACAACCAGCATAAAAATATATTGTCTGAGGTAATGCTTTAAGATCTAAATTTGGGGTTAGTGGATTTTTTCTTATAATTTTGGGGCTTTCCGCCTTTATTGGACAGAGTTAGAGGGTCCAGGCCCAGACTTGAGCACATACCTGTTGGAAATGAACTTTCTGCCTCCTGTCAGAGCATTTAGAGTTACTTCGTGAGATGGGAATCCATCCGTTTTGTCTCCTGGCAGAAGTTGTGGCTGGCAGGCTAAAAGGCTCAGGGTCCGAGCCCACACTGAGGGTGAGGTGCATGTCTTTAATTAGCTGCATTTGGTGGTGGCAGACAGGAACAGTGGTCTGGAACAGATGT
The DNA here is from genome assembly GCA_037902135.1 of Cetoscarus ocellatus. NCBI lineage: Eukaryota > Metazoa > Chordata > Actinopteri > Labriformes > Labridae > Cetoscarus > Cetoscarus ocellatus. Next base: position 1,930,262 of record JBAMNC010000559.1, read on the forward strand.
GAGATGAAGAAGACGCCAAAACACAAGACACTGAAGACAGATGAGAGACTAAGTTAAAGAGCCTACTATGCTTTTTTGATTTTTTTAATGCCTCTTAGTGTATTTCGCATGTTTCCTTCTATGCACTAGACAAAAAAGTCTACAGTATCAAGAATTCTCCATCTCAGCTGTTTACAGCATTATAGCTGCCTGAAAGAGTTTGTTTCCCTGGCCCCCCAGTGAAGCCTCTGCTTTTAGAGCTACTGTCTGGTGCAATAGCTGAAGCTAAGTGATTGAGGAGAAAGGTGACTGAAAAGACAAAAAGAGAGAAAGCAAGCAAAATATCAGAAAATGAATAGGACAGAAGCTTCTTGATTTCAAGTAATTGGCTGTTAGATAAGAAACTACAGTGTTAATGGTAGAAAATTACCCATCGTTGCTTTAAAGATGATTTGAGAACCTCATGAAAATTATACACACCTGTTCTTTTTTCAATTCTCACCATGGAGAAAATTTCTTTACCTGGTCTCTGAGTTGATATTTTTCAGGCCGGTAGTGAGGTTTACAACAATATCCATGCCTGTGGGTTCATAGCTGGTGACTATGTGGGTTTTTGTGGGACTGTGTTCAAACTCTGCATTTCTCTTTTTCTCTTCTCCCTTCTCCCACAAACCCATCCTGTCAACTCTGGTAGAAAGGGAGCGTAATTCAGTTCACTTTCACTACAAATGGAGTAAAAACTCAGAAGGAAGGTGAAGCGGCACCCTCAGGGAGGCATGGATGCCATTTGGCTCAGGACAGCAGTCTGCCCCCTCTTCTGATTTCAGCTGCTCGTCTACTCTCTGCCCCTGAAAAATCTCTGAATTTAAACTTAGATTATTCAACTATGGTGATTTATGTTGAATCATTTATTTTTAGGTGGAGGAGGAAACATTACTGCATTTGATTCCTGGCAAATTGTTGAGTATTTTATGATTTATCTTTTGAAAAGTCCCCCCAGACAGAGATGATTTGTCTTGAGCAGTTTGCATTTCCTGCTTCAAACACACAGACAGAAGATCTTTGGCTCTGCGGTGAAGGTCCTGTGTAAACGTTGTGTCTGCCAACCTCTAAGGGGATTATAATGTGTCGACTCGATCAAAATGTGTTTAGTTTACACATGCAATTCACAGCAAACAGCTGTTATGTTTCTCTATCTCTTTGTAAATGCACTTAGCTTTTACTCTATGTCCTTTATCCCTATGCCTCACCCCCACCCTCCGCCCTCCTCTCTTCCTGCAGCTCATTTTAAATCTGATTGCAATAAATCTATTTGAGCGCTTCACTCATGTACTCTTAAGCTGCAAACCTGCTCTCTCTTCTCTCCACCGCTGTTCCCTTTTAATCCTAATTTTATTCCACATTTCTGCATCTTTTCCTGCCCATCTGAAAATGTTGATGTTTTTTAATAATGCATCGCGGTGAAAGGTTTGGGATTTCTCAGATAAATTTGAATAGTGGCACATGTGACTTAATGTCTCATTTTCTGGCCTGACCAGGCATATAAAACCCGGTTAGGAGGCACTGATGCAGAAGCCTGGATGCAACAATCAGTGCTTTTGCATGTTCATGAGAGCTGTGTGTATATATTTTTGTGTGTATGTGTGTGCAATAGAGAGGGAGTGTGTGTTGGTGGAGCTGCTTGAAGGAGAGCAGTAGTGATGGAGCCTGAAAGCCCTGCAGCGCAGCTGTTCTCCCGGTGCATCGTCAACTTCACTGCTGAGCCCACAACACACGCTCTGCCTTAACCTCTGCTCAGACACTCTCTCTATCTACCTCTCCTTTTCTCTCTCTCTCTCCTTCACTTTTGCTGGCTCTCTCTCTTTATCTCTATCTTTCCTCACCGTCTTTCCTCTTTCTCTTCATCTGCTCCTCTCTCCCCATCTGAGACTTTGTATGGCTCCTCCTTCCACTTTCACTCCATTACCTTACAAACTGCTTCTTCTACTAAACCAGGGGTGGGCAAAAAGGAGGCCCCCGGCCCTCTGCTAGCTCAATTCAGTTCAGAAGTAAATTCCAGATGTAAAAAAAATCAAACAAAAAGAAAATGTGACAAAGAATTGCAAGCAGATCCTAAAAAATTTTAGGATGTCAGCTACTTTGCTTTGCATTAATGTGATTGGCTGTAGTTTGACCCTTGTTGGCTTTCTGGTTGGTCCACCAACTCACCAGTTAGACTCCTCTCATAGCATTTGTTGGCAGGCTACATTTGGTTAGACAAACTCACACCCTGACCAAATCTTTCAGTGTGTAACAGTGAAGCTGTGGCCTTTTTTTTTTTTTTTTCACCATGGTTACAAGTTGTGCTGGGGTGTCTGCCGGGGCAAGTTTGTGAACATTTTTAGGACATGTCTTAAACCAGGGGAGTCCAAACTGTGGCCCGTGGGCTAACTGCATTCCACACTCTGTTTTTATTGGCCTTAGGCTAATTCTAAAATGTGAAGTTTGAGCTTGACTATTTATCACTTCTTTGTCACAGTCGGCTGTCCTTTAGCTACCCTAACTTTACCAGCTCATAACTGGAGCGCATCTAGCTGGGATGTGATGATTCCTGCTTCCCTCGTCCAAGTTGTAATGTATATGGAACACACCATAAAACTGAGCAACAAGATAAATGATAGTGATAGAATTTTAATGCTCCCATCAATGAAGACAAATGGATCATGATTGTAGAGCAGCATGAATTGTACTCTTTTGCTCATTTACTATCTGCTTCACCTCGAAATCCAATCTACAAAATATATTACCCAAGTATTCTTCATGCAAAAACACTGCGTACAAACAAAAATTCTCTGTCATGTGCAGTTTGCTCTTGTTTTGTGTTTGAATATGGAGCCGACCTAGTGTCTCTCCTGGATCCAGTGGAAACAAGGCCCTTCTTAAGCCACCAGTGAAAAGCTCTGATGTTCACTGTTTTTATATTAGATTAGTTTTATAACCTTAAAGTTGGGATGTATCAAAAGTGGACAGGCCATACTCATATTTTTGCTCAATGCTAAAAAGTAGAGTAGCTGTAATGTTACTAAATATCAAACTCTCTGATTTCAAATAGTTGAACTATAATATGATGAAATGCTGAGGTTGCTTATTCGTAAAATTAGTAAACTAGCATTAATGTCAACTCAGATTTCAGCATTAATGTTGGTCTAGTAATGTAGTTTAAATGTATAACACATCTTGTTTATCTTTTTATGTAAAGTACTGTTAATGTAGGGAGGAAAGCTAATGTTGGCCGACATCCCAAGCATCAGACCTTGGTAATATTTTAGAGATTATGGATTATCCTTATACATTTCATTGCGTCTTTGTTTGTACTGTTTGACTTAGACCGTGTGTAATCTGAATCAATTTAGTGAATAAAAGCCACTCAAATTGTGGAGAAACTTTAAATACATTTGAATTTTAATTGCTTCAAATGACCCTGACTGTATCCTAAACTGCCCATTCTAACAGCATAAATGGAGTTAGCCGCAATGTAGTAACAATTGCACTATCTGCAGCAAGCTAACAGTATCCAGATGTCATAATGAAACAGAAAAAATCTGCAATATCCATTAGACCAGTCCACTTTGTGTGCTGTTTCCCACAAAGCTTAGTACCAACAGGTTAGAGGTTATACTGATGGATAGCAACAGTGTATATGCAATAGCATTATCCTTAGCGGCATTAAGTCCATTACATTAATGCAAATCAAATCATTACATGGGCCTTACACATCTACCAGGAAAATGTTTTGAAATGAAATTCTTAGCACCAAACTCTAGAGCTGAGTAAAGAAAATTGTGCAGAAATGTCAAAAACTGCATTTCCATGAATCTCAGCTTGAGACTGACTGAAGAACAGACTGCATTTACACAAATGTGTGAAACAGACAATTCTATTATAGCCTAAAAAACATATCTATAGCCTGGTTCAACAAGGGCTTCGGTCCAAATATTTAATATACCTAAGTCCTTGTACTGTATGGGAGTGAATATCACAAATGTTCTTACCTTATTTAGTATATCTAGTTTTGGATACTTAGAGACATGATCGACATGGCTATAAGCCTGTGCAGTGATGCCACTGGTCAGACGGCCTTAAGTTGAGACACAATGCAGCATCTCAGTCCATCTGTGGTTGATCAAAAGTTAGGTTGACAGGGAATGTGCAGAATGGGAGCATCCACCGATATGCAACGCTCCAAAGGCTTCTTTGATAATCAAACTGCTGAATTCACATGGCTTTGTCCAAATCATTTCACTGTCAATCTGAAAATATCAATAATCCAAATATAGATCATTACTTGCAAAATAGATTTGTAAAATAATGATAAAAGTTTAAGAGTTTATTGATTTGAAAAGGTTGCTTTGAAACATATCTCTGTATTTAATTACTACTATTAACGTTTGACTTATAGAAGAATAAATGTTTGTATGATAAATTCTAATGGCAGATTTGTATTTGGGATATACAAAAGACATATTGTTGTTTGTGCTTTGGATTATAATCAATAATATTACTGTCTATTTTGGAATATTCTGGAATATTCATCAATTTTACAATTTGGTCTGTTTGCAAAGACAATTCAATGAATGTGGCCCTCTTAATAACCAAAGTTCCTCATTTCACGTTTCTATGATATCATCTCTTTTATAGATAGATTGATAATTTGATAGATATTGGTGTCCAAACTATGGCACAAGGCCAAATGCAGCCCTTGGTACATTTTTAATGGACTACAACAAATTACAAAAAGGTAAATTGAAATAGCTCACATCAGAACTTGGCAGGCGTGTAGCAGGGGCTGGTCTTGGCCCCCTAAAAACTGACTGGCAAGCTCAAAATCCTAAACTTTAATACACTTATGATAAGGGTGTATCAAAGCAGCCCAGTTATATCTATCTTTCTGTACGTGGTCCTTTGAGACGATGGTTTGACACCCCTGCTTTATTGTCATTGCAAGATCCTGAGCCCCCAATTTGTCAAGATCCAGTATGTATGACATGACAAAAACGAGGAATACATATGGTTAACAAGAAGGGGAGAAATCCAGACCAGAAAATCCATACTAAAAATAGTGACAGTTTACAACAGATGAATGTGGGAAATCAAACTGAGAAACTGAATGACTAGAGCAGAGAGTGCATGGATAGATAGATAGATAGACAGATAGACAGATAGATAGATAGATAGATAGATAGATAGATAGATAGATAGATAGATAGATAGATAGATAGATAGATAGATAGATAGATAGATGAATGGGGACACCCACTTCACAGTCAGTCTTTGACTTCACCAGTCTCACAGAACTTGGTCCTTAGTTTGGAAAACCTACCAGGGCTGACACCAAATAATCCTGGCACTCCGTATACCAGAACACCAGCTTACAGTTCAGGGGGATTTTGGCACATTTTTTAGGGGCGCTGCCCACACATATAAAATACAATTCCAATTGGTATTACTGACAGAGAGAAATAACCAACCAAAATAACATTTCCAAACTTTTTTGGAGGACTATATATAGAGATATACTATATTGTCACAGAGATCGTATATGCAACTCAAGGTTTCAAACATATTCCACATTATAGCGTCACCATACTTGGCCCCGTTACTGCAGCATTGTCCCAAGGTACAGATGTTTGCAAGCTGTGGGACTGACCGCTCTGCAGATATTTCAATCATCCCATCCTCCTATCTGACGCACAGTCAGAGGGGTGGAGCCTTTGGTTGACTGACAGCTTCCAGATGGAGGGGCAAGCACTATGTCATGATGGTGACTGTGGAGCAATGCAAGGAAATGGAGTGATAAGAGCAAAGTGGAAGAGGCTCAGGCCTGGAGGAGCAGCTGGCATTAAAGCAAAGATACATGCATGTGTATGTGTGATTGTGGGTCTTCATGCAAATGAAACTGAGAAAATATATATCAGCTTATTTGTGTGTATGTGTGTTTGTGTGCACACGTGTCAGCATGCCTGAGTGCATGTGTCCATATGTAGGCCTGTGCATATTAGAAATTGATTGATAATGATTCCAGCCTGACATTGCTGAGCACATCCCTGTTGTGTTTAAGAGCCACACACATGCTCGCTGTTATATTAAGGCTTTGTTTCAAAAAGTGGTTTCTTGGCTCCTCTTTTTCCTGCCACACAGATTATAAATAGAAACATTCATGCTCTCTGAGTGTACTTTCCCTCCAGTCCAGGAAGTATGCATGCAGTTGTGGGTGTCTGACATTGGCCGCCCACCGTCACATGACGCGTCCTTCCCAGACCATCATTGGCTGGCACCTGTGGGGCTCTGTGAGGAAAAGCTTTTCTGACAGGATCCAAGAGCCCAGAGGAGAGGAGCTGGGGAACTGGGGGAGAAGGACGTTGTCGGTGGGACCAGGAGAGCAGTGTGTATATGTGTGTGTGTGGGGTGTGTGGGGGTGTGTGTGTGTGTGTGTTTATGATGTATGTGTGTGAGCATGTGTCATCATCATGATGGCTGTGAGCGCAGAGGTGCAGGGACGTGACCTCCTGGCTCCTGCAAAGGGCAGGAGATGATCACATGGCTTGTGAAGAGGTGAAGGGGGAGAGTGAATGAGGGACAGGAAAGGATGATAAAGAGAGCATGTGTCAGGATCATCAGTTTTCAGCAGGGCATTCACTTTCACCTCAGTAGATAAATAAATACATAACTGAAGTCTACACTCCAAGCAGGAGCCTCCCATGTTGGAAAAATGAAGCTAATGCGGAAGTGCGATAAACTCTAGTTTCTTGAGCATCCACTTTAGACTGGCTACAGAGACGCCAGAGGTCATACTGACACTCCACTGGAAAAAAATACAGCCTGATGAATAGGGGTGGCCCCAAGGCATGATATCACAGAACTTGAGTCCTGCTTGGATTTTATTTTGATTCTTAATATTTCATGCTTTGCTGAGTATATCACAATATATTGCAATTTATAACCTTTTATTGATGCATTTACATCTAGAAAAAAAGAAAGAATTCTATACAAATTTGATGAGAAATATATCTTGATATTCATCATGTCTCTTCAGTTTTATTAAACAGGATAAATCCTCACATCACTGCTTAATGTAGCCCACTCTGCTGTGTTCAACCCCTTTTCAACTTTTAGCTTCACTGCTCTGTAGAGCTTTGGTACTGCTGTGTCAGTGAAATGATGCTGAGATGGAAGGACCTACCGAGGCTCCAACCAGTATGTAAAAAAGCCCTTGTGAGGCCTCGAGTCTCTGCACATAATGAGTTGAGCCATTTTCTCAGATTGCTCAGAATTGGGAGGCAACTTTGAAAAGCTGAGCATGTCAAGTGTTGGCTGGATGGTAAAACTCATTTATTCAATTTGTGATTTATGTAATATTTATATTTTAATGGCTGTTATTCAGCCCTATCAATATTTTACCCCTTCTTATATTCTTGAATAAAAAATGTATTGTTTGATGTTTTTTAAATCACATCTGTAATATTTATTTGTATTTCTTATCAGAATCATATACATCTTTATATTCGTACACTTGACTTTAGATTTTCTTTTGATTTAACATGGCTTTCGTGTATTTTAGCCATTTATTAATTCTCATCAGTTCAGTCTTGGACGTCTTGCTATGCCTCTTCTCTTGTTTCTCTTCTTTGTGTTTTTACTGATCATCTTGATTTGATTGCTTTTCTTGCTTTAACAATATTGGTGTACATTGGTCTTTAGGTCCATCTTGACATCTTATTATAATTATTATTGTGATTGTTATTTTTACTATAATGACTATTGTTATCATTAAATTTATTATAGTTTTATTACTTTTTAATCTTGTTTTCAATCACTTTTTCTCCCTTCCTGTTAAGTGCTTTGGACTGCAATTGAATTTGTATGAAATGTGATATATAAAAAAAGTTTGACTGATTATATGATTCAATAAAATACCTTACCTCTCTCAAAATCAGGTTATTGATTAATACTATGGATATTGTTTAAGATCTCGGGCTGAGGCGTTCACTTTGTATTTATCAGGAGACAGCGCTCTCTTCTGTTCAATGCTGGTAGCACAGAGGCCTGAGAGGAAAGCCGGCTAAAATGGAGTAATGACTCACATCAGCGAGTGCTCGTGTGACATCTGAGAAAGGATAATGTCCCATACTTAGACGCTTGTCCAGTGTTGGACTGTGTCAGAAATTACACAAAGTATCAAACCAATAGGCATTCACAAAGGCTTACATGACAACAGTGCATTGGTTAGAATTACAAACATATGGGCCTATTTGAGCTTAAATACTAAAACAAAGATCTGCATAAAAAAAACATTATAATTCATGAGGAGGGAGCAGTGTAATTAAAGTATTTTAGTATTTGTGTTGCTGTCTGAGGGGATTGATATAACAGTGTCATTTTAATACCACCCTCTTCATCTTACCAGTAGATCAGTCCAGACTGTACCACTTGAGGAGAGGATCATTTCAGAGTTTTCCTCCTGTTGATATATTATGTAAACAAATTATAGTATGCAGTATAGAAACAAGTGTTAAAAAGATGACACTCTCTCTGAGTTGCTTGGATTTATATTTCAAACAGCTTAAATAATTATTTGGCTATGACATCTTATCTGTACCCAAATCTCCAGTCATGAAAACTTTGCACCAGTTTTTTGTTTTTCTATTATTTACTTTATTGTACTTCAACAAATAATATACTAGCTTGTGGCTTGTATGTGTTTTTTCTGCATCTTGTTTGCCTTATGTATGGAGCACGTGACCAGTAGAAGCAGGTCAAATGCACCACTTGAGATCATCCTCTAGATGGCAGAGTAACTCTCTCAACAATGACCTCACATTTTGTCTCCATGCTCCTTGACTTATGTGCATGATTGTGCAGAGGCTGCAAGTCAAAGAGCAGTATGGCAGCAAACAGGTAAAGTTAATATCAATTATTCATGTAGAAAGGTGAAAAGAGGACTTTCAGCTTTTCAGGAAATCGAAAAAAATTAATTCTCATATAGGCTGCCATTGTTGTTGTGCAATGCACCCTGGGTAGTGATGGCAGACTGACAAACTCACCACAAATAATATCAGAATTAGGATATTTCCATCAGATTTTTAAAATCTGTCATCATTTTTTTGCCCTCTTCTTTGGGTTGTAACTAACCTCGTTGGGACTTTTGCTGCTATTAGGTAAAGTTACAGGGCTGCTCAGTTACACCAAAAACTAAAATCACAATTACTGATTCAGAGATCCTGATGATCAATCACAATTATCCAGTTATTTTACATACGTGCATCACACACATTTATTGTTATTTAACGCTCTCAACATTTCATCAGCTGTAACACCTTGACAGTAAAATGAAAATATCAAAATATAAAGATTATATTGTATGTGATTAATAAAGAAAGAAAAATAAATTGACCTGTTTTTTTCAGTAATCCTTTAATCTCGATTATGGTGCTTTGATTATTGCGGGAAGGCATAACTGTAAATGTAATTAAAACTTAATTAATTGCCTAGCTCCATCATATTATGTCCTCAAAAATGGTTTAGAATACTCTTATAGGCTTTGGGCAGTGTTTGATTTTACTTTCTCAGTCAGGAAGCTGGTTGGTTATTTGTTCATTTGTGGATCCAGAGTTAATGTTTTGATAGTGAATTGTTGCAGTTGGGCAGCTTAATTCTACATAAGAGATCCTGTTGAAATATTGCAAATACTTGTTTTCAGTCCAAGGTGTTTAGAGTGAGGTTATCCTGAACGAATAATGCAAACATTTAAAGCCCCACTATTAAGATTCCGGATTTCTGCTCTCTAGTGTCCCCTATGGAAATTGAGTGTAACTGCACTGTGGTCGGAAACGGAAATCCCGACTTCCGAGTACAACTGGAACGCACCATAATGCTGCGTTCCAGTTGTACTAGGAAGTCGGGATTTCCGAGTTCCTAGTGGGAAATTCCAATGGGAACTCGGGGGATCCTCACCACCCCCCAAGTTGACAATCGAAGATGGCTGCCCCCAGTATAAACAGTTGTTAAGCTCCTGTAATATTCCGTTTAGTAGCACTTCTGACTAGAGTTTATCACACTAAATCAGCCGTATACATAGTATTGTTCAACTTATATTTATGGAAATGCTGCCATAGTGTTATTTACATTCTTCATGGGATATTTGTGAACTACAACGTAGGGCATACTAACAACAGCTAACACAACGGCTAAATAGCCTGGTATATCCGAGGTTAATGGAACGCAGCATAAGGGTTGGGGTGAGGGTAGCTTTTTTCGACAGGGAAGCCTAATTTGACAGAACGCCAATGTTATCCTTGACCGGGCATTTAGCTTGTTACTCTCCCTCTTTCTTTTTTTCATCTCCTCCGATAAAACTTGTCTTTTCTTCAGGGGTTTTTCGCTGCTTCCGCCATGATAACAACTCTACGTTTAGCTTTTGCCTTGACTTCCATCTTTTAAACGTATCGGAAAGGAGGGGGAAGTGATGTATACCATAAAGCAGTCAAAGCAGTAAAAATTTGTAGTTTTCTAGTGTGGAAGGGTTCCTACCATCCACTTAGAAGTTACATAGTGCCAGTGAAGGCAATACAGACCCCCTCAGACCATGACAGAGGTGTCTGTCATTCAGCCTATTGTAAGGTGATGTACCATCACAATGACTTAAGAAATATTATATTAAGGTGGAAAAACTGTATAGTGTTTGATTAACTTAACTTTTCAAAGTACAGAGTATAATATAAACCCACATGTTAACGATTTTTTCGTTTCCAAAAATATGGAAGTCCCAGTTTCTTTGAAATGCATATATAAAAGACAATAATGATATTTTAATAAGGAAATGTTTCTTGATATGCAACATTCCCTTCAAGACGTTTGTTGTCTTATGTCAATGCATATTCGATATTTTCATTATTCATCAGAAAATATTTAAAGATGAATACATAACTTTCAGCTTTCTTTCAAGGTTTGCATACACTGAGAGGAAACTGAAGGCTTTAGAGTGCTGGTTCAGAATTTAAACTTTTTGATTAAACACTGTAAATCAAACTATTTGTAATTACATAAAAGCAACATGAAAGAAAGGGTGGGGATGGCAAGGGCAGGAGCATGACTAAATGTTTTGCCTGGATCCCCTTAAACCTTATTGGCCTCACTGTGTCAGCCTGAGCTTCATTTGCAAATTTAAAGGTCTTTATTTGCAATGCAGTGATCTCAGTGCACTCTGCAAAATGAAAGTTTGACCATATGATCAGAATGTTTCAAACTGGCAGAAAGACATGAAGGCTGTACCGTTAGCTGAAGTAGCACCAAAACAAGCAAAACAAGCATGTCATGAAAAATTACGTTTCAGTATATCAAATCCATTCCACCTGCCCTGTAGATTCCACAAGCCCCCATCATGCTTTGCAAATGTTTTTTTTTACCTCCGCCAAGGAGGTTATGTTTTTGCTGACATTTATCTGTCTGTTTGTTTGTCTGTTTGATTGTCTGTGTTAAAAATAACTTGAAAAGTTCTGAACGGATTTGGATGAAATTTTCAGGAATTGTTGGAAATGGGATATGGAAGAACTGATTAAATTTTGGGACTGATCGGGATCACCTTGGCAGAGGTCTGCGCTCTCTGAGTGCTTTTCTAGTTTTGATATGTGTTATAGCCAAACATGGTATCTTTATTTCAGCTAATTTTCCCCATTAACATGCAGTGGATAAACACAGCAATGGTTACACTTTGCAGTTTTAACATAGAGTTAACACTTAAGTAGTTACAAACATACTCTGAGAGAGTGCATTCCTAACAATACATAGAAGTGTAGTTTTTATACTAATGATGATTTTTATGTATAAGTGCTGTTTTATATAGTATCTGAATTCATTTGAATGTCTCATGAAGTTCTTTTTTCATGCAAATGAACTTTTAACAAACTCTGTTGTATCCCCTGCTATGTACTGTATAAACTGTTTACTTGCCCAATGACAACAGATGCAAATTATCTATCAGCCAATTACGGAGTAAAACTACACATTAAAAAAAAAATCAATAAAAACAACATACAGTTAAGTGTGACAAAGTTTACATTTTGACACCAAAAAGATCCAACAATTACACTTGAGATTTGAATCACTAACTCACCAGAAAGAGTTAAATAAACACTCTATGTTGTGGACCCATATAGACACTTAAGAGATCTCAATATTCTTCATTGAATATTAAGTATTAATTTGTCTCTGCAGATTTTCCTGTGTACATGAGTGGGTTTTCTGTGGACACTCTGGTTTTCTCCCACGGACCAAAAACATATTGTTTAGGTTAATTGGATGCCCTTAATTGCCCTTAGGTGAAAATGTGTTAATGTTGTTTGTCTCAATCCATCTGCCTTGTGATTGGTTGACAGCCAGTCAGTGGTGCATCCTGTCTTTTGCCCAGTGACAGCTGGGACAGACTCCAGCCTTCCTGAGACCCTGAAAGGGAAAAGGGTATAGATAAGGAAGGGTTGGATTGATTATAAATGATGTAGAGAATTAAATAAATGGTATTGTTTGCTGTGTTAGCATAAATCTGATAGGCAAAATAAGGGTAAGGGTTTGGGTGAAAGTATTCACAATCAATAAAGCATGCATAACTACTTTTATTAATGAAATATTTGTTAATCATTAAAACTTTACAGATAATGAAATTATTACTCACTTATTCTTAACCAATGTGTCAATACATCGTTTATTACAGTGATTATAAACAATCAATAAATAACTATTAAATACTTCTTAATGTCAGTTAAATATTTCCTGAGGTTTGTCCAAGGCTAAATAGTTCTACTTAATATCACATGGCACAGCCTTTTCCACTTTTTTGTGAGTGTACAATAAATACCTGAATTTCAAATTTACAAATACATATTGCTTAACTGCAGAGACTGGAAGGACAGTATCAGCCACTGTGTCTCAATGCCAGCAGCTGTTGTAGTTAACAGATATACCCACTACACCGGTGTAATGCATCTTTTCACCCTGCAGCTTATTCAGTGTGAGGTGCCAGTGATGTCCAGGCATGACCCCTGAGGACTGACTGCTGCAGACTGTCTCTAAAGAAAGAACAAAATGTCCTCAGTGTGCAGGACTGTCAGACTTATTGAACATCACAGTGACAAGAAAAAAAGAGAAGTTCTGGACAAGATCTGGACGAGTGCGGAGGAGACACCCTCTGCTCTGATCTTTACATACATTTACAGTCTAAAGGTCACTACCTCTCTGCTCCTCCTTTGTCCTCCCATGCTTTCTTTGTCTGTGAGCCTCCCTCAGTCCTCTACCTCCTTTAAAGGAAGCTCTGCATATCAAGATAGTTTGACATATGTGGCTTTTACTTAGCCGTGCACAAAGAAACACAACAGATATCCATGTTTCGAGAAATTCAAAAAAGGAAAAAAAGATTCACATGTGGGCTCAGACAGTTGTGCAGTGCACTCTGGATAGTGACGTCAAATGGTTGTCCATCGTCCCTCATTTCTCTGATTTCACTCACCTCCAGTGTCATTACAGTTTCCTTGTGGTCTTCTTTACTAAAATTACTCCTAAGTCTAGATTTTAAAAGGCTTTTAGGATAACGCTCCACGCTCCACAGTAACAAGGATATACACAAGAATTTATTTCCCACATCTTTCAAAATGAAAAATCTACAGCATTTATTCTAACAACACTCAAATAGAAGACACTGATAAAATGTACTTATGCGTGGTCCCTTTTAACTCAGAGTACATTTTTTGTCTAAAATAAAGATCAACAAATCAGCATGTTGAAAAACCAGTAGAATGTTTGTTGAAAATGTGTGGAAAATGGTATATAAAAAAATGGGCTGGTGATGATATTCACCATGAAATAAAATGTATACTTATTATTGGATTTGTTAACATTGTAAAATCTGTATTAAGCATTCAGAAACATCAGCATTTCACAGAATAACTCAGCTAAAGTCCTTAACACACTGAGCGCAGTGTTAATAAGCAGCATGACATTGCAACTATTTTGGAGGTGATTTTTGATGCCTCTTACGATACAAATTGTAAGTCAATGTTGAGGGGGGGATCTAAAACAGCACACATTCAGGCAGGACACCATATTGAATGTTTTGACTGACTGATTGATATAGGATTTTCAGTTTTAGAAATACAGAGTCGCTATTTGTAAGAGTTAAAGTTGGGCTGAGATGGCACATGCAGTATGGCAGCAATGCATCAAATACGTCCCAAAGGCTCCTTTGAAAATCAAAGGGCTGACGTCACGTGGCTCCGTCCAGCTCTGTCTTTGTTATTCACAAAAACTTTCTGGGATTAATTCACTCCAGGACCCATTTTCAGGAATGTGCATTTTCAGGCTCCAGAAATGCCCATAAAATAAAAAATGTCAGTGTGGACGGCCGCTGAGAATGTCAGAAAGGCCTTGGCGGAGGTCTGTGCGATCTGAGCACCTCCGGTTTTGTGTAATTTTGGTCAACACCTTATACTTTTTTTTGTTTCTTTATTGGCCTGTTCAATAATAACCATGTTTAAAAATAGCAAATCAATGATAAATAATGCCTAATAGGTTATGGGTAATTTGTGTAGTAATGCATTACTTATTAAATGTTGTTGTTAAGATTTCCAATTACTGAAAAATCAGTCAATTGTATAAAATATCCCTTTTGCTCTATTTTCTTTTTTTTTTCCCCTCTTAAGTGTTTTTTTTTTTCTTTTTTTTTTTTTTTTTTTTACAAAGTATTCATATGAATCATCTTTGTTTGGTTTTAATATCACAGAATGTAGATATAACTCCCCTGAAAATATTAACATTGTGCTGCTATATGTGAGTGAACAACAAACAAAGAATTAATAACCATCCTGATCTGACTTATTCATACAGACAGTTAAGACAAAGTGAATTAGGGCAAGATGCATCAGATGCGCCCCCCACAACCCGGCCCCGCACCCCTGCCCACACACCAACTTCACCCCCTCATCCTCACCTAATTATCAAGCCCCTCCCACCCCTATAGGCACCCATACACATGTACTGTATATACACACATGCACACTTACTGTATACACACACATACACATGACTCCATATGCGACACACCTCCAGCATCCCACTCCCCCAGCAGCCAATGAAACAGGAGCTGCTTGATTTTAGCACCAACACCCAGATCACGTCACTGGGTCCCCCCTCCCCTCCCTCTCTTCCTCCAGCATGTGTGTGTATTAATGTGTGTGTATGTGCGTGCAATGTGTGTCCTTGTGCATCTATGTGTCTGCATGCCTGACAGGATAAATCCAGCCTAACCCCCCCTCACACTCATCTCTCTCTCTCTCACACAGACACACACACACATACAGGTGCTGCTCTCTGGCAAACCTCACACACACACACACACACATTAAAACACACAAACCCATCGCAGGGTCTCACTTGGTCCACTTTTCTTGGTTTCTGGAGGAAACTTGATATTTCTGCCTTCATGGAGGATTACCACAAACCTGACCAGCAGACAGTGCAGGCGCTGAGGAACATCGCCAACCGCCTTCGAATCCTCTCCATCAAGGCGACCACTGCAGCGGGCAACGGGTGAGTCCCCCAAAAATGACTCCTGGACATCAGTATCAAGATTGAGGGTGCATTATAATAATAAACACAGAGATATCTTCACAAACACACATCAAAACTTTATATTCACTGCAGCATGAAGATGATCAGTGATGGTCACACCTTCTCAGCTGCAGACATGCATGCACAGACTGACATGCAGTGTGTGTGTGTGCATGTGAAGGGCCGAAGGAACAGCATGTCCTGCCTTTGTTCTCCTCTGATCGATGATAGATTCATTTCAATGTCCATACTTGTTTTGATTAGCCAGCCTGGAAATTCCCCTTTTAATATTAACTAATTGAAATGATATATTACATAAACACACATTGTTTTTATTTAAAAGCATTCATTGACAATTATAGCAAATGTGGCAGTTAATCATGTTATTTGTGCTTTTTTAAATGCACACATTTACTGCAATATACTTTCAAAAAAACTGTTAATGATTTTTTTGCAGCTTTTTGCTCACAGTCCTCTCTAACCTACAGTTTACTACGCCTTTGTCACTTATTCTTCAGAATTTGTGGAAAATAAATCACAAAATGGATTATAATGGCTTGCAACCCCATGAAAACATGAAATATTTCTCTTTATACCATCAGCTATTATAACTATTAAACATAGCTTTTGAAAATGATAGGAAAATATTTAAAATCTGAGAAAGATTGGGAGATAGGTCTGTTTTTTCTTTGTAAAGGTTGGCTGAATGGCTTGGATGCACCAAAACCAGTCAAAAATTGAATATCTGCCTGTTTTGCAGTATGATTATGTTATTTCAGCCTTTGTGGAGAATCTTCCCTCATGCAGCCCTCAGTGGACCTTTATGTGCAGTACCAGCTTGTTGCACATGCCGCAGTCTTGCGTGCTTGGTGCTGCTAGAAAATGAGTTGGTACAGGGGTGTCAATAAACAAAAATCATAGGCTATGTCAGGCCCTCTATAGTAACACTGAGGCCCCTTGGCAGCTATGAAGTGATAGGAGCAAATATTCCTATAGAGTTACGAGTCAGGCACACAGATCTTTGGAATAATAGTATATTGCTGATAAATATGGCTCAACATTGAGTATTATACAAGACATGGCTTGAACTTAATCCAAAAATATGGTATAATCCAAGGGAAACCCACAAAAATTGAATACTTTGCAAAAAACATAATCTTTCATTTCCTTAAAAATATTTCTGTGGTGTAAAATGCATGTTACACTTAAAGTTAATTTCTTGTTTAAGGAATTTTAAGAAGAGGACTGAAGAACTGCCAAAGAGTCAACATGTCAAATTTGCTTTAGAAGCAACCAAAGGTCACTCTTACTAAAATCTTGAATATTTTATCATTTATTACTTAGGTTAATTGAGCCATCGACCACATAAAACAATGTAAATACAAATGTTTAATCTTGAATCTTGAATGAAAAAGAGCAGAATGAAGAATCATCTTATATAACCATCCACTGTTTCACGAGGCTTCTAAAATAGAATAAACAAGCTGCAGGTCAACACAGCCACTCACAACCAACCTTCAGTACTTAGATTAAAATTCATTTTAAATCTTTGAAGAATATATACTCCTTTTATAGATTTCTGGAGGAATATGCTTTTGCTTTGATGCATGTCTGCCATCAGCCAAAATATAAAAATCTCCCCTAATCGATCAGTGAAAGGATGAAATACTGTCCCCACAAAGAGGACCCAAATGATCAGATTTGGTTATATTCCATGTTTCACAAACAAGCGGATTTTAACTGTTAACGCAGAGACTGAAGACTGAGCACGTTTGAGAAAAAGGGGATTACGTAATCCAAAATATTCTGTGTAGAATTCTGGCTTTTTAAACACTTAAAATCTTATATTTTTATTTCTTATCTTTGATTATTTTAATGCATTTATATACATATTCCCAACACTGCAGTGTTAACAGATGTTGCTGTTTAAATTGAAAGTTGATGGTTCTATCATAGCAACTGCATGTGAAGATTGCCTTTAACACAAAAAATGTGTCTTATGTATAAATGTGTTGAAGGCTCTTTGTTAGCACACAGCATGCTGGGCATGGTGCATGTATAAGCTCTACATACTGTCTCTTTGGAAGACTATCTGACTTTTTAGTCAAATATGTAAATAACTGATAAAAAAATAAAAGTTGGAGGTTGTTTTGTTGCAGATACATCTAAGTTTTATTATTTTAGCAGGGAAAATAGTGTTTTATGCAGATGCATTACAGAGCCCTTTGTTTGCAGCACATTACACCTTTTGTATGATGCACCCTGAAAAATTGACTGACTCTGCTTTTCAGAGACAGGACTTGTGCCTGAAATGACTTTTAGCTCTGAAGCTTTTGCAGGTAGAGTTAATAAGTCAGAATATTGTGAGCAACCTCTGCTGTTCTTTTTCTGTAAATCTGTTAACAAATATTCCCAGTTGGAGGTTACTGTTTCTTTGGGATTGTTTCTAGAGTGTAGCTGTTTATTTTGGACTTGCTTTGCTACCATAACTGTTGTCCTTGAGCCTGTCAGAAATAGAAGAGGTTACAGTACACTATCATCTTATTGAAATCCCATTTTGTTGTTTTTCAGAGGGAGTTTGTTTAAAACGATACAGTATGCATAGAAACGTTTCCTGTCCTCTTTGAGGAAATTTGTCTTTGTCCCCAGGTGCTGCACACATTCTGTCGCCACACTTCATAATAATGAAAGTAAGATAGATGCAAACAACAGTCCACGTGGGCAGGGAGAGACACAAACCAAGGGAATAAAAGGAACATCGCATTTTATTCACATTAGTCGCTAAGAACACATAAATGCTGCATAGATATAGTAATAATTATCAATATAAAATAGGAAATGTGATATTATAAAATAGGAAAAGATTAAAAAGTGAATGGAAAAGAGAGATCACCTTTAAGTTCTTGTGTGCTTATGTTTCGTGCTCAAAGTACTGTATGTCTGCACATTGTGTAAATTCATGGTTTCCTCTGTTGTGCAGACACCCAACATCATGCTGCAGCGTGGCAGAGATCATGTCGGTGCTTTTCTTCCACACCATGAGATACCGCTACGATGACCCCAGGAACTTCAACAATGACCGCTTTGTCTTGTCCAAGGTGGGGGTCAGAGCAGTCCTGTTGGTCATGTTTAGATTTACGCTTCACATGTTTTTGTACTATCGAGAATTTAAACCTTTAAATCAATTTATTCACAAACAGACATAAATTTTCATGTTTTTTCCCTCCACAGGGCCACGCTGCTCCTGCCCTGTACTCCATGTGGGTTGAAGCCGGCTTCCTGAAGGAGAGCGAGATGCTCAGTCTGTGCCACGTGGACTCCTCCATGGATGTCCACTCCACCCATGTGAGCTCTGACGTACAGTCACACATGCTGGGAGCCATTTTATAGAGCAGGGAGGGGCAGCTGTGAGGGCAACATTTGTGTTACACTCTCTCTCAGAGGGAAGGCTACTCTCAATAAGAATTAATGATTGCAAGTTACCTAACAAAATTATGATAATACAGCTTTCATCAGAGTTCATTATGCCAACATAATATTTTTAACTCAACACTATATTTTTAACGTAAAAGCAAATGTTGGAATTGAATTTTATGGAAATAAATTCATTCATGACATTTTATCCGTTCAGTCAACTACGGGTCAGTTAGCCAATTAATTTTTTACTTATTTTTTTGTCTTAAAAACCATTAAGCAATGTTTCATAAAAATCTTAAAGACAAAAATATATTTTCAAATATCTTGTCAGGAATATCTGAAGTCATGCCCATCATATAGGTGTTTTTCACGCAAAAACAATGTTATTGTTTCAAAGTCGTATGACAAACAAAAGCCCCCACCCTGACCCAGAGTATGACTCAACAATGTTGATGACCACTTCTGCTGCAGAATTTAATCAAAATTAAATGACCACTGTTCTGACGCAACATTAAAAGAAAAATAGTTCATGATTATAGTAAAATAAAAAAACTTTATCCATCAAGTCTTTAAGTCAATGACTGCAGCCCTGATGCAAAATTTCCCAAATAAAAGTCAATTTTTGCAGTGATAACACAAAATATTATAAGATAGTAATTATGACAGCCCCCACATGAATTTGACCAAAAATAGTCAATGACCACAGTCCAAACACAAAATTGGACAATAGAATTAGATCTCACAAATACATAACCTCAGAAAATATTGATGGCTGCAGCTGTTGTGCAAAATTTGACCGAAACAACTGATTTCAGAGATCCTTTTGAAGTATCTCTATAAAGTTTATGTTTTGGCTGTTTGCCTTTATTGATAGAAGAAGAGCTGGTGGATAGTGTAAGACAGGGAAAGAGAGCAGGGAAATACTTACAGTTACACATTGTCATGTTTTAATACATTCGCGTTACATGTGTTGAACAAATCAGACTGAAATCTTTAATGGAGGATTTTGTCATTTTTCTTAATGTTCACGTTTTTTATGTTTTTAAAATGGACTTGGAGGAAGCATCGAGATGGGAGTTTGCTTCAGTTGCCCATCCCTGCTCTAGAGTTAAACCGTCTTGACAGAGCCTTTTGTGTGTTTTCTTAAATTTGAGAGAATGTATTTGTGTTGTCTGCTTTTCAGAAGTCGCAGTTTATGGATTTTGCCACTGGCTCACTGGGTCAGGGTCTTGGTGTGGCTTGTGGGATGGCTTACACTGGGAAATACTTTGACAAATCCAGGTAATATCTCACTAAAGCCCAAACACACGTGATTAAAAGAGTAAATATTTGTATCTTTATATTTAGGATTTTTATTCTGTTTTTTTAACGTACAGGAAAGCCCTTAATTTTGCCTTTTAGGATGTTTTGAGTGTTCTCAATCCAAATTTTAGGCATGTGTGAGATGTAGTGTTCATGATTCCCCAGATTCTGTGGGCGTGTGCTGCTACGTGCTCTGCTCTCCCGATTCTTCTGCTCTAATAATCACAGGCCCAGCAGTTTTATTGCAGTTATTTCTCCGCTTTCTGAATAAAATTGAAGCAATGTGCTGCCAAGCATGTATCTGTTCTTAGCTGATTGCTCTGATTTGTTGTCACAATAGGATCCATTTTCTTTTGTTTTTCCATCAACAACACTCAGGAAAGGAAAGAATTAATAGTCTAAATCCAAATTTTATGACTCCTCTTGGAAGATCTGATGCAAAAGACAGTCCCTGTTTACAGGAAAATTTCTTTCTTTCAATAAAATAAGATTATTTGTTCAGTGCATTGTAGGTTTCTCAGTGAGAAGCGTTTTGTAGGCAGGTGTGAAGCTCAGCTCACACCTCTAGGGCCCTTAGGAGGCTTCCCTCCTGTCAGAGCTGCTTACAGACCGATATGTCAAATCAATCTGATGGAAAAGTGTCAGAGGACACCTTCACCAGATCCATCTCCTCTGAAAGCACAGCACCCCACCCTTAAGTGAACAAACAACGCACACACATACACAAACTGTATATGGACCCACACACTTATTGTGCAGCCGTGTGTGTTCTCTTCCTCCTCAGTTACCGCGTGTATTGCCTGCTGGGGGATGGGGAGATGTCGGAGGGCGCTGTCTGGGAGGCCATGATGTTTGCCTCCTACTACCAGCTCGACAACCTGGTGGCCATTATGGACATCAACCGCCTGGGCCAGAGTGACTCTGCACCGCTGCAGCATCATGTGGAGAAATACCAGAAGCGCTGTGAAGCTTTTGGGTAACTGTGTTATAAATTAAATTGAGTGTGTGCAGGAGCTGTTTGCACTATGATTGTCTGGGTAGGTGATAATATTAGTAACATTCGATTGACAATCGAATGTTACTAATATTACCGGAGTTAGTGATTTGGGGGCCCTGGGTAAAGACTATATCAAGACCCCTCTAAATTTGATGAAATTAACCCTCTATTGATTATCAGAATACTAGTCTTAATAATTAGGAGGGATTTTCTATAAATACCCTCTTTTAGTATTTAAATACCCATTTTCAGTATAATGGCTATATCTGTAGGCTGCATGAAGCCTGAGACCCTGGGCCATTGCCTATTTTCTGTTAAATAACCCCTGGCCACAACCATTAGGATGCAATAAAATGTGACAAACTCTACTCATCACCCTTTGGTACAAATTAGGTGTTTACTGCTGCTTTGGATTGAGGGCAAAGATGATAAGAAAAACACTTACAGAAACAACTGTAAATACTAGAAAATAAAAATACAACAGATACACTGATGACAATTCCTCTTTTAGAAGGTAAAGCCAGTAAAAACATACATACAGGGTGTAGAATATTGTTAACTTTTCCGTTACTTCATAAACATATGGAATGGTCCCAATTAAATTCCAGGCATGATCCTCTTATAACCGGCTGTATCCATCATATTTTATTAATTGTCTTTCAATGTTTGAATTTGTGTGTTGTGTAGCTGGCACGCCATCATTGTAGATGGACACAGTGTGGAGGAGCTTTGCAAAGCTCTCAGCCAGGCCCGTCATCAACCCACCGCCATCATCGCTAAAACCATTAAAGGCAAAGGCATCCCAGGTAAAACTGTCATGTCCACTTCTCATCACATCACACTTTCATATTTTTGGTGCTCCTTGCTATGGAGTAATGTCCATTTATGTTTTTCAGCTGCGGAGGATAAGCCAGGCTGGCACGCCAAACCCCTGCCTAAAGACATGGCCGAGATGGTAATGAAGGATCTTCAGAGCCGCATCATGAACAGCAGCAAGCACCTGTACCCTCCGGCCCCCATGGAGGACTCCCCACCTGTTAGTCTGAGGAACATCAGGATGCCAAGTGCACCAAGTTACAAGGCTGGAGAAAAGGTTCAACAGCTACTATTCCTAATGTCTTTAAGCATTAAATTGCTTTTGTGGTGATGTCACCCTGTATGTCAACCCAAAAGTTAGTGTCCAGCTGGTTCTACCAAAAACTCATCATATTCAAAGATCCATAGACTCTGAGACTATGAAAATGGCAATACCTATATGCTCAATCATTTCAGACTAAAAGGACCAACCTCTGCACCACTCCAGAATGAAATTATTTAATGATGAAGATGATTTGACAAATTGTTTTATTTCGTTCCCACTAGATCTCCACACGGAAGGCGTATGGCGTGGCATTAGCCAAGCTAGGTCGCTACAATGACCGTGTGGTGGCTCTTGATGGAGACACAAACAACCTCACCTACTCAGATATCTTCAAGAACGAGCATCCCAACCGCTTTGTGGAGTGCTACATCGCTCAGCAGAACATGGTATGACCCCCATCAAGAACTTTTTCTATTTTACAGCACAAAAAATCTCCCATGAATCTGTCTGCTAAAGGCATTATTTAATGCATGTTAACATGCATGGTAAAGATAAGCTACAGCTCATTAGGCTAGGCCTAGAAAACTGTCCTTGATCTGAGCCACGATACTTACACACAAAGAGAAAGTGACAGTGGCATGTTCACCTCGCTATGATAGGTGCTGTTTGAGCATTTCAGCTCAAAGCTCAGCATTGAGACCCTAGAGCATGCACTAAAATCTCATTTTGGGTCTGATTGTATATGAACAAGAGAAAATTAGTGACTTCAGTTTCTTTATGTGCTCATTGGACTTATACAAAGTCAACTAATAAATACTGTGGGACCAAACTGTTTCATTCAGACAAAATGCTGATTATGCTTATGCATCAAAGCAATGCCATAATCTTTGCCCCAGGTCCACATGGCCCTGATCCAATGCTAAGGACTGTGTCCATAATCTAATGTGTAAATCCCCCAAAATGTAACTTCACATCAAAATGACATGAGCTGCAAGGCCTGTGCGATGCACAGTGCTAGGTGACCTCTATTCTCTGAGCACACCTCAGGTATGATTTTGTGTATGATAATGTGATAAGATGGCTGCAACAATGACCCTACCTCATTAATGTCCAATTCAGTGGCCAAATAAGGACTGAAAAATTCCTAACCTCTGCGTTAACTTACTCAGTAGTTTTACATTTTAACTCCTCTGATGTCCCCTGTCCTCTGTTTTTTTGTAGTATTTTCTGTGTGTCTTTGTCTTTATTTATTTGTATAGCGCCCATTTATAACAAATGCTATCTCAAGACACTTTACAACAGAGCAGGCTGAAGCAATACTCATATTATAGATACACATATATAAAATACACATATACACATATATACATATACATACATCCAAACCCAACACGACTCCACCATAAGCGCAGCACTGGGCCAACCTACAGGAATGTGCATCTGTAGTAGGCTTACAGTGACAGTAGTAAGAAAAAAACTCTGTTCAGCAGTCGGATATCTTGAGTGGAGCCAGTCTCATGTAGAACAGCCACCACTAAAGGAAGGAAGAGCGGTGGGCAGAGACTAGGGGCTAAAGTAAGAATTGAAGGTGACGGATCCAAAAATACAATCCGTTTTGTGTTGTTTCTTTAATGAAATTAAGGAGTGAATTTGCACTTTAGGTCAGGATTCAATTTGATGCAGATTCTGAGGGTCATTATTCAATTAAGTCACTATTTTCAATTCATATGGGTCCAAGATTTACAATACGCTCCTATTTATCATAAAAGGTGCTTTATTTCAGGATACGCTTCTGTCTGTAAGGCTTAGAGGCTGGATAATATGATCTGACTCAAAAAAGATCAACAAAATGTGTTCAAGGTATACAGCTCATGCAGTTATAATGGTTGTGTCAGCTTATTAGAATAGTATAGATAGACTAGAAAGCACTCGGAGAGTGCAGACCTCCGCCAAGCGCCACAGTTCCCCCTATTTCTCATTTGCACCATAAATATTAGTCCCACATTTATTTTGACTACATTTTTAGATTCCTTGACCATGAAAGCATACCATTGGCAACTGAATTCATAATGATGTCAATATTAGTTCAGCAGTTATTCACGAAAATCGAATTTTCCTTAATGGCGGTTTTCTTCTGGATCTAGCTCCCTAGCTTTTGAAGATACAGCAAATCAGTTGGCACCTTCCAAATTCCACAACGCCTTGGCTATATAATGGTGTTTGTTGCATGTTTATAGCTTCATTTGTTCTCTTCCTATGATGAAAATTCCAAAGGTCCCCTATTTTTTCATATTCTGGATCATAGTATCCGGAATTATTCCCTTATCTGGATCAGTCTTTGATATACTGTAGAGCATGTTAGAAACTTGTCCTGTATTTTTTTCCCAAGTACCCTGACCATTATTTGTGGAGTTATATGCACAAATGTCGAAAACATGTGTGTGTGTGGTCTTAGGGTCCTGCAGAATTGCTAAATTGTGTGTTTGAAGGATTAAAAGTTAAAATCTGTTAGAATTAAAAATGTCATTTTGTCTGTTAGTCTCTGATATTTTAAAAATTGGTTAAGATTTGTAAATCATCTAGTGTGTTGCCAGCCTAACACAAAGATCTTTTTTATATCTTAATGCATGTAATCTTTAGAGTCAGTCACAGCAGTGTGCTGTTAATCACTTTGTCTGACACTTACTCCCTGCCAGCAAATTCAGAATATAAAAATAACCTATGTGAAGCAGTACATCTTTATTCTGATGGTCTTGTTTGCTTTATGATTACATAAAGAGGCATCACAGGTATGTCATTATGTTTCTTAACATGACAAAAACTTTTTACAGAAGCCTCAGCTTGCACTTTTTTGAATTAACAAAGCACTCCATATTACATTTGTAAAACTTGTGGTCTTCTATTCATTTTTTTTTTCAAACAGTTGTCCTCAGTATGGGGATTTTGCTGACTAAAGTGCATGCACATGTGCAGGCTTACAATATATTGCACAGCTGTGACTCTGCGTCTGCCTCATTGAATAATTCATGACATGTCAGCCCATAATGTACAGATGAATTTAACATACTATGTATCCCTCCCTATGGTCCATGTGGCTGCTACTGACTCCAGTGGTTATGCAGCACTTTTCTTTTGCCCTCTGCCATTACTTGAACTCAAATAATATATATTATTTGAGGGAAGGGGAATCAGACTTGAATTTCTTGTGCTATTAGGACTCCTGCAGCAGCAGCAGATGTAGGTCAGCCATGTATATGATGATGAGCAGTCCTGACAAGTGTATTCAGAGGTAAAATATTAATAAGCGCAGAAGGGTGGGGCCATCTGGCTCAATGAATTAGAAAAGTCAAACGTTGTAAGGCTTAAATTTTGTAGTAAATAAAGAAATGATAAAAACTATTTGCATTTAAGTCGGAAAACTGCCAATAAAAGTAACATTTATACATTTATGACATTCAATGTATGTATTATTAATGAAACTCTTTTGTTTATTTTGGGTGAGTCAACCTCCAGTTAAGCCTCTATAGAAGTTTCAATTGTATCTACAAGACCGTATCAAACACCACATTTGCACTCTTATCAACTTTTTGATAGTGGCCCTTGAAAAGCCTGGAAAGAAGCCGTAGGGTTTTCCAGAGTTTGGGAGATAGAGGAAAGGAAATTATTTGTAAGAGGAGGCATGCCACTGATCCATCCATATGGGAAATAAGCTCTGGAGCTTTGGGGAGGACACTTCTCCATAACCTTCTATTAAAGTTAAAAAAGGCCCCTGGTATGGTGTGCGCTGCAGATGTTTGACCCTCTGGGTGATCTTTTTAAGGTCAGGCACATCTGACCTGTATTCATGTTACCTGATGGAGGGAGCTTGCATGTTTTGTGCTTTTATATATGTATGTAATAAACAACAATACATTTCTTTTTCAGGTTAGTGTCGCAATGGGCTGTGCCGCCCGTGAGAGGAACGTCGTGTTTGCCAGCACTCTCGCCTCCTTCTTCACTCGCGCCTATGACCAGCTCCGCATGGCTGCCATCTCTGAGAGCAACATTAACGTGTGTGGCTCCCACTGTGGCCTGTCCACTGGTATGTAACACCTTTAGACCACCTGTCCCACCCTCTAGTGCACAAAACCCTCCTTATTTCCCTCACAACAAAGCCAGACATTTTCACAGTATCCCAAACAGAGCGCTGCAGGAATGATGCCTTCTTTAAGGCAAATGCAAGAAAGCTCCACGTGGGCTTTAAAGGTACAGTGTGTGAAAAAAAGTTTTATTAAGGATATATAAGCTGCCAGAATCCAGAATGACTCGTTTACTCACCCATTCTCTCTGTCAGTGAAGTTTCACAACAAAGGTGAATTTTAAGGACAAGAAGCAAACATCCAGGAAAGACAGGTAACTCAGCTTTTTCAGGTAGTTAGGTAAAGATATGAAGTATTTAGCTTTTAACATAAATAAGTCATGAAGAATTTCCATCTGGGAGAACCAGGACACAAGATCTCATTTCCTGCTGTACTCTACTGACTGATCAGCTTCGTGCGGTTGTTTTTAGTTCATGATATTTAAGATCCTCCATTTATCTGTTTTTTAAATGAAAATACTTAGATAAATAAAACTTGTTTGAGCACAAGCCACAGACATTACCACCTTATTCTTCTTAAATGGTTTTGAATGAGTTTGTTGGGTCTGACTTGAAAAGCCTGTCTCCACGTGTGCCCATTCTTACCTTGCAGTGCAGATGAATCAGCCTGATTCAATGTCTGTAATTAGACAGATCCATCTTGCCAAGCTCTGATCTACAACAATTGTGAGCGGCCAAAGGAAGGACAGCCAAATCAGCAAAACGTGGGAGCAACGAGCGAGAGGACAGCAGGAAGTGACTGAACATACAGGGATTAGCATAGATGCTAACAGCCTCAGTAGCAGTTTTGCCAGATCATGACCACATTTTTTTAATTAAATGAAAAACAAATAACAACACTCAAAACCTCTCTAAAGTAACAATATTTTCACTCAACTTCTGACATGTTTTGATGAGAGTTTGTATTCATGAAGTGGCTCACATTCTGTCCTTTACTCTGCACTAGTAGAGCCCGACTACTACTTTATCTGATTGGCCTGTAATGAATATAATTAACAGAACAATCATCAAGTCACCTGCTGGAAAGGTTCTGCCTACTTCCAGCACTTTCTATGGGCTCTTTGTTAGATAGACGAGTGAAATATTTGGAAAGGTCCATGTGGTGTGTAAGGTTATGTTCCTTTTACTTACTGTAGAAATAAAATGGTGATCTCCATGATGGGGGACCTTCTCCTCATGTTGGCATTAAAGTCTGTTGCTTCTTATTAAAGAGAAAACGATTAGATTTATTTTTCACTGAAGCAGACATACACTATTTTAAATATTCTTATTAATACAATTTTTATTTCTTCCAAGTCTGCTCTGCTAAATGCTAAATCACAATTGCTTAATATGACACACTGTACCTTTAACTTTTACCTTTTTATATCCATGTGTTTTGGATTATTCCTGAAAAGTTCTGCCCCGAGAAAGACCTTGAAAATTGTGCTAGACTAATAAATTAAGAAAACTGGTGAAAACTTTTAATAGCAGAACGAATTGCCTTCAATTGTGTTGCTGTCTTCTCTGTTTCAAGGTTTAAAAAGAATATAATTCTAATTGGCTTCAAGCACCAAGACTCCTTCTAAGTTCATCAGTTTTTGCGCAGTTTACTCTTGTTTTGAGTCTGAAAGTGGCAGATGAGCAACCAGCGTCCAGTCTCTGCTGTTGTAGAAAGAAAAGTTAAAATCTCTCAGGTTTATGTGTAACACAGGCCTTATTCTGGTCATCAAACTAAGAACTAAATCAAAAGCCCCAAGCCTTTGGGATGGAAGAATCCAAAGGACTAAATTCTAAAGCATGTTAAAGGACTCATTACTGCAGTGCTCTAGGTTAATATACGTGATCTGTTTGTGTTTTAGTGCAATCCTCTCTTTTCCCTTTAATCCTGTGTTTTCCTCACCTGTGACCTCCCTTTGGCCTTACAGCTAGTTCTCACTCCTCCCCTTTCCTCCCTTCCTGTCTGTCCTGGAAGCTGTCAGCAGGAGAGCAGGTGTCCCTCTGTTAGTGCAGGTATACGGCATGTACAGTCTGGCTTTATGTCTGTGGATCTGCATGTATCCACTCAACTGACCTCACAATTACTTATTATATTCTGTATGTTGGACATATGTTAATTGAATCATAAATGTGTGTAACTCAGGAGAGGAAGGCCCCTCTCTGATGGGTCTTGAGGATATGGCGATGTTCAGGGCTTTGCCCACAGCAACCATCTTCTACCCCTGTGACGGCGTGTCCACAGAGAAGGCTGTGGAGCTGGCTGCAACCACAAAGGTAACAAAAACAGTGTTCAGGCTTTGATATTATTACTTATGGA
This sequence comes from Cetoscarus ocellatus, assembly GCA_037902135.1. Classification (NCBI taxonomy): domain Eukaryota; kingdom Metazoa; phylum Chordata; class Actinopteri; order Labriformes; family Labridae; genus Cetoscarus; species Cetoscarus ocellatus. Next base: position 1,959,102 of record JBAMNC010000559.1, read on the forward strand.
GCAAAACAAAGGTAATTCCCATGAGTGCAACACTTTTTTTGAACATCTGAACAGTACTTGAGATTATTTGAGAGGTGTGTCTTATATTTTGCTCTTGGTAGAAATGAATTGCAGATAAGAACCTTAAGAACTTACAAACTTCTTGAAAACTGCATGAGTGGGTTTAAAGAACATTATTTTTTCCTAATATTGCTTGTTGATTGAAACCCTGGTACTCTTAATCAGGCATTAACTTGAATGAGCAATACCAAAATAATATTTGACCAGGAGTATCTTTATTTCGACTCATAGAGTTGTGTTTTCTGTCCTACACTCACTATTTTCAGTCAAATGCTCCAACTGATCATCCTTTTTTTTCTCACTGTAAAGGGTGTTTGCTACATCCGAACCAGCCGTCAAGACAGCACTATCATTTACAACAGCAACGAGGACTTCCATGTTGGACAGGCCAAGGTGAGGCAGCACTTGTGCTGTAATAGAGAGACAGAGTGTGAGGAAATTCCAAAACATGAACAAAATGACCAAATCAAACACAATAAGTAAACAGATGATAATGTCCCTCTCAGGTGGTGTATCAGAGCAAAGAAGACCAGGTGACTGTGGTTGCAGCTGGAGTGACTCTGCACGAGGCCCTGGCTGCAGCTGAACACCTGAAGAAAGGTGCCGTAAATAAATAATGTTTTTGCAATAAAAGAGAAATAATCATATCAGTTGGACGTACTCAACAAATGATAATTCAGTATTTTTAGGTGTAATAATATAAGAATTTTTTTATTTTTTTTTTTTAATAATAATTCAGTAAATAAGATCTTAAAGCTACTGTGAGGAAACAGTGGAAACATTTTGCTTTCTACTTACAGACATTGAATCAGGCAGATCCAGCTGTTGTGCAAGGTTACCAGTGTGCAAAGATGAAAAATATCTATGTAGGACAATGAAAACCTTAAAAATAAGGCTATAAAAGACCTGTGCTATGTTAAATGAGGTGACATCAGTGCAAAAAATCATGATAAAGGCTAAAAGGCATTTTTTAATGGACCATCAATTAAGACTTCAGAATGCCTAACGAGGTTAAAAATACAACATCAGTAAGTTTAGGTCCATCGTTAATTTAAACATCCTAACTAAAGCATAATTCTTATAATAAAGCACCTGTAAGTTACTTTGGTTTGTGTTAATGTCATTTTTTCTGCACTCTATATTCACTTAATCTGACACCAAGCCTGGGGCCACAGTTTCCCGCGCTTAAAAAAACTTAGAGAACAGTCTTGTCCCTGGTGGTCTTATTTGCCTTTTCAGTCATAGGAATGCACCAGTAAAAAAAAAAACAATTAAAAACTCCTCACAGGAGCTTTGACAGGATGTCCCAGCTGATCTGCTGTCTTCTATGGTCTGACCCTCTAAATTTGTGTTCTCACATTAATAACTTGACTTTCCAGAGAGGATCTCTGTCAGGGTCATTGACCCCTTCACCATCAAACCTCTGGATGTGAAAACGATCATGGACCACACACGTGCCACCAGAGGACGCCTCCTCACAGTGGAGGACCACTACTATGAAGGTATGTCTGCGGTAAAATCGTTCATGCTGCTCAGCTTCTACATAATGTATGACCATCACCAACCTAGCGGCAACAAGCTCCTCAACGTGACATAGCTGAAGCACCGTCATTGGACCGCCTCCTCGGGTGTACTGCGGTGGCACATTTTCATTGGTTGAGCGAGAGAGACGCAGTGCGGTGGTCTTTGTGGATTGGCTGATGGTGAGGCTGACTGTTGTGTGTGGACAAGGTTTCAGTTTTATGGTGCATTTTTGTAAGTGTAAGAGTCAGGGAGGCAGGGTGCTGTCAGATTTCTTTAACTGAGCATGTGCCCGTGGGGCTCTCGGTGACCTAGATTGCTCAGACAGCGAGGCCCCGCATCTGTGAGGGAGAGAGGAAGGCTGATGGCATGGACACCATTAGACAAAGGATACCGGGTATCAGTCTGATGTTGGGGCTTAAATTAGGATGATACAGTGGCATGGTTCGAGCATACTCAGATTTAGCTTCTTTGTGATGGTCTCTTGTCCTTTAAGGTACTTGTGCTTAAATGTGCCCTTTCTCATTTGACTTTTATTAGCGAGGACCACACCATCAACTTTATGCAATTTTGGCAGTAATTTATCAGAGACATTGCAAGGATTGTTCCAAACTAGGCAATAATCCACATCTTGCTTACATTATTTTGGGAAACTTCTCAGAGGTTTTGCTCTAGTTCTTGGGAATCACAAACCACCCCAGCGACTTGGAGGGAATGAAAGAAACAGAGAAAGAGGGGTGGAAAGGAGGATTGTGTGAATGAAAGTGGATTAAGGCATTGCCTGAGCACATGGAAGGGTTGTTTATTTAAGAGCAAAGGATACCATCAGCTGCAGTCTTGTTTAAAACATACTCGTCAAAAAAGTTTGGAAACTTTATTTCAGTTGATTTCTTCGCCCCTTTAATAATACCAACTGGTATTATATTTCATATCACTGGAAAGCCTGATTAGTTACCTTTACAAGGAGATACAACTTGTAAGGATTGTGCATTTGTGGAATGAGCAACACAGCTAAACAAGTGGGTAGTGCACCAAAAAAATGTGCCAAATCCTCTCATCCCTTGGAAGAAAGCCTGTTTCCTCAGTTAGGTGAGGGTGAGGAACCTGTCTTCTTGTGGTGTTGTCGTCTTGGGACGCCCACTTCACGGTCTGCCTTTGACTACACCGGTCTCATGGAACTTGGTAAATGGTACCAGGGCTGATACCAAAGTGTTGCCACTCTGCGTACAGAAACACCAGCTTCCAGTTGAAGGGGATTTTGGCCCTTTTTTTGGGATCCTTCGAAGTTTTTCCTTGTTGTAAAGTTGACTAATCAGGCTTTCCATTCATGTAAACTACATTACAAGGTGGCATTACTGAAGGAAAGAAATAGTCAACTGAAATGTTTCCAAACTTTGTTTTTAGGACTGTAGTTTATATCCAAGTTCTAGCTCAATACACTGGGAAACCTCCGTATTACATAACAGCATGAGTAATAATTTGATTTATCACGAGAGTTGTACTTACAGGGGTTACTCATTCTTTTGACACTTCAAATATATTTTTTCTACAGGTGGTCTCGGGGAGGCAGTTTCCTCAGCTATGGTCAACGAGTCCGGCTTCAACCTTCAACGTCTGGCTGTGTCCCACGTCCCACGCTGTGGCAAACCCCAAGAGCTGCTCAAGATTTACGGCATTGACCGTGATGCCATTGCGCAGGCCGTCCGCAAGATGCTCAGCAGCTCCACCAATGCCAAGTAACTTTCCTCCCTGCCCCACCCACCTGTCTGATCACACCCCTCTGCAGATGAAGTTCAAAATTTGAGTATGTTTTTGATTCACATAAACCCCAGCTCTTAAAAAATTCTTCACCGTGAAAGCCCCTAAGTATGTACTGAAGTAATGTGATTTTGTGTCGTACACTTTGAAGTAGATTTCCACCTTTTTGACCCTTTCTTCTATACAACCATCACCTCACACAAATGGACAGAGATATACGCACATATCCTCATCATTCAGAAATCGAAATGTGGCAGTAATAACTGTATGTGACTCTCTTGCGTGTGTGTTTTTTAAAAGCTCTTTGATTCATCTGGAAATGTTTTTATATTGTTCTGATGTAGCCCTTAATTTACTGGGTGGGGCCTCGCTTAAAGTAAGTGTTTATCATGACCACAGTGTCAAGAAGATACCAGCTGAGTTGTTGTTTTGTAGAAGGTAGTGGGATATTTTAAAAAAAATCAAACAAATGTAGGTAGGTCATAAAGAGCAGTCACTTAAAGTCACATCTGAAAACAATGTAAACTGTTGTGCTTTCAATAGTTGTATCATTTCTCCTCAGCACTGTATGTTTCAACCCACACACCTCCATGTTTCTTTGTTCAAGCTGTAAAACTGGAGTTTAGCAGCAGCGTGGTGAAGGTCGCACCATCTTTCTTAAAAGGTAAGGATGAAGGCTGAGGGCCTGTACAGTGCCAGAGAGGGGGGACAGTGACTGTCTGTGAATGTGAAGGTAGAGTTACATCTGACATGTGAACCCAAGAACAAACACTTTCTTTGTTACTTGAAATTTTGTATGTACCTTACTTTCATGTAATAAATCCCTCTGCATTTGAAACTGTGTGTCTGTGTTGGTTTTTCCTTCTCTCCTCATTTATGTATGGCAGTGATCCATCTTGCCACTGATGACCTAGTGTTTATAGCTCATACAAACATCAGCAGTAACACCAGTCTGTTTCTAATGAGCTTAAAACACCTCGCAGGAACTTAGAGCTTTAAGGACTGTCTATATCAGTGACACTCAGTGACTACAGAACAACTGATTTTATTGAATAAATAATTTAATCCATTATAAGGCTTATATATTATTGACCAAAAATGACACACTAAAGACATGATAAATAACTTAAAGAGTGATTGAGAGATTTGTGCTTGTTTCCAGGTAGATTTATGCATCTTCAGGTTTGACCATCCTCCTCCATTTGACCTTGTGGAGATTGTGGACTCTCATTACCACCGCGGGTGCCATCCCTCTCTTTGCCTCCTTACCAAAAAAACAAATAACATTTTCAGATCATTTAAATGCCAATAAATCCATTTTCAGACACTTAACTTAGTCTGCAGCACTATCAAAATATGTGCATAAATTAAAACAGGTTTTGTGACCATGCCTACCGTAGAGAACTACATTTCCGTATTGATCCACTGAAGGAAAACATTATTAGTCCACATCCACATGAGAGAGGGCAGACTAGGCCAAAAAAAAAAACATGTCAGCACACATATTTTTCTTTTTTTTAACTAAATGACTAATTGTGTTTGCATATTTTACATGCCAAGTAGCTTTACCATGATATAATGTGTAGTGCAAGAGGCCCACGATAACACCAGAAAAGAATCCAACGCAAACATCTACAGAGGGATGGACAAAAATGTTAGTGTCTGAGCAGGTATTATTCTGGTACTAATTTATGTGAAGAAAAAATGAAACATATCTGTCCTAGAGTCTGGTACAACAGCATATAAGGGCCACTGTAGTTTTAGTTCTGAGATGATCTAGTTTTGGGATAATACAGTTTTGAGATTGTAAAATATAAAATGACCCAGAGTGTGAAATGAAATCATATCAGATGAAGCCTTTAATCTTAAATCATGTCTGATGTTGATAGTCTGGTTAAATTGTACTTTAACTTGGACTGAGTAATAAGGAAGGAGTTTTGTCTTTCCCAGAATCATCTCATTATTATCAGCATGTGGACTTTGAACAGACAGTCTTGTAAACTGTGAATATTCTGACGAAAATCAACACACTGACTTGGACAAAGTATTTATCCATAAAGAAATATAGCACACCAGGCAGATGCAAAATGAAAACTAGAATTTTAAGACGTTTGAAATTTAAACGTTTATATATATTTTTTCAGATATCATATTTGCTACTTCGAAACTCAAAAATCACACACACACACACATATATATAGAGAGAAGAAATATAGAGAGGAAAGACCGCAAGCTTGCAGAGCCTAAGGCTGACATTCATATATTTATATACACTACCAACATTTAAACAGGTTAATTTAAAGTTTTGGTCATAAAATTACAAATGATTTTGTAACAGTTCACGTTTTCTGTCAAGGCCTGCTGCAATCACCTGACACACTGACACTGGATAGACCGTTCATTATAGATCTGCCTGATCATGGACACTGAGTGGAGTGGATCAGCTGCACTTCAAGGTTACTGCTGCAGAGTATTCTGTTGGTTATGGCAGGCAGCATTAAATTACTCAGTGCAGTTTACTTTTGTGACCACAATGTGGTTGTATAACCTGACCTGATGACGAGTGATGATAATAAAAATTACTGAACTGGCTCATGATGTTGACATCAATTCCACCCTCTGTATATTTATCTTCCTAAATCTTTTACAGCTCATTCACAGTGTATGTATTCTTCTTTTGCCTAACTTGCTTTTTTAACAGCTGCTGTAAAACCACAGCTTCTCAGTTTCTGTCTGTCTGTCTGTCTATATATCTATCTAAGTAATTACTATGGTGTATGAAAGCAAAACTTTGACACACGGGTCTTAGGGGGTAAAGAGACACAAACTGAATATGCCACTAAAACTAATAAAAATGAATCACACATCATGTCTTAACAGCAAAGTAAATGAATACCTGTTCTGTCATAGGGAGGACCTTTACATGCCTTTGTATGGGGTTGTATATCTGAAAGGACACGTGTAAGCACTGTTGTCATCTTTGTTTCCAAGCAAAACATTATCATTAGATAATTTTCTGAGATAGCATGTTTGGCATTAAAAACATCAAACGTGATTTTTGTTTGCATTATTTGTGTCATATAAAAAAATTCAGCTTACCAAGTAGTAGGCTGGCAATCTCAAATATGACAGTAAAAAGCACACCAACAAGTGAAGGCGCTATCACAGCTGAAAGCACCAACAGTACACAATTATTTAATGTTGTCTGCCAGATTACTTGACAGGTACATTGGATACAAGTGCAAAAAACAAAGAACATTTAGGTGATTCTTTATGACTACTTACAGCGAAAGGGACTATAGAGTGCTGTTCCCCATCCCAGACCGAAACAGATGGAGAAGAAATGGATATATCTGTCTGAGAAAATTTAGGAGAAATCCATTAACATAAAGGTAAATCATTCTGTAAAATTAAATTTAGATACCAGTATTATGGCCACCACCCTTTAATGTGTCAGGTAAAATGTACTTACAGTGTTGGTAAAACTTTACAGTAAGGTACTTTCTGTGCTCCTGAAAGAGAAACATTACAATGATCTTTCGGCTGGAACGGATCAACACAAATTGTTGAGATGATAAACAGTTTGGGTGTCACTAGACACACAGTGACAGACAGAAATTAAAAAAGAGAAGAAGAATAGGGCTATACATATTAATACAAAGTAGTTTTAGACACATACAGTATGAGAGGATAGACAACAGGACAAGTGAAAGACCCAGAGACACACAAGTTTACTCACCATCTCTGCCTAGCTGCTGCAGGCTGATTCCCTGAACAGGTGTAACACTGACTGTAGAGTCTACATGGGGCAAATTCCTCAACCCATAAAACCGCTCTGTCAGGGACTGTACTCAAAGGAAAGGAAAGTCCCAGACAATATAGTTTTACTTTCAGATTTGATTATGTGTGCTGTATGCTGTATATGCTAGATAAAAACACAACATGCCACTTGATGTACATTGATGTGAACAGCTCATTTGTAAAATTATTTCATTTATTCTGTCATATTTATAAGTTATTAACTGTAATGGCCTCTTTGAATATGCTTTGTTTTATCTAATGTTAGATTTAAGTAACACCTACCAGGGAATTTAGATGGAAAATGTCCATCAGCTTTGATCTGGCTCAGCTCAAGGAGGTAACCTGAGGTCATAGCCAGGACACCTGGCACTCAGTAAACATTGTCGGTGGCTGTGACGTTTACTGTATCGGAGTGTAAGGGTAATTTATCAGTGAATGTCTGCGCATCGCATTAACCGTCAAAATCTGTGCAGTGCAACATTCAACAATCTAATTTCCGACGGATTTGAACGTCTCCTTCATTGCCACACATGGTCTGGTGTCTTTGACGACCTGTAACATATTTGAGAGCCTTAAAATAGGCCTCAGGCGTTAGGACGAACACTTAGATTGAATGTATTTTACACTTATTTTTGGGATGTTCATTGTTGCGTGGCATTCTTTTTACTCGTATCAAAAATATCATCGCTTTAGATCACTTGTCCGTACTTGCTCTTGGTATGTAAGCCCGGCGTCTGTAGCTGCACTATTTAGTCAAAGTAACACGCCAGCAAGACAACCTGCTGTTGGGTGGTTTGGTATTACAGAACTAGGGTTGTCACTATGACCAAATTTAACTCGTAAAACCATTTGTGATTATGTTGCTCAAATAATTATATAACAGTAGGGCTGGGCAGCATGGTACAAAAATCTCATCTCAGTTTAATATTAATTGATACACACTCGAGAGGAAATAAAACCAAAGTCAGAGTTGTGTCAATTCATTGCCGCCAATTGCCAAATTTAGCCCTCTGCACAGTGTATTGCTGCATAAGCACCTCATAAGTAAATCTTGACTCATTCTATCTCTTATAATGTTCATATTAATTTCATGATAGAGTTGCCCTATTCATGCTGCAGTTTCAAGGTGTAATATTTACCGCTCTGTGATGTTTCGCCTCCCCTGAAAACATTATAGAGACAGAATGGGGGGAACAAGTTGACCCCCTCTTTGTTCCTTCTCCAGAGGTACTCACAGAGATGCCATGTAGAGGTCTGATATTAGAGAGAAGGAGGCACATAGACCTTAGAAAGGGCCAGAAGTGCTGTGAGTGAGTGTCTGCACCTTTTGTGTTTATGTAACAGTGTGAATTGACACATGTTGCAGCCTGGCATAGTTACTGTGAAGGCCTGCAGGTGTAAACATTGCGGCGCTTTTGCATAAAGGCATTGTGAATTGGGCTCGTGCAAAAGCTGCATTTTCACCAAGCAGTCCACTTATGCCCTGTTTGCATGGAGACACACTGACATGAAATGCGAAAGTTTTTCCTTTGCGTCTTCAAAAGCAATCCGTGTTCACACAGAGATGCCAGAACAGCTTAAAACGCTGTAGTGTGCACGCCAGTCCAGTAGATTGCGATGTAGGTTTGCAGAGAAACAGCGCTGCTACAACACAGGTATGAAGAAGAAAAACTTTTCACAAACAACAATGGCGAGTGGACGCATTAAGACACAGGAGTTTCTTGTCTGGACAACAAATCTGTCGGGAAAACAAATCTGCCTGGATAGTTTTGTCTGGATGACAAACCGAGCACGGTAAGCAGCACACATGTTACTCGGTAGATGGTCAAAGCTGTTGTTGTTCCTGGTATGCACACGCAGCCTTCATGTGAAACAGTACTGCGCATGCAGTGACATCAGCATTTCACCATAAAACGCCAAATCCTGTTTACATGGAGCCGGGTGGTGATGCGTTTTGAAAACTCTCCGCCTGGAACCCTGGTTTCAAAAGTTTTGCGGATTCAGGCACTCCAGGCACCTTACCCATGTAAACAGGAGGCTAAAACGCAATGAAAGCTCTTCGGATTCGTCCAGATCCGGTCTCGTGTAAACAGGGCCTTAGTTCGGTGCTATGCAGTACAAAATGACTGGTGTTTCCACAGCAAAACAAAGGAGAAAGATACTCAAATAATGTATCAGTGCTGAGCCATTCTCCAAAGGGTGGAGCTAAAAATGCTGTAGTCTAATGATTTGTTGTAAGAACAGTCACTCAGTGTGCAACAGCAGTTGAAAGGAAAACAACTTCCTTCACCATGTTTAAAAAACACATTTGAGTGAGTTTACGGTGTTGTCCTCAACTTCAGAAAAAAAGGCTGCACCGTTCTGCACTGCTGGGTGACCCTCTCCTACTGGCTTGCATCCCCACTCCCAAGATTCAGGATGATTTATCCACTGCTGTTGCTGTAGACCCCAGCTCTTAAAAAATTCATCGTGAAAGCCCCTAAGTTTGTACTGAAGAAATGTGATTTTGTGTCGTACACTTTGAAGTAGATTTCCACCTTTTTGACCCTTTCTTCTATACAACCATCACCTCACACAAATGGACAGAGATATACGCACATATCCTCATCATTCAGAAATCGAAATGTGGCAGTAATAACTGTATGTGACTCTCTTGCATGTGTGTTTTTTAAAAGCTCTTTGATTCATCTGGAAATGTTTTTATATTGTTCTGATGTAGCCCTTAATTTACTGGGTGGGGCCTCGCTTAAAGTAAGTGTTTATCATGACCACAGTGTCAAGAAGATACCAGCTGAGTTGTTGTTTTGTAGAAGGTAGTGGGATATTTTAAAAAAAATCAAACAAATGTAGGTAGGTCATAAAGAGCAGTCACTTAAAGTCACATCTGAAAACAATGTAAACTGTTGTGCTTTCAATAGTTGTATCATTTCTCCTCAGCACTGTATGTTTCAACCCACACACCTCCATGTTTCTTTGTTCAAGCTGTAAAACTGGAGTTTAGCAGCAGCGTGGTGAAGGTCGCACCATCTTTCTTAAAAGGTAAGGATGAAGGCTGAGGGCCTGTACAGTGCCAGAGAGGGGAGACAGTGACTGTCTGTGAATGTGAAGGTAGAGTTACATCTGACATGTGAACCCAAGAACAAACACTTTCTTTGTTACTTGAAATTTTGTATGTACCTTACTTTCATGTAATAAATCCCTCTGCATTTGAAACTGTGTGTCTGTGTTGGTTTTTCCTTCTCTCCTCATTTATGTATGGCAGTGATCCATCTTGCCACTGATGACCTAGTGTTTATAGCTCATACAAACATCAGCAGTAACACCAGTCTGTTTCTAATGAGCTTAAAACACCTCGCAGGAACTTAGAGCTTTAAGGACTGTCTATATCAGTGACACTCAGTGACTACAGAACAACTGATTTTATTGAATAAATAATTTAATCCATTATAAGGCTTATATATTATTGACCAAAAATGACACACTAAAGACATGATAAATAACTTAAAGAGTAATTGAGAGATTTGTGCTTGTTTCCAGGTAGATTTATGCATCTTCAGGTTTGACCATCCTCCTCCATTTGACCTTGTGGAGATTGTTGACTCTCATTACCACCGCGGGTGCCATCCCTCTCTTTGCCTCCTTACCAAAGAAACAAATAACATTTTCAGATCATTTAAATGCCAATAAATCAATTTTCAGACACTTAACTTAGTCTGCAGCACTATCAAAATATGTGCATAAATTAAAACAGGTTTTGTGACCATGCCTACCGTAGAGATCTAGATTTCCGTATTGATCCACTGAAGGAAAACATTATTAGTCCACATCCACATGAGAGAGGGCAGACTAGGCCAAAAAAAAAACATGTCAGCACACATATTTTTCTTTTTTTTAACTAAATGACTAATTGTGTTTGCATATTTTACATGCCAAGTAGCTTTACCATGATATAATGTGTAGTTCAAGATGCCCACGATAACACCAGAAAAGAATCCAACGCAAACATCTACAGAGGGATGGACAAAAATGTTAGTGTCTGAGCAGGTATTATTCTGGTACTAATTTATGTGCAGAAAAAATGAAACATATCTGTCCTAGAGTCTGGTTCAAGTCTGGTATCTATCTATCTATCTATCTATCTATCTATCTATCTATCTATCTATCTATCTATCTATCTATCTATCCAACAGTTTAAGTTTAGCTGAATTAATCACTATGGTGTATGAAAGCAAAAATGTGACACATGGGTCTTAGGGGGTAAAGAGACACAAACTGAATATGCCACTAACACTAATAAAATGAATCACACATCATGTCTTAACAGCAAAGTAAATGAATACCTGTTCTGTCATAGGGAGGACCTTTACATGTCTTTGTATGGGGTTGTATATCTGAAAGGACACGTGTAAGCACTGTTGTCATCTTTGTTTCCAAGCAAAACATTATCAGTAGATAATTGTCTGAGATACCATGTTTGGCATTAAATGTAATTTTTGTTTGGATTATTTGCGTCATATAAAAGAGTTCAGCTTACCCAGTAGTAGGCTGACAAACTCAAATCCAAAAGTAAAAACCGCACCAAAAAGTGCAGGCTCTATCACAGCTGAAAGCACCAACAGTACACAAATATTTAAAGTTGTTTGCCAGATTATTTGACAGGTACATTGCATGCAAGTGCAAAAAACAAAGAACATTTAGGTGATTCTTTATGACTACTTACAGCGAAAGGGACTATAGAGTGCTGCTCCCCATCCCAGACCGAAACAGATGGAGAAGAAATGGATATATCTGTCTGAGAAAATTTAGGAGAAATCCATTAACATAAAGGTAAATCATTCTGTAAAGTTAAATTTAGATACCGGTATTATGGCCACCACCCTTTAATGTGTCAGGTAAAATGTACTTACAGTGTTGGTAAAACTTTACAGTAAGGTACTTTATGCGCTCCTGAAAGAGAAACATTACAATGATCTTTTGGCTGGAACGGATCAACACAAATTGTTGAGATGATAAACAGTTTGGGTGTCACTAGACACACAGTGACAGACAGAAATTAAAAAAGAGAAGAAGAATAGGGCTATACATATTAATACAAAGTAGTTTTAGACACATACAGTATGAGAGGATAGACAACAGGACAAGTGAAAGACCCAGAGACACACAAGTTTACTCACCATCTCTGCCTAGCTGCTGCAGGCTGATTCCCTGAATAGGTGTAACACTGACTGTAGAGTCTACATGGGGCAAATTCCTCAACCCATAAAACCGCTCCGTCAGGGACTGTACTCAAAGGAAAGGAAAGTCCCAGACAATATAGTTTTACTTTCAGATTTGATTATGTGTGCTGTATGCTGTATATGCTAGATAAAAACACAACATGCCACTTGATGTACATTGATGTGAACAGCTCATTTGTAAAATTATTTCATTTATTCTGTCATATTTATAAGTTATTAACTGTAATGGCCTCTTTGAATATGCTTTGTTTTATCTAATGTTAGATTTAAACAACATCTACCAGGGAATTTAGATGGAAAATGTCCATTAGCTTTGATCAGGGTTATTTTCAGTGTTTAGATTTAAACTAGACTTGTTCATTGATATCCACTGTTCCTTTACAAATCATTTGACATATTATGTGTTAGGTGTATAAATTAAGTCATTAAATATGTTTCAAAAGAGGAGAAAACATCTAATGTGTTTTTTAAATCTTATTTTGTCCAAATATTTCAAAGAAAAGGTTTAAATTTTGTCTAAATTGAGCAACACCCACTATCAATACAGTATAGCGGAGTTATTAAACCATTTTGGAATTCAATTAACCTTATAAGTTCTTTAATACAGTAGCCCCCAACTATTTTGTACCACAGACTGAATTTATGCAATTTATATATTTTTAAATCCCCATAAAGCAGGATCAGTGGGAGGTGTGAGCTTGTTTCCTTGAAACACTAAATAGAAATGAGATTGGATTGTTCAGGGTTGAACCAGTGACGTTGTAAACTTGTGACTTTAAGCCGAGTGCATCTGGGCCTGTATTAAACTTAGTATTTCATTAAACACAAATCTGATAAGTAATTTTACCATCTAAATACACTGCCTGGCCAAAAAAAAAAAGTCGCTAGCAAAAAAAAAGTCACACACTCTAATATTTCATTGAACTGCCTTTAGCTTTGATTACAGCACGCATTCGCTGTGGCATTGTTTCGATAAGCTTCTGCAATGGCACAAGATAGATTATAGCACTGCCCCCACAGGCTTGTACAGTAGGCACTGGGCATGATGGGTGCATCACCTCACCTGCCTCACTTCTTACCCCGAGGCGCCCATCACTCTGGAACAGGGTAAATCTGGACTCATCAGACCACATGACCTTCTTCCAGTCCTCCAGAGTCCAATCTTTATGCTCCCTAGCAAACTGAAGCCTTTTTTTTCTGGTTAGCCTTACTGATTAGTGGTTTTCTTAAGGTTCCACAGCTGTTCAGTCCCAATCCCTTGAGTTCCCTTCGCATCATGCATGTGGAAATGCTCTTACTTTCACTATTAAACATACCCCTGAGTTCTACTGTTGTTTTTCTTCAATTTGATTTGGTCAAACGTTTAAGTGATCACCAATCACGATCATGCAGGATTTTTTTCCGACCACATTTCTTCCTCAAAGGCGATGGTTCCCCACTATACTTCCAGTTTTTAATAAAGTGTTGGACAGTTCTTAACCCTATTTTAGTAGTTTCTGCAATCTTCTTAGATGCTTTCTCTGTTTGATGCATGCCAATGATTTGACCTTTCTTGAACAGACTAACATCTTTTACATGACCGCAGGATGTGTCTTTCTCACATGGTTGTTAAAGAAATGAGAAGCTACTCATTGCATCAGCTGGGGTTAAATAACTTGTTGCCAGCTGAAAGATAATCACACGTGCAGTAATTATCCAATAGGAGGCTCGTACCTTTTTGCTTAGTTAAATCCAGGTGGCGACTTTTTTTTTTGGCCAGGCAGTGTATAAAAACAGTGACAGTCACACAGACCCTTTTACAATGGTCTCTAAAACAACAACATCCAGGAATGCTTTAAAAACCCTCTGTTATACATGACACCTTAACACAGGAACTTTCCATTTAGTGCAGAGAAAAAGGTTTTAAAAAGCATAGGGCAGATGGTGCTGAAGGTGTGTTTTTAATCCACTGGTCATCAGTCTGAGCTGTATGATGTAACTATTGATTACTGGTTATTACAGAATATGACCTCTTCCTTGTCTCTGCAGTTGTTCACTGCCTGAGCTCTACCATACCATGACCCAAATATCCTCACGTGTGTCCTGTGAAATATATTTACCATTACGCTCAGTGCAGCAGGACAAGTACACAAATATAAAGTTGAATTGCAGATTTATCACAAGCCTTTACTCATCTGTTTATTATTATTATACTATTAATATTATTATTAATCAAAATAAAACCATCAGATTCTGTTGGTCAAAAAAGGGAAATCAAATTTAATTTTTATATCTCTGTATGGCTCGGAACCAAATAATCCACAGCCTGGTACCAGTCCAGGGCCTAGTGGTTGTAGGCCCTTAGCTTTAATGAAGCAGAAAAGACTACATAGCTTGTATTATCCTGATTTTCTCTCTCTCTTTCACCTTTAAGATAAAACATTTTTGAGCTGGTAAATAAAAGTCGGTTACTTAAGCCCGAAAGTTACCTGACTTTGGTTGAAATAGCAAAGAAATTCATTGAAAATGAAAAAATGTGCCTCTTTGCATATACAAAAAAATATATAAATGATTACGTAAAACAACAAACACAGTTTTTTGGGGTCACTTTTAGTAATTAAATACACTGGCCAAAGATCAGTGTGAGTTGGACCCTTCCCAGTTTTGTTCAAAGCAATCATAGCAGGCTAGCAAAATATTTTAAGGATATTTGAAGGTTTCCAGGCATCAACACTAAGTGAACTTCAGACATATTTTCATAGGTGCTGCCAGAAATGTTTGGCTTCTGAAAAAATTTCATATCAAGCTCCATATTAAACCAACTCTGCACAGTCTCAAATCAAGCATCTGAGAATACATTAAAAAATATGATGAAAATAAATAAAAATGGATCCCTCATAACCCTTAAAGCCAAGTTGTAAAGACACAGATGAGCTTCAGACAGTGGAAAGAAAAAAACTCTTTGTGTAAAAGTCATACAAAAATGGTAAATTCAGGCAGTTGGACCATTTTAAGCATTGAACATTTAACATGTTTACATTTTTTACATAATCAGTCTTTGTGAATCTATGATCTTTTAACCCTTTAAACTTTAATCCTGCCAAATATTGAAGACTTTTGCAGATCATACATTGGTCTTACTCCGCAATCTATTATTTAAGAGACCCAAACATTAATATGTGCCTCTAAGACATTCGATTATACGGCAAAATAAATGCATATATTTCATTTTATAAATAATAATAATAATAATGAAAATATCACTGTATTTTTTTGTTAGTGAACAGTAAAAAAATCCTTACACAGTTATGGCAAAGTGTTGCTGATACTATGATGTTTTAAGGGGCCCCTACCTGTCATGAGCCCTTAGAATCTTACTAACTTTAATGCCTTAGTGCCCCCTGCATATTTCTAACCAAAACAGTTTTTGTTTAATTTAGACAAACAGGTTGACAGCATTCAGTTGAAGAAAAATAAATATGTAAAAGTGTGCTAATTTACAAAATTATCATCAATACTTGAAATGACACGATGCCCTCAGTTTCACAAACGGTTTGGCAGTGTTTTGCTCCTCACCAGTTTCACTTTTGTTTGAATATTACAAAACATATGATTGAAAAAAAACCAAAACATTAAAACTATGGAACCCCAAAAGATTCATAATTAAATAAATAAAAACAACATTTTGAAATACAATTTGGATAAATAACAAATATATAATGTGGCCATTAAATTGTAAAATAAGGCAATATTATTATGAAATATGTTTTATTATTCTTTAATATCGAATTATTATAATTCAATATTTCATAACGATTTTTTTAACAATTTCATACTTTTTTAAATAATGACTTTTTATTTATTTTCCAAGCTTTTATAACATACAAAAAAAAACTTTTTACAAAGTCCGTTTTTATTTCATGATGTCCTTTTCCACAATGGCCTTTTTATTTCATAATGTCGTTTTTCAGCAGAATGACTTGGTCTGTCAATCAAAGCACATCAGGCGGAGCCAGTTACGTGATTGGCTGATCCTTTACACACATTGCAGCAGCACTTGCAGTATCGATTTAAACGTGGAGACTTATTACTAACGTTGAAAAGCTGAAAACACGAGTGCATGACACGATGCTGGGCTGTTATGTGAACTTCTAGACAGCACCTCATCAAAAAGACGCTGCTGCTGCTGCAATCCTCTCTCAGGCTGAGGTGAAGGCCTCACGTTACTATCCACCCGATTTGCAAGTTCCCTGAGCAACTCTGAAACTGACTTCTCTCCTGCAGCCATTCTGTCTGAAACGTGTCATTTAAATGACAGACCAAGCCATTCTGCTGAAAAAACGGCATGAAATAAAAAGGCCATTGTGGAAAAGGACATTATGAAATAAAAACGGACTTTGTGAAAAACGTATTTTTATTTTATAAAAGCTTGGGAAATAGATAAAAAGTCATTATTTAAAAAAAGTATGAAATTGTTAAAATAATCATTATGAAACATTTAATTATAATAATTCGATATCAAAGAATAATGAAACATATTTCATAATAATATTGCCTTATTTTACAATTTAATGGCCATATTATATATTTGTCTGTTATTTATCAAAATGGTATTAATTTCAAAATGTTGTTTTTATTTATTTAATTATGAATCTTTTAGGGTTACTACGGAAGAGTATTAGGGCCACTAAAGAAAAAAAAAATAGAATTCTGAGAAAAAAGTCAGAATTCTGACTTTTTCCCGAAACCTAAAAAAAATATTTTTTGTTCGGAAGGATTTTTTTTTTTTTTAATTTCTGAAAAAAAAGTCAGAATTCTGACTTTAACCTCAGAATTCTGACTTTAATCTCAGAATTCTGACTTTTTTTTCGAAACCTAAAAAAAAAAAAAATTATTTTTTTCCATTTCTGAAAAAAGTCAGAATTCTGACTTTAATCTCAGAATTCTGACTTTTTTTTCAGAAATGAAAAAAAAAAATCCTCACTGATATATATATATATATATGTATATATATATATATATATGTATAAGTTTATATATATATTTTAAGGTTCTGAGAATAAAGTCAGAATTCTGACTTTTTTTTTCAGAAATTAAAAAAAAAAAAAAATCCTTCCGAACAAATAATATTTTTTTTAGGTTTCGGGAAAAAGTCAGAATTCTGAGATTAAAGTCAGAATTCTGACTTCTTTCTCAGAATTTTATTTTTTTTCTTTAGTGGCCCTAATACTCATCCGTAGGTTTCATATAAAACCTGTTGAAATGAATATTTCCTCAATTCCCTCTGATAAGCTGCATGTGAAGAACTTTCGCTCTACTCTGTACCCTGACATTTTCCGAACACATTTTCCTGCACACCACCCAGCCACGAGCTGGCCGGCAGAGGGAGAAGCGTGAACAATCACTCTACGTGGGCGGCCAGCGTGTTAAAAGAACAGACGGTGGTCTGACTTGTTTTAGGATGTAGTTCCGTGCAAAGGCCCCTAGATGGCAGCGCTGTATTGACATATTCAAGACATCAACTGCTCCCTTCCAGGCATCGAAATGCATTCTGGTACTTGAAGGCAATATGAAAGCTGAAGTGCGCCGTCACTCAGTTAATGGAACAACACTTAAACTTCATTTCCCGTCATACTCACTCACATTTGAATGTCGTTCAGGGGTAGCTTTTTCTAATCGATGATCTCAACTCAAGTTTCCTCTGTCAACTCGAAGAAGGGGCTGCGAAGAAAACTCCTAAATAATGACTGAGGCGTCGTCTAGCTTGAGCCTTATCGGAGTCTGCGGCGGGAAAAGACAAAGGGACCGGAGCGCCATTTGAGCTCCAACAATGCGGTTCAAACAAAGAAGGCAGTGATTTGCGGTCTCGGTGGTTTTCTGTGCTGCTCCTGCTAACCAGGGCTGGGTCCCGTTAAGTTCCAGTCGGGAGTCGGCGGGTCCCTAAGATGTCCATGGAGGAGCAGGAGTATCCCGAAGCGGAGCTGGTGACCGAGGCCGGGCCGCAGTGGCTCCGGGCCGAAGTCGAGCGTCTTACCCGGGAGCTCCGTGAGACGACCCATGAGAAGATCCAGGCGGCGGAGTACGGGCTGGCGGTGCTGGAGGAGAAGCAGCAGCTGAAGCAGAGATTCGATGAGTTGGAGACGGAGTATGAGACAGTCAGACATGAGCTGGACCAGCTGAAGGAGGTAACCTGAGGTCATAGCCAGGACACCTGGCACTCAGTAAACATTGTCGGTGTATGTGACGTTTACTGTATCGGAATGCAACGGTAATTTATCAGTGAATGTGTGCGCATCGCGTTAACCGTCAAAATCTGTGCAGTGCAACATTCAACAATCTAATTTCCGACGGATTTGAACGTCTCCTTCATTGCCACATATGGTCTGGTGTCTTTGACGACCTGTAACATATTTGAGAGCCTTAAAATAGGAAATTACACGACACACGTCTGCCTCAGGCGTTAGGACGAACACTTAGATTGTATGTATTTTACACTTATTTTTGGGATGTTCATTGTTGCGTGGCATTCTTTTTCTCGTATTTAAAAGATAATCTCTTTAGATCACTTGTCCGTACTTGCTCTTGGTATGTAAGCCCGGCGTCTGTAGCTGCACTATTTAGTCAAAGTAACACGCCAGCAAGACAACCTGCTGTTGGGTTGTTTGGTATTACAGAACTAGGGTTGTCACTATGACCAAATTTAACTCGTAAAACCATTTGTGATTATGTTGCTCAAATAATTATATAACAGTAGGGCTGGGCAGCATGGTACAAAAATCTCATCTCAGTTTAATATTAATTGATACACACTCGAGAGGAAATAAAATCAAAGTCAGAGTTGTGTCAATTCATTGCCAGACAATCGCACCAAATAAGTAAATCTTGACTCGTGCTGTCTCTTATAATGTTGATATTAATTTCATGATAGAGTTGCCCTATTCATACTGCAGTTTCAAGGTGTAATATTTACCCCTCTGTGATGTTTCGCCTCCCCTGAAAACATTTTAGAGACAGAATGGGGGGAACAAGTTGACCCCCTCTTTGTTCCTTCTCCAGAGGTACTCACAGAGATGCCATGTAGAGGTCTGATATTAGAGAGAAGGAGGCACATAGACTTTAGAAAGGGCCAGAAGTGCTGTGAGTGAGCGTCTGCACTTTTGTGTTTATGTAACAGTGTGAATTGACACAGATGTTGCGGCCTCGCAGAGTTGATATGAGGCTGTAGGTGTAAATATTGCAGGGCCTCGTTGTGGCACTTTTGCGTAAAAGCGCTGTGGATTGGGCTAATGCAAAAGCTGTATTTTCATCAAGCGGTTCAATTTAGTTCTGTGCTATACAGTACAAAATGACTGGTGTTTCCACTGTCAAAAAAGGAGAAAAGTCCTCAAATAATTGATCAGTGCTGTCCCACCTTTTTCTCAGCCAGACATAAAATCTCCACCCTGCAAATACAAGTTAGATCAGGGTTAACCACTCCAAAAACCATACCAAGCTGTACTGAACCAAACCAGACTGCTTGCTGAAAACACAGCTACTCTGCTTTGAGTTTATAATGCAACAAGTTTTCATGGAATGGTAAGACAGCATGGCAGAGCTAAAGCTCCACATACACACACACAGGGTCAGACAAGCACAGATATACTATGGTGCATGTCACCGTTGGAGATCTTGTCTCTTACACCTTTGTCATCAGCATTAACTGGAGAAAGTACTGGACAAAGCCATGCATTGTCAGTGGTTTGGTTATCAAAGGAACCTTCAGAATGTTGTCAATGTCTCAGTGGACACTGCCATACTGCTCGTGCCATCTCAACAGAACTTAAGCCCAACTTACTCATACACGAAGAGGCTGTATTGAGTCGGGATTTATGGCTGTCTGACCAATAGCATATCCACACAGACTTGTCACCATGTCAATTATGACTCTAATTTCCAAAACCAGACCTATTCAATAAAATAAAAATGGGTGCAATATAAAAAATGCACCCACTGTGCAGTAAGAGCACTTAGATATATTGCAGTTTTATACCCAAGCCATTATTTTGAACCAGGCTGCAAGGATGTTTATTTGGGCTGTAAATACTATCCATGCCCTGCACACAATAATGTAACCTCCAGGGTTCCTGCAATCAGCTGCAAGTAGACACTTGAAAACTTTTTGCACTTCTGCATGGGCCTCCGTTTTCAACCTCAGAGATTGCCACTTGATTACGACCTCCAAAGACTGCATAGAGAGGGAATCGCCTCGTATATCCCCATTAGGCCTTTGTAATGTTTTGTTGTGTTCGACAGTGTCACAGGGGGGTAGATAATACACCTTGAAATGGTACTGTGAAAGAGCCTTGTTTCATTGGCACTCTCGTTGGCATGTAGCTGAACAAAATCAACAGGTACAGTAAAGTCCAGTGTATTTGCTGTACTTCTGCCACCTTTGTTTGATACAAAAATTGGCCTCGGCTTATATACCAATGCAACCAGTAAATCAGTATAAAATGCTCAGATATGGCCTGCCATGACTACCAGTCCAGCAAACATAATCACACGTATTAAACACTACCATACACTATTAGAAGTTTGCAATGCTGCTCAGAACATGCAGGAAAGCTCTGCAGGGTTTGCACCGGCTCCACAAAGCTGGCAGGGGTTGGTGCAACTTAACAGTTTTCTGTGAGGCATATGAAAAAGCCATGTGTATGACTGTGTATGCGGTATTGAAGAATAACACTGTTTTGCAAGTTGTGCACTTAAATAAATGTGCTGAAGATGATCACAAAGAAAGACGGATTCCCTCTGAAAGACGGCAAAAATTGTTACAAGTGACCCAAATGGAAGCTACCCATTTGAGCAGAAAAATACACAGAAATTGTCCCTAGATTAGATAGCAAGTTCAATTGTATTTTTTTCCATTCAAATAAAAATCAAATAAATAATCAGTGAGTCAGTAAGCTTATTCATAAAGTAAATGTTTATTTTTTTGTCCGCAATTACATCAACTGAAATAGTGCCACTCTTCACACATTTCCCTGTATCTAATTTTAAATATATTTATGATATTTCTTTAAAATGTATCAAATTGCCCAGCCCTCTGTCAGATCAACAAATGTAAGGTTACAATATGACAGTGGATATTTTTTCAAAGCTTTGTTCCTTTTTGATCCTGTTTCCTCAGATAGACAACAACCTTGGATCACAGAAATAATGTAAAATGCGCAGATATAAAAAGCACCTCTGTTTTGAAAAGCAGTCAGCCATCTTTTCACACACTTCTCATAATATGATCTAATGTTATTGCCATTTGTTTTCTGTTTCAAATATGCAAAGGAGTTAATCACTGACAAATGCTGTTAGTTTATCTGATCATCTGAGCTGAAGTTTAGGGACATCTTCATAACTTGTGCGTTCAGTGGACAGTGTAACATGAAGGTGTTTCTTATGTTCCTCTTTGTTATAAGCTTTAATGGTAAACATGAAATAGCATTGCAGCTGATGCCTCTTCTGAATGATATTTCAAACTCACAGCTACTGCAGTTTGGGTGTCTGGATTCTCCTCTTTTGTCCTCTTAAGCTACCACCTGTAGGGATCTGTCAGTGTAAATGATGAGCAAAGCGGCAAACAAACCCTCAGTGCACATGGCGGGAAGGTTTTCATCTGTCATCATCACTTAATTCAGCTGCCAACTGGTGTACCCAGCTCTTTTCAGTGTTAATATGTTGTGACTATAAACCCAGCAATTGTCATCTAATCTCTTTAGATCCAGAGTGTTGTGGGAAATTTGAGCTTGGTTTCTCTGAGAGAAGTCTGTATTTTCCTTTAAGTTCAGTTTTGACAAAGTTGGATAATTATGTGGTTGTCAGCCTTTAGTAGAACTCCATACTGAGGCCCCCACACATGGGCTGTAACAGTCAGTAACTGTGGTTTCCATGTGAAATCCACCATCCCTATACTGTGTCTTAAAGAAGATAAAGAAGCATAACACTTTTTGATCAGAGAACTACTGTGAATAGTTAATGAGAGATAGTGATTGTAGACACAGGACAGTCTTTCCATTACAGTTTCAGCCCAACCATGTTTTTATCAAATAGACTTTGATCTATGAAACAACAGTCAATATTAAAAAAGGCTTTCTGAATTTCCACATTTGCTTTTGTCACCTGCTTCTGTGTTAGTCATATATTAGACTAACACTGTGCAGCCCCATAAATTGGACCGAACATCCAAATTGTAACGAACATAAATTTGAATGCACACTGCGCAAAACCCACAGCCTTCTCAACTGAACAAAACAACCAACAATGAGTCAAGACCAAAGAGAGTAAAAAGATTAAGAATGACCCACAGTCACCCCCAACCCACCTTCACTGATTTTTGAACGGAGGTCTCTATTAAATAAAAACCCCACTCCATGAGGCGTGCTTACTAAACAGAAAAGCAGCATTTCTGTTTTGTAGAATAGATTTCCATAATGAGAGAGAAAACATTTACGAAAGACTTTGTGGTTCATCCTGTGAGCTCCTCACATGGCATCCTGGGATTGCACCAAGTGTGAATCAGGAAGAAATGTTGTTTTGCTGTGTAGTGAATACACCTCATGCTGTACCATTGTTTTCTGACCAGAGTCCTCAATTCTGAAAGAGAAATAACAGTGAAAGCAGACGTGGTGACAGCCAGTCTTTAATCAAGTTTGAGTGACAGAGGAAAGGCATAAAATCCAGAAGCTGCGAAATACAAACAGAATGGTAACATTTTTGCAAATAATTGTATTGATAACCTGTCAGGATTACAAGTAACTGATTAATTTACAAACTGTCACAATTACTCAGAGATATTCAATGACATGTAGACATTGCCTGTGAAGAGGAAGTGCTTACTTATGTCCTTACTAAAGGATGTATCATGGATGCTTCACGGATTTTTTTTAGTTGTACGGTGATTTTTTTGGTCTTCATTTTGTTAGTCATGGTGCAGATCACAGTCCAGTCACTTCATGACTCACTGCTCTCGTCATATCCTTGGTATCTCATGACTTACTTCTCTCTTCAGCAGTTTCTGTTCATGTGGGAGATGTAGGAAAATAAATCACGCATCAGGGTCCGCTGTGCTTAAAACCACACATCACTTCCCTCCTAGCTGACCCCTGTTGGTTAAACAACAGTGTAGCTTAAGACTATCAACTTTGTTCCTATTTGACCCTGTCTCCTCAGATAGACAACAACCTTGGATCACAGAAATAATGTGAAACGTGCAGAAATGAAAAGCACTTCTGTTTTGAAAAGCAGTCGGCCATCTTTTCACACACTTCTAATAATATGATCTAATGTTATTGCCATTTGTTTTCTGTTTCAAATATGCAAAGGTGTTAATCATTGACAAATGCTGTTAGAATATCTGATCATCTGAGCTGAAGTTTAGGGACATCTTCATAACTTGTGCGTTCAGTGGACAGTGTAACATGAAGGTGTTTCTTATGTTCTTCATATTTATAAGCTTTAATGATAAACATGAAATAGCATTGCAGCTGATGCACTAGTTGGTTAAACAACAGTGCAGCTTAAGAATGTTGTTAAAGAAAAGTTGGGGGTTGATACACTTTGGGTGGAGATCTACAAGCTCTGTGATGCGGTTCAGGACTTATTTTTGGACAGCAGTTCTAACATTTCTATTCTGACTCTGAGCCAGTGGGCAGATTTTTACAACCTAAATATATGTGTGCATTTCTGATTTTGTATGTATTAGTGCTGGGTGGTAAACCAGTGTTAACATCGTCATTGGTATTGTTTTGTGCCATGACATAGAAACTGTTTAACCCTTCCAGACCCATGCATTTGCTTGTGCCCCAAAGGAGTAGTGTTTATATTTTAATCTCTATGTGTGGAACCATACAGTGGACGTATACGGGGGGAACCTGTGTTTGGAAGTTAACTTTTTTCCCAATCTTCTGGTCAGATATATCTGTTTCAGAATTTTTTAAATCCAGACATGAAGAGCTGTGCTTTTACTCCTAAACTGTATATATTTTAACCCAAAGTGATTACTCCATAATAGCTAATCCTCCGTCACATTTTTGTGATGAAAAGTGTAGCAGTGTTGCAGTCAGACTTCTATTTTGACCCTAAGGGAAAAGGTCAAAAGGTCAGTTCAGTAATAAGATGAGCCTGAATTCTTCTTCTCCCGTTTTCTTGGCTGTAGTGTCCAATGTGGAGCCTGCAAAGACAAAAAAAAGAGACAAGGTAGTTATCTGTCAGATTTTAAAACTATAAAAATGACAGTATTCTTAGGAACACAAACTGCCTCCAAGAGCACCACAAGTGACTCTATGGAGCCAGAAACATCGTTAGGTTGAATTGTAAAATTGTAAATAGTTTTTCACCTAAGCTTGTTTGCATGTTGTTTCTTTTCTTTCCGATAATTAAGCCTCAACAGAACCATATTAGATGAAAAAAGATGTGTTCATAATTCTTGTTGTGTGTATGATTTGGAGAAAGTCCTCTGTGATTCAAATCTGGTTTCAACTTTATATTTTGTCTCTAAAATCGTTCAACTTTTAAATATCAACCTGACATCTTTACAAAATGAATATTCTGATAGCTCAGGTTGTCCAGAAAAGGTGACATCTTTATCCATATTGTACTTGACAGGGCTGAGGTTCTACATGCATTATTAGAAAATATCTAGGTGAACAAAAAAGCAAAAAAATTCATTCTTTCATCATCGACATAACACAACTCGGGAGAAAGATGACTACACATTCAACCACAACACCATTATGGTTATGCTGCTCAGCTCTTGTGTGTATAAGGAGCTTGTGTTGTGCTGTGCTCTCTTCAGCTCCTACAATGCTACTGTACAATGTTAAACGACCTCAATTTCAAGCTATCCAAAAATCAATATGACTGCAGAAGGTGTACTGACATTGAAGCTTTGTTTTAGCACTTTGGAGTAAATGTTCTGTGCCGAAGATCCAGGTAATAAAAGCCAAGGTGGGCCTTATGGCTCCTGATAAACTGTTACAAAACATATAATGTGCATGAGACTTTGAAGCTTCTGCAGCCAGCCTTTGGAGGACAGAAGGAGCTGCAGTTTTTTGTTGTCTAGTATGAACAACAATGTGATTTAACAGCAAAACATAGATGCAGGCTGTCACTGCACTAATGAGCCTTTAAACAAACCAAAGGTAACAACAAGTAATAAAACCAGTGTATAAAAGGGCACTGGCTTTTAATGGAGTGCTTATCTGTTTATACACGTGGTTCAGTGTTTGCATCTTTAAACTGTAAGACAATAAACCCCTGATCAAAGTAGTTTTTGTTGCTCTGAGATTTATTCTACTTTTCTGCTTACTCCCTCAGGCCTTTGGACAAGCATACTCAGCCCACAAGAAGGTTGCAGCAGATGGAGAAAGCAGGGAGGAGTCACTGATCCTAGAGTCTGCTAGTAAAGAGGCTCAGTACCAGCAGAAAGTCCTTGAGCTGCAGAATGATCTACGACAGGCCAAAGTCTCACTCACCAGTGTCCAAGCTGAAAATGAACGCCTGTCAACTATCGCCTTGGAGATGAGAGAGGTAATGGTTGGATTATACATTTAGGAAAAACCTGACCACCTGCCTGACAAAGTCAGAATACTTCAATGACTGAAATATGAGCAGGTGGTTGGCTATTTACCTCCACAATATTTACTTTTACTGGATTGTGATGATATGATGAAGGAACATAAATAATATTTATTTTATTAATTACATTCTTATTGGTTTTGTAATATTTTGATAGTTCTCCAGAAATCTAGAGGTATTAACTTGCTATCAATGGAAAACTAGCATAAGTGTCTCAAGGAATGGAGAAACTTTGGTGAAAATGTTGAGAAAACCCGTGATAAATATGAGTAAACAGAGTGACAGAAAACATTAGTCTACTCAGGGCTTTCATACAGCACAGACTTTTTGGCACAGTTCTTTTTCAGGGCCCCAACCCACCAGTTGAAAACTTGGGTCTTTGTGGTCTTGACCTTGTATTTTCAGAATAGATACAATTAATCCTTGAGTCAAAGTGGACATATGTGCAAAATTTGTTGGTATTACATTTAAAAGCAAGAGATGAAGATGGAGCCCAATTGTATTGAGGTTTGACCCTTAAACCCAAAATTATAATTAGTTCACCCTTGAATATGAACAGTCATTTGCTGAAAGTTTAAAGAAAATCCCTTCAAGTTCTCAAGATACAGCAATTTGAACCAAGAACTGAACATGGCCTGTGGTTTGTGATCTTAAAAAGCTATTCAGGTTGTCCTTGAGTCAGTAAGCACCTCGAAACTTTCTTAAGGTATATTCTGGACAAGCAAAGGATGAACATGCAGCCTCACAGCCTTGATAGCTGAGAATTAACCCTCAATATCTAATCCAATATTTCTGGAATCAAGGTGGACATTTGTTTGAAATTCAAGAAAACCACTTACCGGTACATGCAAGAGATTCAATGAGACTCAGTGACCTCTAACTTTGGCCTGTGACCTATGATCTCCAAAGCCTAATCAGTTCACCCTTGAGTCAGAGTGGACATTTATTCAAAGTTTGAAGTGTTCTTCAGATATTAGATTTACAAGTATGGTCTGTACTTGGACATATAAACAAACAAATCTTTTGTGTGTGCATGTGTATGTGTTTTTCTGTTTATGTGTAGTTAAACCTCACATCTGGATGTTGTAAATCTATGATTTTTTTGTGTGTTTATACTTTCCTTTAAGCTGTTAAACAGAGGAAACTCTAAACAAATTGCTTCCCCAGATGTTTATTTTTAGGAGCTTAAATCTGGCACAGTTTTAAATGAGAGACCAAATATTTAAATCAAAGTAGTCTTATGTTATGGACAGTTGTTTATGGCTCACAAATATCAAAATATGATGGAATAGAAGGCTAGCAAAGCTAATTGAAGTTTAGATCGACTTCAAGACCAGACCACCCCTACAGAAATTGTCACAGGGAGCTGTGAGAGTGTTGAAGTTTGTAGTGGGGGAGGGTCAGTCTGCAGGAAAGATGATGTAATGGTCACTGCAAGTGACACAAAGGATGTTCTCTGTAAGGACTTGCTGTAGCGTGGACTGAGAAGTGGACCATGTCCTCGTTCCAGTCATTGCAATCGTCTTGGCTCTGTGGAATGTCAAACATGCTGACACCCTTACCCTAAGTTCATACACAGATAGATGGTTACCAGAATGAAGGATCCAACTTTAAGATGCTTTTAAACAATAAAATTCTCATCTGTAGAACAGATGATCCACATGCAGTCCACCATAACATGTCATCTCTTCATTTCCCTCTCTGTGTTTTCCAGAGTTCAGACTTGGCAGAGCTGCAACGCGCTCAGCTACGTGATGACATCAGAGAGTACAAAGTGCGAGAGGCTCGTTTGCTGCAGGACTACAGTGAGCTGGAGGAGGAGAACATTTCTCTACAGAAACAAGTGTCTGTCCTGAGACAGAGTCAGGTGAGAAGAACAAAGATGAACAAACCTGTTCTGTTTGATTAACATGTCAATCCTGGTTTGAAATTATGAGAAATTACTTTACAATTGATCACACAACAATGGAGCTGTCCCCAGAAACACCTCCCTTTGCTTTGCACTTTGGAGAAGTTGATGGTTTTGGTTGCCAACTCTGTTTCTTACAAGGATTTTTTTTCTTTTTAAATAAACAAACTATTTTTCCTGAAGTACACTTCCATAGACCTCTATCTCGGAGAGAAAACCAAAAGAGGAGCAAATATGGCATAAATGGTGTCTGACACTCCACTGTGTCTGTAAGTGAAAAGACAGCAGCAACGAACAAAAGTCTCCATATCTTTGACTGTATTTTAATGTTAACTTTGTCAGACATTACTTCCTTTAATAAAGTTACTGCCCCATAACACTGACTGAAAGTGACTGCTGATGGTGATCCTGACAGTATTGTTTGATAACATTAAGAAGCTAATATCAGAATACTACACGCAGATGTTTTGATGAAGAACTTCTTGTTTATCTCTTCCCAAACAGCAGAATAATAGATCCAAACACATCAGAAATTCCAAACACAGCACATAAAGTTATATATTTTTATTTTGGTAGGGGTATAAAGGGAAGTATTCTAATATCACAGTATGTTAAAAAAAATTAAGTATACAAATTATATTCTGGCAAAGGCTGTGCTGTTTTAAGTGATACAAATAATGGCCTGTTTGCTGTATTAGGGTTTATTGTTAGTAAAACTTCTAGTTTATATGAGTGTCTCCATTTTCCTGCAGTTGTGGGGTGTGACACATTGTTTTGCTTTTTTATTTTTTATTCGCCCTTTAGTTTGTTTCACGTCTCCTCTACTATAGGAGCACTGATTACCACTTCTATGATAGGACACAATCATTTTAGACAAAATGTTTACTTTTGCTTTATGAGGAAACTCTTTGGACCAAGACTACAAATAAGACTACTGACCACCTTAATTATTTTTAAAAAAAAATCTGCTCAGGTGGAATTTGAAGGTCTGAAGCATGAGATCCGCCGTCTGGAGGAGGACTCCCAGTGCTCAAACAGCCAGCTGGAGGAAGCCATGCGTCTGAAAGAGATCGCAGAGCGACAGCTGACAGAGGCCTTAGAAACAATAAAAACAGAGCGTGAGCAGAAGTCCTCCCTTCGCAAAGAGCTGTCCCACTACATGACCATCGGGGGCTCCATTTACAACGGGTCTTTCAACATCTCCATTGACAACCTCAAACTCCACGATGACTCCTCTGCCACTGGTGAGCCTGACAACGACGATCTCATCAGAGGCTTCGAGAATGGCTTGGCCAAGGCAGTTGATGGTGATGAAGACAACAGAGCTGCTGGACACAAGAGAGGAGAAGCTTTCAAGCCTGCCCCCAGCCTGGTGGATGACCTGCTCAGTGAGCTCAACATCTCTGAGATCCAGAAACTCAAACAGCAGCTGATGCAGGTATGATGATCTCCCATCCAGCACTTATACTGTCGAAATTACTGCAGGGGGTATGTGTTTACTATGTATTTACTTAGTAAGTTAGTAAATGCCTCTTTTTGTTCAGACACACAAAATTAACACTTAACTGTAATACAGCTCACAGCAATAATCACAGATAGACTGTAATTTAATGGACTTAACAAAAATGATAATTTATCTTTTTTTTTCTTGTCCACAGTTATCTGTCAGTCCATTTGAAAAATACAGGGTTCAAAACAAAGTATCTCTTAATAAGAGATTTTATACAAAGACAATAATTTGCAACATTCAGTGTTGAATTAAGTTGTTTTACTTACAGCGTGACTTATCAATAAAAAAGCATCTTGATGCAAAACACAATAAAGACGAGCTGGAGGCTGCCACCAAAGCACACTGGGCTTCATTAACATCTCAGCAGTGCCACATCTATGAACAGAACTGTCAGGAAGACTGACATTATTGTACTATATATTCTTTGATTAGTCCTATGCAATACTCAAATATTTTGAGATAGTGGGCACCTGGTTTCCAGGAGTTTTAATTCTTTAGAAAACAAAAAGGCCTGAAATATTTCACTTAAAGTGTAATCTAGGATAATCTAGGATGTATTGAGGTGTCACCTTTTGAATCAGTTTTTGAAAAAACTTTTTAGAACGTTGAAGAACTTTTTACACAATATTCTAGTTTTTAGATGCATTTGTAAATGTGCAGTTGGTGCAGCCAAAGTTCTGGTTGCCTGCAACAGGTGAAAATGAAGAAATCCTCATTGCTTGCAGTGTAAAAAAAAGTTATTGATAATTTAAGCCCATTTTACAAGAGTTAAATGCAGAGATGGGAATCGCAAACCAATTTCAGTTGGAAACCAGTAACGGCTAGCTAGTTTGAGTGATTAATATATTTTTCTTTCCTGAATATACAGTAATATCTTGTGATGTTGCATGTCATACAAACTAAAGATCCTGCTGTCATCTGAAGCAGTAAACACTTAGGACTTAAAAGATATCAGTGAAGTTATCCTGGCAGACAGAGACAGAGGCTGTCTTAAGTGTAGCTGTATATATGTGTATATATTTTTGTTCGATATAATGCCAGCAATTCAATCTACATTTTCTGTCTGTGTGATCTTAACTTAGGGGAAAATACCAGCAACATACTAAAACATTTGTCAGCTAGGGCTTGAAAGCACAGGCTAGCTCACACTAATAAGATTCACTACATGGTCTTCAGTAATGATATTATCACAATACAGCGACCCTGCTCTAATTGATATATTGCAAGATTATTTTGGGATGATATCTAATAAACAGAGGAATATGAATGACTCTAATAAGGTAAATCGTAGGATTAATATCTCATTCTAATGTGTTTGAATTTTTGACTTTTAGGCAGAGCGAGAGAAAGTGGCTCTTATAAACTCTCTCCAGGAGAGCCAGAAGCACCTGGAGCAGGCCTATGGGACTGTGTCAGAGCAGAAGGAAACTGTTAACAGACTGACTGAGAACCTCAGCGCTATGAGGAAACTGCAGGCCAGTAAAGAACGCCAGTCTGCCCTGGACAGTGAAAAAGACAGAGACAGCCATGATGATGGGGATTACTATGAGCTGGACATTAATGGGCCTGAGATCCTGCAGTGTAAATACACTGTGGCTGTGTCTGAAGCCGGGGAGCTCAGGCAAGAGCTGAAGACTCTGAGGGCAAGGTATGAAGAGTGTCGGACCCAGTACGATGAGGAGCGAGCACGCCTGGAGAGTGAAGTTCAGGAGTTGAGGGCTAGTTTGGCGTCCCTGGAGAAAATCAGCCAGGCAGATAAAGCCCAAGTGGCTCATCTGGAGAAGGAGCTGCGTTTGGTCAGCGAGGCAGCAGGAGAATCACTCGGCAGCCTCAACGTGGCCCAGGACGAGCTCATAGCTTTCAGTGAAGAGCTGGCAAACCTGTACAACCATGTGTGCATGTGCAACAATGAGATGCCAAACCGTGTAATGCTTGACTACTACAAGCAAGGCAAGGCCATCATTAGGAGAGGACAGGAAGGGAAGGAGCAGCAGTCTTCTGTGCTTATCTCTAATGGACTGATCACTAACACAGAGTCTGGAAAATCAGACTCAGGCAGCATTACAATTACCCCAATTCCACCTCCAGAGCCCCGGCCTGAGCCTATGAACATCTACAACCTGGTAGCCATCATCAGAGACCAGATCCGCCACCTGCAGCAAGCAGTGGACCGCACCACTGAGCTGTCGCGTCAGAGACTCGCAAACCTGGAGCTGAGCACAGTGGCAGACAAAGACAAAGAGGCCTGCATGGAAGAGATCCTCAAACTGAAGTCCCTGCTGAGCACCAAGAGGGAGCAGATTGCCACTCTCAGAGCTGTGCTCAAAGCCAACAAACAGGTCAGAAGACTGCTCTTAGTTTGTCTGTGTGTGCATGTTGACATCTCTGGTTGGTTTGATCAAGAAAGGAAGGATGTTCATTGTTTTTCAAACTTGGGCCCAAACAAAGGGAATACTTGCTTCAGCTAAAAATAACCTCTTTGTTCAGACTTTTATGAAAAGGGAAAGAAATCCATAATGGCAATTGGTAGGTTTGTGTACTGTTTTTTCAGATACTAGTGATAAATCGATATTTTCAAAAATTGTGCGGTTGCCTAAAGTGGGGTACACACATAAGGCTTTTCTAAATCTGAAGAGATGTTTTATCTGTTAGAGAGCCCACACATGAAGATAAAAAATCAGGCATTGAACAGTTTTGATCATAGTATGTGTGGTGTGCTCGTAAATATTGAACAAGTTTAATATTTACGGTTGTCAGCCCTGACCCGTTTCAGAGCCGAGTATTGGGACAAATTCATTCTTAACACACCTCAGACCACAGGATAATTTTATAGGATAGTCTTATAAGGCATAAGATAATCGGGTATTTGCTGCCCTTAGTCGGGAAGGGGGAAAGCTGACAAAAACGGCCTGATAATCTTTATGTGTGTACCCCGCTTAAGCAATCGCGTTATTGTTATTGTTAAGACAAAGGTAATACTGGTAATATGGAAATCCTCCATTGTTGCTCTTTGTTTCCGACTGGGCTCAAATTTAGACCACTTCACTGTGTTACACTGTTGGGTTTCTCTGTATTGCGTAGCTTGTGCGACCTTCACTTCCCAGCTCACATCCCAGGCCTGAAGTGAAGGTACAGCTGGCGATGGAAACACAAGCGATGGAAACACAAGCAAGATCTGTACTCTACAAAACTGTACTGAACCAAACCAGACTACTCAATGGAAATGCAGCTTAAGCAGAGGCTTACTTTACCATAATGAAGCACCAAATTCTGTGTTGTAGTTCGGTTTTGTAGGTCTCAGAAGAGTTTGCCCAGGTACCACATCAATACGAGAATTTGGCGTCCATCCCTTATTAGGGATATAACACTTACAGGTGCACACGGATAGATGACTGAAAGTTTAAAGTAATCATATCTTATAAATAAAAACCTTTGATTTTTTTCAGACAAAAAGTTGGTTGCACTTAATTTTTGTCTTACTAATTTTAAATGGTCCTAAATTGTGTTTATTTTAATTTGTTTTAGAATTTGTCTTATCCTTAACTACAAAAAGTCCTTGTCTTTTAGACGGCTGAGGTTGCTCTGGCCAATCTGAAGAGCAAGTATGACAGTGAGAAGGCCATGGTGACCGAGACAATGATGAAACTCCGCAACGAGCTGAAGGCTCTGAAGGAGGATGCTGCTACGTTCTCCTCTCTTCGAGCCATGTTTGCTACAAGGTATGCTGATTCCACATGATCACAAGTAATCCTGATGCACTTCAAATGCAGAATCATGTAACATTTGTTTAAACTTTGTCTCTAACTGTAAACTTTACAAAATGTTCACTTTTATCTTAAGTACTTTTTCAGTCTGCCTCTATGTAGAGTATTTTCTATGCTGACTGAAAGAAATTTTAAAATATGAGTACTCATTCTGCAAACTGTTTTATAAGTCAGAATATGAGAAATGCAATGCATTGTGGGAAAAGTCTGATGTAATACTTGTGCAGTCAGTTAGCAGAGACATCCTGCCATCTGGAAATGCTGTCTGGGGAATGAAGAAAACATGTGATGGTTGCTGAGGCAGTTCAAGGCAGATTGCTCCACCTGCTGGACAGAAAGAGAATATTTTTCTCCTTTCTTGTTGGTTTATTCCTTTTATTCCTTTTCCCCCTTTTTGTTTTGTCTTCTAGGTGTGACGAATATGTGACCCAGCTGGACGACATGCAGAGGCAGCTGGCTGCAGCAGAGGACGAGAAGAAGACCCTAAATTCGTTGTTACGTATGGCCATCCAGCAGAAACTGGCCTTGACTCAGCGCCTGGAGGATTTGGAGTTTGACCACGAACAGGCACGCCGCAACAGCGCCACAACAGCAGGAGGAAAGGGCAAATCAAAGGGCAAAGGGGTCTCCTCCAACCATGTAAGTCAGAGGCTGTGCTACAGAAACAGCTCTGAGCCAAAAAGCATCTGCAGAGGCCCCCGGCTCATCTGCAAGGCTTTACGTGGCTTCAATAAAATTCTTTATGTCATATATTTATTTGTTTACAAGATTTGCATCTCTCTTGGGCTTTACTTACACCCACTTCTTCTAACTCTAATCCCTCTGTTTCTGTGGCCATAATAACTCTGGTGTAGTAATTTCATTCTAATACTACTAATATTACTCCTTATCACATTTTTAATGTTTTTTTTACACATGACTATCCATTTCTTTTGTGCTGCTTTTTTGTTGTTGTTGTATTTATTTATTTATTCAAGCACATTTTGTTTGCACACTTGAACTGCTGTAAATGTAATCCCAAAGTTGGCATGTGCTGCAGGACCATGTAGTGAAAGCTTGATTCTATTAAAAGTCTTAAAGACATCATTACATCTTAGAGCCAGATAAAATTGAAGCCATAAGTCTGTCTGACACTTGCGCTCATGCTGTACCCAATGCTGAAATTGTGTATAATTATGAGTGACTCTATTTTATTGCCTCTGTTAGAGTGAAGTGATGTGTTTATATATGGTAAATGTGTCTTTGAAAAATGCATTCAGGAAAACAAAACCTGTTTACACACGTATAAAGGAACAGTGACCAGAAACTAGCTTTTAGAGCTGACTGTACAGGTTTTAAGTTGTTTTGTGTTTCTTTATTTTTACTCAAGTTGTTTTTTATTTGTACACAAAACTGAACTTTTTTTACATTTGCACGACCGGTCTGTTTGCATGACTGCATTCCACTTCTCCTGTCCACCCCTTTATTGCTTTATTTATTTTTGTTTAATCTCAGATCTGAAAAAACATGTTGTATAGTGATAAAATATTCAGGAAGGCACTGTGAATCTTTTGTACTTTTTCTAATTGCACTTATGCTATTGTTTTATCATTTTGATTTTCAAAAGCAATCATCAGGTTTTTTTTTGTTTTTTTTTTGCCAGAGATGCTAAGATGAATTAGTCTAAGATTGATGAGGACTGAAATCAGTCCTTTTACACATCAGCCATCAGCAGATCATAAAGATGTCAGTTTTAGATGTTAATGTGTCACATTGACTAAATGGTGACATCTACTCTACCTCACTTCTGTTTTAAGGAGTTATTTTTTTAACAAAGGAAATTTTTTATTAAGCATACTATCTGGCCTACTCTGATTATTTTTTATGATAAAAATATGTGAGAATTACACCAAGCAACTCATTAATAGGGTTGCACAATATTAGATATTATGCAGATACCCAAAATGCCAATATTTCCAAATTTGATACCTCTGTCTCTGTTTTTGCAGATGTTTGTTCTTCTGTTGGTCCATCCGTTTGTGAGCAAGATAACTCAAAAAATCCTCAGGGAATGTTGGTCATGGCACACGGAAGAAGTGATAAGATTTTAGTGGTGATCTGAATCTGGATGAGGATCCAGAAAATGTTTAAGGATTTGTTAAAATTTCGGGACAGGGCAATTTATCCACATTTTTGATAACAACTTAGCTAACTGCCAGAAATTCCTTGATGAAGGTTTGTGCTCTCTGAGCACCTCTAATTTTAGTGAATATCATTATTCCGATTTGCACGCTGCCTTTTTTTTTTTTTTTTTTTAAGAACAGAGGCTTTTCTGTATCAGAATAAACCCCTTCTCTGATTCTGACATTCTAGTTAGTTTCAGACAAATATGATTCAGGAAAACAGTGTTGGCTTACATAATTAATGATACTTGATTGATTTTTGAAGTAGACATTTAGTTATGTAAGGTGAAGAGTTAATGTATATTTGGACATTGTGTCATTACTGTAACTAGTGTGAAATATATATGTATATGACAAACATATTGGATACCAAAATTGGCATAAATTTTAATACCTGCTGATACCAATAATCACATTTTTTGACTGATACAATGCAGATAATATACATACCAATAATTGAAATAGCATTGGCATTAGTATTCAACCTTAAGTTTTATAACCAGTGCATCATTGAATTTTGCTATACAATAATCAAGTTAGAAAATCACTTTTCAGTTAAATTAAACAGTGGTCAGGACCTAGATGTGGAGGTAAAGCTGTTTTTAGTGAGTTTTGGTTGAGCAGTATGTCTGCAATAACAAGCCTTGGAAAAAGTCTAACGGACTTTTAAAATAGATTTGGTTTGTGCTGTCTCATTGTTCCCTCGTGTTATTTTTCTGACTTGCATCCAAACTCCACTTCTTTCATCAAGTAAATCTGGGCGGCTGACAAAATTGACAGAAATTTGGGTCATGATTCTCCTGAGGAGGAGGTGTTGGGTCCTGAGGATTAACCTGTTGAGTACCACTGGACCAAACATTGTTTTAACGTTCTCTTCAGTTTCCTTCTCTTCACTCCTGCATGTAACACTCAGTCCTCTTCCTGCTTCCATCTAACCTCCACATCTGCTAACTCCATTTATGAACTCCATCTCTGTCTTTCATCGCACATGAAATTTCAACAATCGATTTAATGTGATTCTCCTCTGTTTTATCTCTCCATCCGCAGTAAATCAATCTTGCCAAGTGTCCTACAGTGGGTCCATCAGTGTCTGTGGCAGTTGCCAGTCACCTTTGCTCCTGGTTCCCTCCCTCTAATCATGACCTTAATCATGTTATCACCAACAGGAACATATCCGGCAGTATTATTCTAGGGGCCTTTTTTTAGTGTGCGGAAACCAATGTGTCAAATTCTGTCAAAACATTTTGACTTCAGAAAGAGTGACTCACCGTGTCGGCTGCCCACTGGAGTCCTTCAGTCTTCCAGCAAACACGCCACTATAATAACTGAACCAGAGGACGAATCAAGATGGGTGTTCCTCTGATCGCTTACTGCCTGTGTTGCCCTGACTGAGCACTTTTTTGTTTTACAGATTTGCTCTTAGTTGATTCCTCTTTCTTCCTAAAATCATACTAATTGTGTCAAGTATAACGCAGTGTTTTTACTATATGTGCATGTTGACCTGACAGATTCTCTGTGACGTTATTGAGTGATTCAGCATATTTTTATCTATATTTATTTTATAACAACAGAAACAGGTTGTGTTTTAAAACCGGAACATTCAACTCACTGGTTGAAATCAAACTATCGAGGAAAAACAAGCTTTTGGGCCTTTGTTTATTTACTTTGGCCTCTAATTTTTGTTGGTGCCTTTCTGACTGCCCAGAGACACGTGCCATCGTGGTTATCAGGATTTTTTAACTTATGCCTCCTGTTTGAAGCAATTTTTTTTTCTTTTCTGACTGTTATTCATGGTGATGACGTCAACTTTATGGTTTTATTGCAGATATCTGAGCTGTCTCTTTGTACGTGTGAAAGAGCTGTTACAAATCCAGTTGTTACAAAAAGTGTGGTCGTCATGAACAAGAAAAAATATTAATGCAAAACTTATTTAAATGCCTCTAAGTTAAGGTCAGATGTTAATAGTATTAAAAAGCTTTTATTTGAAAAGGAGACTTTCTAATGCAAATGTTTTAATACTTTGTTTTGTATCTTGTGTCCCATCATTTCTGCCAATAGTAATCTTGCAGTGCCATTTCTGTATTTTTATAAAGCAAGTGCAATTTACAAAAAAGCAAGGAAAAAAAGTAAGTGTTTATTCATTAAAAAAAGAAATTACACATCTTTGCTCACAAACATGGGCCTAATGAATTCTATGTGTGTATGTTTCTATTTTTATTTTGTAACTGCAGCTGTATTTATTTAACATTGTCCATTTCACAGGATGTCATTGTGCTGTTTGTCTTTAAGGGAGTTTTGAGAGGGTAGCAGGTCAGAATATTTAAACAACTGAACTTGTGGTGTGATTCTTGACTGTTGCCTGACACTGTTTTCTAACAGTTATGGCTACTGAAGAAATAAATCTAACTTTCACAATACTGATGTCAGTATCTTTTTTATTAAAATAAAATGTAAACCTCTCAATGTTTACCCTATTCTATATTATTTTAATGCAAAATGTGAAGATATACTGAAATACAAAAATGAGCTTACTGCTGTTCCCTTTTACATGTCTGCTGTACTGCAGAGAAGACTTTTTCTGTATTAATCATGTTGGGAGGTAATTAATTACATTCACTTAAGTTACTGTTATTTGTTGGCTTTTTGTGTTCTTGAACTTTTAAAACCAGTAGTTTTACTTGAGTATGTCTCTGGAAAGTTTACTTTAGTTTACTAGTTTACTTAGTAATAGTCATTAGATCAGTTGAGTACTGAGTAAATAATGAAGATGTCTAAACTGATCAAAGTTTCTGATCAACTAGTGTTGAGGTACCAACATTTTAACATCATTACACATACCAAGAAACGGGTTGTTCTCAAGGGTCTGTCAAAATTCAGAATTAATAGTTTGGTAACAATGTTGGGTATTAAAAATTATGTCTGAGTACTAAAGCAATTGTCCAGAAAAAAAACTGCAGCTCTATTTTTATTTTAAATAATTGGTATTTACTAGGTTAAATACAGTATGCCTATACTAAGCCATTTCTCAGTGTGCACAAATGTATTTTTACAGATATCTGTAATACCTATTTTAGCATATTTTACAGAAATGTCCTATTATCAGGATCAATATTATACTTTATACATTACATAGTACAACAACAAACCAATTCCCTCCATCTGTTGTCATTTTAAAGGGATGCAACTTAGTTTTTTTAAAATCTTAAGCAGGCTACACTAAGTACATTTAAAAAGAAGTACTTATTTTTACTTCAGAAGATTCATAGAGTGAAACCTTTCTTGCATAAGAGTAATATTTAAGCAGAGTAACCACTTTTACTTTGGGACAGTATTTCTGCTCTCTGCCACTTTCAGTAAGCAGGGTTTTTCTTTATTATTCTAAAATGCTTTTAGTTATAATTTAATCCATAAATTGTGTATATTTATAATTTAATTCAACAGCAGTGATCATTTAGATGGTTTATTTGGCAAAAAGTATTAATTTTATATATATATATATATATATATATATATATATATATATATATATATATATATATATATATATATATATATATATATTTAGTCATGGGAGGCAAAATCTTGCTGAAGATAAGGACACTGCTTCTTTTTTAAATTACTATTGTTGAATTGTTATGAATAATGAAGGTGTTAAAATTCATATTTTGAGAGAGATTTTTTGTGTAAATAATTTAATAATGTTAAACATAAGGGATATTGGTACCAGTCATACGAAAATAATCGGAGAAAATGAATCCATAAACAGTTATGTAACAGGAAACAAGCAAAAATAAAGACTTAGTACTGACTGGTGGAGGAAAAAGCAGGATTAAAGTTTAACTGCTTTCCTCTCCTGTTTGGATGTATAAATTAAATCAGCGAATCTTGCTTCCCGTTTTTATTTACTTATTCCTAGGCCATATATTTTTTTTGTATCAGTCATATCATGTAATTTACACGTTCAAAATAAAGAACAAAATCAATATAAGATCGTTTATTTTCGTTCTGTCGTTTCAGTGACATAAACTGCCTTGTTTTACATTTTCTGTTTATTTTCACTTCCGGTCGTGAAAGTGTTTTTTTTTTAAGACGTTGACGTAAGCCACTCCCTACCGGCGAGCTGACGTAAGGAGGCGTGTCCAACGAAGGACAGAGGAGACTCCACAATGGGAGGTTTGTGGCTTTCTCTAACTATAAATAACCCTTAAAATGTAGCTAAGCCCTATTTAATCTTTTGTTTCGTCAAAGTATCTTAAGTTCGAGTTTATCTGACGAACAGTAACAAAGCATTTAAGTTCTGAGGTGTTTCCTCGCTTTGCCAAAGACAATGGGACGTCTTTTTTCAGGCTTGTTTTGGCTTCCAAAAGTTTGGTTACAGTAAAACACTGACAGAGGCAAAAGCTTCGACGCGACTTTAAGGTCGCTGCCAACACAGAAGTTTACAGGAGTAAATGTGAAACTGGGCGACATTCCCGTCCCTCCATGTCCTCGTCTGCTCTCCTTTTTTCGGGGTTACGAGGTAACCCTGCAGACACTGTAATGTTTACGTTCAGCTCAGTAGCTTCTCATTTCAACAAAAGTCTAGGGTAATGGTGTTCAGTGTCCGAAAGAGTCATTGTTGCTATGTAGTTATTCTCAAGTCTTGTCCCTGTTTCTATGAACAGACAGTTTTCGTGAGCAGCTGATAGAGGACAGTGCCTTCCTCAGAGCAGACCGGAGACTTGACACGGACCTGGTGGACAAAGTCATCCTGCAGCTCAACAGAATCTACCCACAGATCCTCACAGACAAAGAGGCCACCAGAGTAAGTCTGAATACACAAGTAATGGTATGTTTCACACATACAGCTAAAGTCAAAGCAGTAGCCCACTACACTGTTAAGATGGTCACCTCCATAAACTTAAACTGGTCCAGAATTAAGCTGCCCGGATCATCAGGAGAACCCCCTCCATTGAACACATCACCCCTGTCCTCCAACAGCTCCACTGGTTGCCTGTCAAATTTTGCATTGACTCCTTCTTACATTCAAAGCCCTCCACCACAACCTGTCTCCTCCATATATCTCCAATCTCCTCTGTCCATATGCTCCTTCTGGTGCCCTTTGCTCCTCTTCCTCTATGCTCCTCTTTGTAATTCCTGCCTGCTTCACTTCTATGGGGTCTTGAGTATTCAGCCATGCTGCCCCCATCTTTGGAACTCTCTTCCACAAGCCATCAGGGCCATTGACTCTTTACATACTGTACTTTAAAAACAGACTGAAAACTCACCTCTTCACAGTTACCTATTTGCTATAATTACATTCTTTTGTGTCTGTTACTCTAATCATTATGTTGTGTTTTAACTGAAAACTGACACCTTCTGTTACTGTATATATGAATTTGTAAGGTGACCTTGAGTGTCTTGAAATGCACCCAGAAATAACATTTATTCTTCTTCTTCTTCTTATTATTATTATTATTATTATTATTATTATTATTATTATTATTATTATTATTTATTATTATTATTATTGGTAGTAGTACTAGTATTATCATAAAGGGATAAAAATCAAACTGTGGTTGTTTTCCAAACGCAACCATTTAGAGAAGTCATACTCTTGGCATGTTTAGATTAGTTTGCAGGTTTGTCAGTTAAATATTACCAATCAACCTTAATTTCTTTTGCACCAAAAGCAACTCAGTTCAACACTGTTTTTTATACAGCACTGTACTCACCGAAGGGAATGTGAATCAAAGGCTTGGTTCATTTCCGTTTATGCTTATCAATTCCAGTAACAAAAGATACATAGATTTGCATGCCATGCAAATCAAGGAGGTCACACTCTTTCCAGAGGCAGTCAGCACGAACAACAGAGAAGGAGTGAAGGAAGTAATTAAGGTAACCAAGGTGGTCTAGAGTTTGGCTTAATTTTACTCAATATTATGCTCTCTGTGCAGCATTCAATGTCTGTGGCTGAGTGACTTAAAGCAAAGGTGGAGATGCTCCATCCTCCCACACAGCACTGTTGATACAAAGTCAATTCATTCCATCATGAATTTTTACCTATCACTATAACAGCATTGGCAACAATGATAACAACCCAAGCTGCCAGCATCAGAACTTCTGTAAATGTAGCAGCAACAATAATGAAAAATAAGGCCAAATTAAAACAAAATGTAGCTTCGGAGTTGCAGATCTGCATAGAGTCATGGGCTTGTTTGTTACCGAGGATTATGATGACATGGACATGGTCAGCTATAATACTCAGTTTTACTGTGGAGCTTAAATGATGCTCAGATGGTATATAGCTGCATTTCCATCGAGCAGTCCGGTTCAGTTTGGCTTGATACGATACAGAATTACAGATGTTTCCTGTCACTCCACTTTTTTTTCACCCTTTGTTTGTGTGCCGAGTGTATCAAACTGAACCCCAAAGGGTGTAGCTAAAAACGCTGCAGTCTGTTGTTAACGGCTAAAATGAAAACAACATACCACACCATGTTTAAGGGGCCACAGGGGTGCCAAGAAAATTTCCCACAAACACCAGTACATCACCTGCCTGACCTTTAAATACAAGACAAGATGGATCCATGCTTTCGTGTTATTTTTGCCAAATTCTGGACCTACTTTCTAAATGTTGCAGAAACTCATCAGACCAGGCAAAATATTTTTCCAACCTTCTATTTTCCAGTTTGTTAGGCCCTTGTGAATTCTCGCCTCAATTTCTTGTTTATAGCTGACAGAAGTGGCACCCAGTGTGATCCGCTGTGGCCCATGAAGGTTTGACATACTGTGCATTCAGAAATGGTCTTCTGTGTTTCTCTGTACCCTGGTTGTGATCAGTACTTATTTGAGCTACTGTATCCGTTTTATTATCTCAAACCACTCTGACCATTATCATTTGACCCACTTACAGGTTAAAACTACTCAAAAAGCAATGTTAGCTTGACAATATGCGACAGTTAGATTCTTGACAACATTGAACTTTTCCTCAACAAAGCCCCTGTGTTAAGAACTTTAGTATGTTGGGATGCAGGGGTTATGTTTCCCTCCGCCATCGGCTGGTCAGATAGTCAGAAGAATCAGCAAACACTAACTTCTCTGAAACTGAACAGAAAATGAGCGATTTTTTCTCACAATGATGTGCAGTTAGTTGGGTATGAGAGGATATCTGTATGAACCAAAGTACACAGAGGAAGAACTTCTGCAGATGGAGTCACAGGTAGAAAGAGGGATGGAGAACAGTTGTGGAAACTGAGGAGCAAGACAGACCACAATTTTCCCAGTGGTGCAGGAGTATGAACTGTGAGCCCATGCCCACAAACTCTTTGGGCCTGTTTCTGTCACAACTGAGACTTAGAAACACTGCTTCTCCTGGACCTTTTATCAGAGTTCTCCCATTTCAGTAAGCCTTCAAACATCTGTCATGTGTCGTAGTCCTGATCGGTAAAACGGGCACCGCAAACACAACGCTTTGTGGCTGTAGCTTTGAGGAGGGGTGAGTCCTGATGTCCATCTTTAAAACAATAAGTCAAATTTAGCAAAGACCGACACCAGGAGATAGAATTCAGTCAAATCAGAACTTTGGCCATTACGTTTGCTTTTTATGCATCTGGAATAAATATAGGAGTGACCCATCTTTGTAATGTCCAGGGAGTGGGATTAACATCAGTTTGTGCTCCAGTGGATTTGGATGAAATTTTCAGGAATTGTTGGAAATGGGATATGGAAGAACTGATTAAATTTTGGGGGTGATCTGGATCACCGTCTGGACCCAGAAATTTTTTAAAGGATTCTTTAACATTGCCAGATAGGACCATTTTCGCCTAAGTGGACCGAAGCTGCTTGGCGGAGGTCTGCGCTCTCTGAGTGCTTTTCTAGTGTTACCATATTGTTGGGCCAGCATAGTTTTTGAGTAGATTTAACCTATAAGTGGGTCAATTACAAAGCTTTCAGTAGCACCATGTACTG
Organism: Cetoscarus ocellatus; assembly: GCA_037902135.1. Lineage (NCBI taxonomy): Eukaryota > Metazoa > Chordata > Actinopteri > Labriformes > Labridae > Cetoscarus > Cetoscarus ocellatus. The sequence goes on from JBAMNC010000559.1 coordinate 2,002,361, forward strand.
CTATGTACCGGCTTTCGTCTGCCAGATATCTCCCCCCATGGACAAAGCTTGCAAGTTCCTTTCTTGGCACACAGATTTACTAGTGCTATAAGCCTCGAGCAACTGCACTTCAAAAAACCTGAACTAACCCTCATGACATCTTTTTCTTTCTCAGTTCAGAAACTTAGATGTGCACACAAGTGTTCGCCTGGGAGAGCTCCTGACACACCTGCAGGGGAAAGGAGAGGAAGCATGCAGGGAGTTTTACAGAGCGCTTCACTTACACGTGGAGGAGGTTTATTACAGCTTACCTACACGGCTACGGCTCAGAGGTTAGTCCAGAATCTGCTCTCATACCATGTGGCATGTGAGTAAGATATTTATTTGACTATTAGAGGTGTAAGAAAATAATGACACACTAATATATTGTGATATTTTGCTATTTTGCAATACTGTATCAATATTCTTAGTGTGGTATTGTGATATTTTATAATTCACTGTCAACAGAAATTCTTGACATTTGTTTTGTATTTTAGTTCAGCCACTGGTTGGCAGCAGACATTCATCCATTTGACTCTCTGTCTCTCTGTTATATTTATTGCTATTATTTCTGTCACTGAGACAAACAGTTAAGTTTATAAATGTCACAGGAACTATGACTTTAATGAATAACACTGATTAGTGACTGAATTTTCTTACGCATACAGTATTGTGGGTTATTACAATAAAGCATTTGGAAAAAGGAATTTAGTAAAATAAATCTTAATATATTGACCTATTTGTAGTAGCGTAATATATAATAAATAATAAATCCTGTTGTCCAGTGTTTCACAATACGTATGGTAGTACCAGATAATTGCCAATACACACCCCTATTGATCATGAAATTCAAATGGCTCAAGTGGACATCCATCCATCGCATGGCTTTTTACAGGCAACAGCTACCAGACTAACAGCCAACCACTCACTCAGTTACAGCAGACTAATTTGTCCTACTGTTATAAATAATGTGGACAATTAATTCATTGCTATTTTCTAATTTATCCAGGCTGAGAAAACACAATAATATAGGCTTATATTTGTAAAACATGATTATTTTCCATTTACAGACTGTATCTCCCCCAGGATACAATACCTGTTAAAAGCATAAATTTCTACTTTTTCATCCATCTTTAAAAAGTAATTTATCAATTTTGAAAACATTTCCTTCAGCATCTCTCATGATTTGAATATAAGGTTTAAAAGCTGAAATAATTAAACAGTTGCCTTCAAATGAGCTTTGAACACAAGAAAAATCCTGAACATTCAAATGAGAAAATTAAACACAATTATAAATCAAAGTTATCATTCATTTTGCCATATTTTTTAAACAGTGATCAGCAAAGCCTCGCTTTGTACTTTGAAAAATGATGGGGATTTGTCCATCAAACTTTTGTACGATGAAGAATTAATCAACTAGGCCTAGTTCACTGGGGACACCCCGACCATTTCCATTGGCTACTCTCAGTGTCTGTGGAAAGCTCCGGTCCATACATTTTACTTTTTAATGTTTCCAGTGATGATAAGTCAACCTGTTAAGATCAAGAGAAAATGACCAGAATTAACTATTCATGGTTAAACAGGGGTTATTGCCTCAAGATAACAATATAGATAAGTAGACATCTTAAGAGAACAACCAAAATGTACTTTATCACATGAGAACAGAGTAAAATAAAATGTTGTATGAATGTCTCTTCAGGACCTCTGTACTTAAGAAATGAATGATTTTATATTTTTATCATCCAGTTGACTAGGATTGATAATGTCTCTCTTCCAGATTCCTCAGATCCACTCACACATCCTCCTGTGTGCCATCAAAAGTATGTTCTGAATGACAGAGGTAAGCTCGAGACCTTCATCTTAAAAATGACTTTTAACAAACTTCTCTGAGCAAATGTACAAACTGGCAAGTTCTCAATCTTTATGAACAAAATAAGCAAACTGGTAAACTTACATTTAAACATAGAGCTGTTCATTAGGACACTTCCTATTCCTGTCTCTGCAGGGCAAAATGGTTAGCTTTTAGCAATCTTAAACAAAGGGCTGCTGATGCAGAATTGAGTTTGTTGAAGATAATGTCTGTTAGTTTCCTTAGAAAACCACAAAGTACATTGCAGAAGGAAAAATGTTGCAATATCTTTTTTTCCCAATAACCCTTAAGCCTAGTCTGACTCATAGAGCTTTAAATGCTGTTTTAATTCCTCCATAAATCCAGGAAACTTGAAGGTACATCATCTCATTCTGTATTTATGAATATGAGATTTAGCATACATTATCACTGAACTAATATTCAGTTACACAATATTTCATTTAGATTTGACCAAGAAATACTCCCAAAAGTTATAGAAAAGTTTATATAACATTCTGTTTAATCTCGACAGAAACAGCATTTTCTCTCTGAATTCAGGAATAAAGAAAGACAAAGACTGATGGGGTGTATGATACGTTGTAAATAACTGGAACAATTAAAAGGTTATTTCTCGATGAGTGGGATTCTTCTCTTTTCATTAATTATATCACAGATGTGTTTATTATATCACTTAGTACAATGTTTGTCAGTGTGTGTGCAATGTTTTTGTCAGTATCACATTTCAGAGCTAACTATTCATGATCTTGAGCTGATAATATTTCAAATGTGAGGCAGCAAAAACAAAATAATCACCAAATGATTTTAAAATGTATTGCTTCGAAAAATGTGGACATGTCTGAAACTTTGCTGGCTAGCTGCATGTTAGCTGGTGCCAACGCGTGACGAACACATTTAATAAGAGTTCACTTTTGAAACTTTTTTCTAGATCCTTACTTCTTTATGGGCTGTTTCAGCATTGCAGTAGGAATGGCTTTACTCTATTACTACAGCGGTAAGTGGCCCACGTGGTGAAACAATGTTTGATTCAGCGAAGCCGCTGTGTATCATCTTTGGAGTGTTTAATCAATACAGTGTTGCTTCTGAATAGCTTTCAATGTCAGGTTTACTTACTAAGATAGCTGTCTTTGTTGCAGAGGATAAATTGACGGGAGGAAGCCGCGCCCTCGGGATGGCTGCTCTGGGTCTGAAAAAAAAGGCTCAGGAGGTTCTGATATGGTACACTGAGGAGAGCCTCATGAAGTAAGAGAGGACTTCACATCTGCTGCTTTAGCAGTTCTGAGCTTATAATGGCCACCTGCTCTAAAGCACAAACTTCAGTGCATATTTTGTGCTCCACTTCTTTTATTACTTTGCTTGTGATTTAAGTGGAAAAGAAAAGGCAGCATTAGGGTTTCATATAAATGATACCTTTTTAAGTTAATGAAAGGGACTGGAGACATACAGCAGTACATCATGACTCAACTCATTTAACAAACTTCCCTCCTGAAAACCTTCATATTTGGTACAAAGCTGCAGAAGCATATGGCATTCACATGCGAAAATAATATTTAGCTCTATTTGACTGAATAAACCAGATCATTATCTTAGGATAACAAGAAACTTTGCTGTGAGGAAAATCTAATCTGCTCTGTTTTTTATGATGCAACAATCACCTTGAAATCTCTGCATTGGTGCTCTTGCCGGCTGTTTCTGGAAGCAAACATGCCTTGACTGTTTGGTTTGGCCTAGTTCTGCTTATGTTATGGTTAGACATATTGGAAGAAAGAAGTATAAGAAATGTTGATGCACCAATATGTAAGGCAATATTTTAGTACATGAAACTATATTTAGGGCACAAATTCACTATTTTATGAGTCAGCAATTTATAGAATTAAGAACATTTGTTTTGTTCTGTAGTTCAGCCTCCAGCACCAAGCTGGCATCAGACTTTCAGCCCTTTGACCCATTACATTTATTCGATTTTTCTGTCATAGAGTGGTGCAGGACAACGTATTATTGTAGGTCATGGGAGATATTAGCATTGCACTGGTTTTCTTACCTAAAACCTTTTTGGGATTTTTTACCCTGTTTCGGATCATAGCTGACAAGATCTGTATCGCACAAAAAATTACTAAATTAAACATTTCATTTAAACATCTTGACAAACGTACCTAGCTTTCATGATTTTTAAGCTTATATGTCCGTTTCTGTAGTCCGTATGAGCAGTTTGTAAGCAACTGTTCTTTTAAAAATTAAAAATCAGGAAATATCAGATGCAATTTATGACTTTACATTGATCATGAAAATCTCATATGCATCTGTTCATCACTAACTTTATTTCTGGCATTTATCCAGTAGGCTTTTCAGACACAAAATTCGTTCTGATCTGCTGGACAGTCCAGGAACAGATTTCAACAAATTCTTTAATATTTCCACATGAACATGTCACATGATTTCAGGATCTTTATCTAATTGAATTAGAAAAAAACTGAGAAAAATTAATTTTATGTCATGTAAACTATGGGTTAAATGTGTTGTTGCTCAGAAAAACAGAGTAAATTTTGATTTTTCCACAGAAGTGTGTCATAGAAGTCTGAGACAGTTATCTTGTACATTAAAAAACAGCCTCTTTTTCTCAAGTGTAGTCATCTAAGAATTCAGGGAGAAGTCTTGTTTTATGTCAGAAAACAACAGATTTTTATTTGAATGCAATAAGCTGTCTGACAAAACAGCATTTACTAGCCAAAATAAACAAGCAAAACGTTTTTTTACTTAGATATGTCTCACACATCTTTTGACTACAACATTACAGCCTTCACAGCCTACAGCACATCCTGCAGCCTCTTAATCTCCCTCCTTTTCATTGTTTTCTCGCACTTTAGTATGGAGACTAAGGTTTTATTCTGTTTCTCCTTTTTGTTCTTTCTGTATTCCTGAGCTATTAAGATTTATAATACGAAAATATACCTCCTCCTCGGCTCATCTCTCACAGATGTAGAGCATCACATTAATTTACACATCAATGAACGTACTGCTCAAGCTGAGTCAATAACCAGTCATCTGTGCTGAGCGTGAGGCCTGCTCAGGGTGGGACATTTCCGCCCTCTGCAGGTCAACAGGGGAACCGCATTATCTTTTAAACATGGCTCGTGTTCGTCTCACAAGTGCCTCAAAAATCCACTACTACTACTCTGGAAGTATAAATAATTAATAAAAATCAAGTTAAAAGCCAGGGCTGTATTGAAATGGGTTCATATATAGTAATTTAAAGGATTTTATAATGTTTTAACGATCACGTGATCATTTCTGCCAATGATATTCAGCTCTCCTAGCGTGATGCATTATGGGAGCGACTCCGTGACCAAAATATTCAAGTTTTGACGGTCTAATTGTTAAAGTGTGTGCACGAAACAATGATTACTTGTAAACGACAGTAAGCAAAAGGTAGATTACAATTATACGCAGAGGCACCGTGAGTGAAACCATGCTCTGTTTCTAGGCATTATAAAAAGCCAAATCTTCCCGGCAGTCTATCGTGTTGTATGAAAGGAGAGAAGGTTAGCACTCCCCTTGACAAGGATGGAATAGGCCCCTGTGGCCTTCAACACACATACGGTTAAGGCATTGCCACCTACTTCGTGGCATCTCTAACCATGATTTTTTTCTTTCACATTGTTTACATGTTTTTAAGAACAGTCCTCCCTCACATGTTGCCTTTCTTTCCCCTGTATGTTTAACTCTTCTCAAACAACAGCTGGTGCTCAGAGACAGGAAGTATGTCGGAATATTTTCCAGAGTCTCTGTTTCCGCTGGGCAGGGCAGGGTGGAAGATTTTTATATTTCCTGTTGGCCTCTACTGTTCAGTCCTCTGCTTAAAATGCAGGATGAAAAATCTACAAGTCCGCAGTTTTTATTGCACAACACTTATCAGACCAAGTTTGTAGAATTTAATCCCAAACTGTTGATGAATTTAAAATCTACAAGTGTGCATCTAAGTTTGTTTTTACTTTGCCTTTTTGTTGAAGCTCCTGTGAGGACTTTTTAGGTAGTCATGAAACAAACTGAAAGTAAAACCAATACCTCATTAAATAAGAAAAGCAGACCATCAGTGATGCATCAACAACAGCCTAGTTACAGCCACTCTGAAAAGACAAAAAGTGACAAATGATAGACATACATTTTAATGAAAAACTCTAAGTCACATAAATGCAGTGCTTAAATTTATTAGACCACCCCAGATGTATGTGCCACAGCTGCCCATAATTTAACAGAATCGGTAATTACCAAGATCATTTTTTTGTGTTTCTGTAATGGTTAATACACCAGCATGTAAAAGATCTTTTACCAGCATGATATTTTCAATGGTAAAATATAATTGTTATTGTCATCCATGAGTTTTCAAATTCATTGTTTTTACAAAAGAATATAAAAAAAAATAGTTAAGGTAATTATTATTTATTGAGTAAAGATGTCAAATTATAGTTATTGACTTGAATTCCTGAACAGAAACATTAGTTTTAGTGGTCGCGTGTTATGATTGCTTAAATCAGAAAAATCTCAGAGAAGCCCAGTGAGCGGCTCATATTTGGGTTTAAAAGGTGAATTCAGTTTGAAATTCATTATTCCTGTTCAAATGTTAACAATAAATAACAATAACATTTTTATATTTAAACAAGTTTTTGAAATATTTCTAAAAATGTATGTTTCCTCATTTTTATGACAAGTGGTCTAATAAATGTGTTAAGTACTGTATACATGAAACCAAACACAATTTTTTTATTTTGAATTGCTGTACATTTATGAGAGAAGATCAAAATTTTGCTTTTTAAATACATATTAAAATAGTCTTATATCTCCCCAGAGTTCTGTAGTTCTTTATATCTCCTCGTCCAAATCAGTGTGTTATTTCCCTCTGAATAGCCCCAGTTTAGAAGAATGTGCCTCTAAAATCTGGATGATAATGATAATAAAATAGTTCAGAGCTAAAACTACAAGTATTCTCTCATCACACTGTCTGAGTAAAAAGTATAATTTGATCAGGCCTTCAGCTGCAGGAATAAAACAAGAAAAATGGCTTCATGTGGTCCGAGTTCCTCCATGCAACAGGCTTTTTTTTATACTTTATAATCTTAAAGTTTTTAAGCTTGATGTCTCAAAAAATCACCACTTTTTAAATAAAAAAAAAACCCGTTTAATTTCTCACAAATGTATGACTTTATAATCTACAAAAATCAAAGTTTTACTCTAAAATAATGTATAGATTTTTTTTTTCAATTTTAGTGTCTCTTGTATGCATTTGTAAATATAATTCAGCCAAAAAAAGTTATTTTCATGTCTGAAACTAACCACTGCTGTGGGTAGGTGTCAGAAGACTTGGTGATAATCACATTTCAGAAACAGATACATTTTATATTTTTCCAGTTCATTGACTAAGTTGTTATAGAGAGTAAGGGGCTCATATGTTAAGATTTGGCTCAGTCCACCGGGGACACTTAAATCAAAACAAACCAGATGTTTCCCACAGGAGCTTTGACTGCATCAGCGTCACCACATGAACTCAGGACCAGCAATTCAGCCGCTGATTGGCCAAAGCAGACTGATGACAGGAACCAGCAAAGAAGTGCTACATTGCAGCTAAAAGTGCCACAGTTTATGGATTTAGTTCTTGTTCTCATATTAAAAAAAAAACAAAAAACAGAAAAACACATGAAGCTTTAAACTTATGCTAATACAACCTACGTAGTAACCATAAAACTGTGTTTATGATTCATTCAGACTGAGACGAATGTACCAACTCTCCCTGAGCAGAAGCTGACTCTAATTTAACCTGTCTGCTCCTCCTGTTTATTTCTTAAGTGACAACTGCAAACAATACAGTTTTAAAACTTAAATATGTCAGTATTTAAGATGAGTTCTGTGATTTTTCTCAAATAATAACACCTACAGAAAAAAATGTAAATAACTTCAGTATATGGCCAAATATAATCAACATTGATTTACCATCTTAATGTTTGGACGTTCATAGATTTCATTATTTTAATCACTCTTTGTAAAACCAGCAGTGTTAATGAGACTTTGCAGGTTTTATTTACAAGCTTAAAAACTGGAAAAAATCTAACCTCAAGGGTCTTGTCATCTTAGATATTGGTATTTTACTCTCCGAATGATTTGCTGAAGTTTAAAATCTCAAAACCTTTAGAATAAAACTACAGAAGGACTGAAGTGGCGTTCAGATCACATCATTACTCGAGTATTTAGCTCTGTGGTATGATGCAGCATGTGCATCACTGCTTTGTCCTCTCTAAACATAATATTTCCTGTTTTATTAACATGACACCAGCAGAGGATCTACTCCTCTTGCAGTGAGCATTTTCAAAAGTAACTCCTTAAATCCTGGTACTTTTCGTCTAAATGGCGTCCTGTCAGTGTGCTCCCCCACTTATTCCTGTACCCAGACTTTCTACCTTTCAACTGCTGCTCACTCACGCTGAATGTGATTTCACGTGTGAACCCTCTTTACAACACTCTACTCCTGTCTGATATGTTTGTTTGATTCATACAAAGATAATGGCAGATCGAATTTGATTGTATTTCTCAGGCTCTTGTTGTTATTAATAATTCCACAGATGTACAACATGGAGAAGGGCTCTATTCATAACTCCAGTAAAATAATGATGCTTTTGGTAAACTGCAGATCTTACTGGTTTGTTGTTTAACATCGGAGTCACATACACATTTTCTCAATCGTTACTACTTTCACTGGACATGTTTTGATGTTCCTCTACCGTGACTCCTGTTATTTCATGTTGTTATTGTCAGTGGGTGTCCCCTCATTGAGGTGTGGCACAGAAGAGTTTGTCAACCTCTTCCATCTGTGCTGTGTGTAAACATGCCTTAAACATTCAAGTGCCATCATCTTCAGGATGTAGACTTTTGTCTGTACAATAAAGACATCATGCATGATGAAATAAAATAAAACAACAAAAACACAGTATCATGTTTGTACTTTTACTCATAAAATCATTAAAAATATTCATCACAGTGTGCAGTATTAGATCACAGTGTAAAACTGTGGCTTTGTTTTTTTAAAAAGTGATTGCAAAATTGTATTGTACAGTTAAACTAATACTTCAAAATAACTTCACCTAATACATACAGGTATATCATGACAAACAGAAGACACAAGACTTTGATAAAAGAGGTTAATAAAAAAGACTAATAAAAAAGTATGGTCCACTTCAATAATACGATAAGGTTTTAACACTGTAAACTGTTTTGTTGTTTTAAAGCCTCGTGAGCAGCAGAGATGGCTCCTGATTGTACTCCTCTGTGAAATTTATTTGGTTTTTGCTGTTGCGACAGTTGACACTTCTAAAGATAAAGGCATATGGTAAGCATAGGTTGACATATGAAAACAGAAGAAAGCTTTTATTTTTGCTTTAGGAAACATTCACATGGCTGTGAACAGTGTTAGACAGTCACAAAGTTAATATACTTGAGTACAGTACGTAAATGCATTTTTAATTAGCTGTACTAAATTTAATTATTTTCATTTTGGGAAACTCTCCTCTTTACTCCAAAACATTTGATAGACAAATGCTGCATTTCTTACTCCACTACATGTCTTATCAGTTAAAAGTTAAAATCCCATTCTTTACATATGGCTAATTCGACTTTTAACTGTCATGTCTTAACTCTCCGGGGCAGACTTGGGTCAAGCTCCCTGACTGTGAATCAACTGTATATTATATGTTCCTGCAGGGGACTCAAGCCCAATCAGGGTCCTGTGACACCTAGAGCTTGATTTAAAAAAAAAAAAAAAAAAGGATTAAAACATCTTAAAAAGTCTTGTTTTTACTAAAAGAGGGTTTACATTTTTGGTAGCTTTTTCCTATAAGACATATCTGCCACATATCTGGAATGTCTAGCTGGCTTCTTGTCTAATTTGTCCTTGGTTTGTTTTTTCAAAGGGACAAGTCACAGCTAAAAGGCAGCATTCACAGCATGCTGTTTAACAAGTTTTCTCAAACTGTTCATTGAAAAGAAAAGAAATGCAAGGTTGTTTTAATTTGGCTTTGGGATGTTAAAAAGGATAATGGGCTGAAATAGCTCCACCTCTGAGTGCTTAATCGTTGTGTTGTAGATAATAAGAAATGTCTTTTTTGGACTTTCGGTTTGTAAAAATTCAGAAAACCCTATCACCAACATAAAAATGATCAATAGGACAATCATATGAAAAAAAGGATTAAAATGGAGACAAGAGGTTTTGGTCTAACAGCTATAAACTGTTTCATGGTCACAAGAGTTCAGGTTGCTTTTTGTTTGGTTTTAAGATGAAGTATACTCATTGGGATTATCTGAAATGTCAGTGGAGAATCTGAACTTGGATTTACTATCTGAAACAAAACAGTCAGGAAGTAGGCGGTCAGTGTTAATGTTTGGAGTGGGATGACTTTTCTCTTACAGAGCAGCACGGTCAAATCTTGAGGTCATGTTTGAAGAATATAAAATGAAGAAGGATATTTTTTCAGACTGTGCACCCCATGTGAGTTATGGAAAAATGTAAAAATATGAAGCACTTTTGCTACATTAATAATCTGACAGAGCAACTTTCTCCTGTACTGGAGCAATATTTGACCAGCAGTCTGTTCTTCGACTCCAGTAATGAGGTTGTGTAATTTGTTAAGCACTGGCTGTGCCTGACTCGGAGCTTCGCTCCTGATATGTTTGGTTTTCTGAGTAAAGGCACCAGTAACCTCAGCAACATAAGAGGTAACAAACTTATCTACTGTAACAGGGAGTAAATGCTGACCACACATCTGTCCTGAGTCATTTAGAGAAGAGGAAAACCTTTCTAACACGACTCACACACACACACAGTCTCTGACACACACACACACACACACATAATGTCACCTGATCCTTGGTGTGTGTTCAGGTCGGGGAGGTTGAATTACAGGAAAACAAATGTGCCTGCGTGCTGTTCAGTCTGGTAAATAAATTAAAATCTGTCAATTTTGTAAAATAACACAGAGGTCCTTCTTCACTGAATTGATCAGCATAAGGAGCAAATCCATCAGTTGGGCCGCTGAACTCCAAACGCTGTGATGAAGACATTGACTACAACTATGATGAAGACAAAGGCCGTGGTCATGTTCTCCATGATGTTCAGCCTGTAGTGCATGCGCTCATCATTCAGGTTCCACTTCACTGAAATCAGAGAAATAAAAACATGTTTACAGTTTTTGTCACAAGACCAGAATTCAAACTTTAATACAATTTAAGTTAAATTAAAAAAGTCAGTTTCAGTTTGGACACCTTGGCAACAAAATTAGAGGTCATAATCATATAACACTGGCTAATGTCTTCTTTATATTTAACAAAAAATTTTAAAAAATGATGGGATAAGTTCTGTCCAACACATCTCTTCTATAGTTAATAGATACTTTTGAACAATTCATTATTACTCTAGAAACATTAATGTTTTTAAATTTGTTTTGGAGCTGTTCATATTAACGTATCTATTTGATTTTGTTTTGTTTAAGTAAACCCTAAAGATCAAGTTAGACTTATTTAATTAAGGACGTAAACTAACAAGACTTTATTGATCCCGGTTTATCATCAATCTGCTTATCAATCCAAGTATTCACTAATTATTTCTTATTGATTCATGTGGATTTTCAATTTGGGGAAAAAAAGGAAGGCTTTGGCAGTTTTCTTTAGCAACAACTTCTCACATGGCATTTCAAATATCTGACGCTGTGCTGAGTTGACAAATGAGTCAGCATGCCGTTGGTGTCCCTGTTCTTCCTTAAAGTCACAGCCACAGATATGGTATGTTATAAAGTTGGCGTCTCTGAGTATAAAAGTTATCCACGCTCTGAGGGCTTCTGTCTCCAGGTTTTCAAACTTAACCCCTTGTTGTTTGTGCTGACTGCCTCTCAAAAGAGCGTGACTTCACTGTTTTGCAAGGTATGCAGGACTATGTGATTTACATGTTCAAGACACAGATTCAATCAATTAATGAGAACAGTTTGATCATTTTGATGCTTCTTCACTGTGGAGCTTGCATGTACAGTGCCTGAGTCTGTTGATGGGAGCAATAATGTGGTTGATTATATAACTTATCAGTGATGCATCAAGATACAAGAGAGGTAAGGTTCTTCAGTGAGTGCTTATTCTGTCGTTATGGCACGTTGTGTTTCTTTCAGATTCACTGACCTCAGAAAAATAAAACATGTTCATGAATATGAATTTAAAACAGTTGTCTTGAAAAAAGAATTTAAAAACTTTGATACAATTTAAATAAAACAAAATATCAATTGATCCCAATAATAACACATAATACTAATGTAATAAGGACTGCATTATAGGCAGAATTACTGCTTTATCTTGTTTTTACATATTTAATTCTGCTTTCCATGATTCGTTATTATTCAATTCTTCACCTTTTAAAGACTGAATTAACAAACTTCTCTAATTTGATCAAGCTGCTGATTTACACTACTTATCAACAGATGTTTGCTGATTGTTTACAAGCTGGTGATGATGATCTCTGGGACGAATATATTTTTATAATTAGCAGCCAAGTGGATTTTCAGTCTTCATCAGAGACAGAGGGTAGCATGATGACAGTAGAGTCAATCAATGCATACCATGTTATAGTGCATTTTTTTTGCAATTAATTAACCAAAATTATTCCGCCATTTTGACTGCACTTGTCTTTATTGACTTGGCATGAAGGTTTTTGACCGTCCTCTTCCACACAAAGATAGCTTTGATTTTGAGTGTTATTTCTATTGTTACTGGAGGAGACCAAACTGCATCGACACATGTGGCAGTAAAAATGATCAGACATTTTTACAGCCTTATTAAGTTTGTTTAGTCAGTGAGAGTTACCTCCTTTCTCCACAAGGGAGCAGCACAGAGTTTCCAGTCAGATAAACAGTGCAGTAATCATTACTGAGCACCCTGATATAGATTAACAGCTTCTGACAGCTCTGCCCTCAGGTGTATAATTAGCCTCCATCAGGACGTCGCACACCTCACTGGTTTGAAGAGACAGTGAGCAGGGAATATTTTTACCTGCAGTCTTGGTAATGGCAAATCTCCTGAGTCGTAACATTTTTTGGAGACTAACAGAGCTGTTACAAATTGGACGCAGCTGAAGCAGCAGACAGATGTCCTTCCTGCTGCAGCGCTCTAAACTGGGCCCTCAACCACAATAGTTTTCTCTGTTAGGATAAGATAAGGACGCAGTCAGGAGGAGGACGAGCATGCCAATGTATAGGAAGACAAACTTTGTACTGTGAGGCCTGAGCCTGACCAATTCACGTAAACCGGACACAAGTCATCACGAGATCAAGAGGTCACTAAGATCTGAGACTTCTGAAACTCATACTGTTTTCCTCAAGTTTCTCTTATTAATTCAGTTTTTACAAACGTTACAAAACATAATTTAAAATTATTCAATGATTTGCAAATCCTTTTGTACCAAACTACCGAAAGATAACAAGTCCAACTCTGAAAGTAACTTTAGCAGAACAGCGAAAACAAGACGTGTTTTTTGCAACATATTTAACATCAGGGAGATACAGACGAAATTACCAGTTATATGATTATAAGACTTATAAGATGTGCTTTTTTTTCTTTGATCATAAATTGGTGTTATATTAGTCTCGCAATAAAGCATTAAATGTACATAACATTATTAAAACTGTGCTGACTGTATTGTATCAATGAGCTGATAAAATATTTTTAAAAAATTAATGTAAATTATATTTAGCTTTACCTATTGTGTCAAGCCATGAAATATTTTACTACAATCAATAAGATGTACCTCAGATTTGATTATTGTAATCTGTTGCATGAAATCATTGAACGATGACTCCACATACCATTAGAATTTGTAGGATGATAATTTGAATTAGATTAAACATTACACAACATGATTTTCTTTACAATACAAAATCAAACTATTTATATAGCACTTTTCATATAAAAATGCAGGCTGTTGAAACAATTAACCATTTTCTAGTTCTAGTTTGTAAATTCATTCTTTTCTGAAGAATCAAAATAGGTATTGAATATCTTTTTTTTTTTTTACTGGTACCCTATCGAAGGTCAAATTCTATTGTTGTGACAACCTATCATATTCGATGGACTGATGCAAAGTAAAAAAGTGTGCTGTGGTCTGATGTTTCCATATTTGATAAATGGACTTGAGCTTATAGAAGCACTTTTCTAGTCTTTGATTACTCAAAGCAGCTTCATACTGCAAGTCACATGTACCCATTCACACCCAGTCACTCACTGATGGTTGGAGTTTCTAAATCAGTCGTCCATCAGTGTGAGCACATCAACACCCTTTCATACCACTCAAACTGGGTTTAAGTGTCAAACCCAAGGACACACTGCCATGTGACTGCTGGAGCTGGAGTTGAGCCTGCAACCTTCCGATTGCAGATCAAGCACACGATCAGACTGTGTCACTGACGCCCAACATTTCAGATTGATTTTGGAAATTATGGACATCATTTCCTCTGGGCCATAGAGGAATAGGATCATCCAGATTGTTAGCAGCACAGAGTTCTGCAACCAACATCTGTGATGTTATAGAGTTGTGTTAGTGCCAATGGCATGGGTAACATGCACATCTGTGATGGCACGATTAATGCTGAAAGGTACATACAAGGTTTGGAGAAACATATGCTGCTATCCAAGCAGTGTTCTTTTCAGGGAAATCTCTGTTTATAAGATAATCTCAAGACAAAGTCTGCACATTGCAACAGGGTGGCTTTGTAGTAAAAGAGTGCGAGTACTAGACTGGCCTGCCTGCAGTCCAGACCTGTCTCCCATTGAACACGTGTGGCCCATTATAAAGCACAAAATATGACAGAAGACTGTTGAGAAACTTAAGTCGTACATCAAGCAAGAATAGGAAAGAGTTCCACCTTCAAAGCTTCAACAATTAATGTCTTCAGTTCCCAAACGCTTATTAAGAGTCGTTAAAGGAAAACGTGATGCAAAAATGTGTTGCAGGCATCAAATTAAAAATGAGTCAATATTTGCCAAAAAACAAAACAAAACATGAAGTTTATCAGTTTGAACATTAAATACATTGTCTTTTTAGTTTATTCAATTCAATGTAGGTCCAAAAGGATTTGCAAATCATTGTTTTCTGTTTTTATTTACATTTTACACAACGTCCCAAATTTCACTGGAGTTGGGTTTTGTAAGTTGTTACTGTGCTATTCTATTTTTTTCCATATGTATTTGCTATGTTTATCTAGTCTGAGCTTGTACAGCACTTATGTCATGTAAGGTTGTTTTAAACTTTGGGTAGAGCAGAGATGAACAGGAATGAGCCGACATAATATTCCTCCAAACAGACAAACTGCAGACTCACCTATGAAGATAAGAAGGACTCCCACTATGATTTGCAGGACCAGAGAGATGCTGATGAGTATAATGAGGGGAACATAGAAGGTAAAGTCAGGCCCCTGCTCCATCACAGCCTTCAGCTGAGAGGCGTTCGCCATTAGCAGAGCCACGTCCAGCATGCTTTCTGCAGCGCTCTTCTTGTTGGCATAGTGGTTCATGTTCAGAGGGCCCTGCTGCCCCCTGCGACCTCGCAGCGGGACCTGAACACAAACATAAACAGTGATGTCAGTATGACTCAGAGGATGACGTAAACTGTAAGTGAATGCTTGCTCTCTAATCAGCTACGGGTCAGCATAGGATGAACTAGTCATCTCTAATAGTCTTTATAATAAACTTTAATGATGGATTCTTTAATATGAAGTAAAAATAGTGCTTTTAAATGCTTCACGTGTGCAGTTTTAATATAAACCACAGCTGAAATACTCCCACCACTGCACTGATCCCTGCAGAAGCACATGCTCTTATGTCCTTGAAGACTTGTAAACATGACACTCAAAAAGTGACTTAAACAATAAGAAAAGTGAAAGCTTTCGTTTTTGGATGCAAGTATGTTAAGTAAGATGAAGACTAACTGGAAATTACATTTACAAAGTGTTGAGAAATACAAGAATAAACTGTTTCTTTCAGCCCCAGGAATGCATCAGCCCAGAAAAACACTTTCCATCACAGAAAACAAAATATACTGATAACTGACTCAAAAAGTTTCCTTAATGTACACATGAGAACAACCTTATTATACATTCATTCATTCATTCATTCATTCAGTGAAGAGAAGCAGTTTTAGAGCGAGGAGGTTTGTTCTCAGCAGCGATGATATGTGTGTTTTCATCAAGGGCAAATAGTTGTAGTCTTATATCACCTCTTATTTCATCTTGTTTCGTTTTTTTGTTCTTGCTGTAACCTCTGGTTAATAAGTACAACATTTTAAGTGCTGTACTCATGTTTGATTCATGTTGGTTCTGGATTGATACAATTAGAAAACAAAGATTGATTGGTTGACTGAGATTTCTGATTAATGTACTGTTTATAGAAGAAACTCTTTCTTACAGTCAATCAATCTTAATTTATGTAAGGGCAATTCATAAGAAATGTTATCTCAAAACACTTCACTAAACAGTAGGTTAGGACCATATTCCTCATTAATACATTTATTATATTTTTTTATCATCATTTTATTAATACAGATCCTAAAGGAATCCACCATAATACAACACTTTGCATCATTTATCAAAAGTTAGTGATAAGAAAAAACACCTTTGAAGCAGGCAGGAAATCAGAGCAGAAGCAGACTCATGGCTGTGTTGGGGTGTGACAGAATAGGAAGACATACGGAGAGAGAGCAAGGCAGGCAGAGATAAAGGAACTGTAATTACACAGATCATAAATGTGTCCTTATTGATTATTTCTTTATTTATGGTCATAAAGGAAGTCTGTGAGATAGTATAAGCAATAATAACCATGGGTAGAAAGATAGTTCTAAGATTAACATTTACAAATATAACGATTATGAAATGGAAAGGACTGATGTTTATAATTGTTTTAGTTAGGATGCTAGTAAATTAAGTTTAATACTTTTTAAAAACCAAGACATTTTAAAAACCTTAGAGGAAACGTCTGATCGTCATGTAAAACAAGCAAACGCATGCAAAAGAATAAACTGATGTAACTGATGTACTTTTCATTGTCTTCAATTTTCAATTTTAAAATCTAATTTAAGACATTTTAAGACTTTATAAGGATTTGTGGGGACCTTGATAAAACGTACAAAAGTCTGACTTTCTGAAGACAGTTTATTCATCCAAATTTTGAAAAGATGTGTTGGCAAAAAACTGCAAGGACAAGCTTTGTGTCAAATACAAAAACTAATGACCTTTTCTTTTTACCCATATTGTACTTTTTACTGCCCAATATTACTAAAAACCAGATTTGTGAAATCGGAGTGTGTGATTTTCTGTGGAGGATAAAACTGGAACTGAAAGTGTTTAGTGGCTGAATAAAACAGGAAGAGATATGACCTCACAGGTCACAGAGTTAGTTTCAGCCCAGAGGTTAAAAATAATTTTTCAAGTTGTGCTTTGGTTCAGCTGACCAGGTCATACCTCAAAAAACACATCCTGAGTGCCAGCGCGGACTCCACCCAAACCGAAGGGGGAAAGGACTGAGGACACTTTTAGACATGAGGCAAATCGTACAAATACAACTTAGAGAGTATCCTGAAATGTTCACTGCAATTATCAAGGTCTAAAATTGTGTACTTTGGTGATATTTTAAGGCCAGTCAACTCTATCTGTCAAATAATTTTGACAAAAATGCACAAAGTATGTTTTGTTGTAATTTAATTGTCACTCAAAGCCAAAACGAAGGGCTGAAGATCGGCACAGAGATGAGCTGTCTGTCTTGTAGGATGAGAACCTGGTTAATAACACATTAAAACATAAAATTAGAGTAAATCACAGTGCATTTGTTGTTCTTGCTGGGGAAGGCTACAAAAAGATGCTTTTTTGGGAATATATAAACTGTGGTTACAAGATTCAAGATCCAAATCACATTCATTTACTTTTCCCTTTTCTATCCTCATACATGCAGAGTCGATGCTTCCCAGCTCCCCACCGTGTGACAGAAAGACAAAAATGTTACTGAGGGATCAAATAACCTTTAAAATTAGTCCTCTGTACTCAACTCTTGATTTCTAATGTTCTTTTTAAGAAAAAGTACAAATTCTGAGGAAACAGTGCCTATCTTTTTGGTAGCTGTTAAAAATGGTTTTTTTTTCCAAAGTTTGGTGACAAGACGAACTGAAACATGAGACTGTTTGAAGCCGGCCACTCTGCAGCGTTCTAAAATCCTGTGTACCACACAGAGCTACAAGTGGGAGAGATGAGGAGTAATGAGCCATGTACTTGTAAATATACACTGAGCTCCCTCGATCTCTGCATGCTGTTCCTCCTCACTGTGTTTCTCATAAATGCTGGAAGATAGCTCAGCTAAAGCGCAGTCAATGTGGATGAAGATTATATCTAATTAGAGCCTCCAGTTACCAATTTTTCAAAGGGCTTGTAAGGTTTTAAAAGACACAAGAAAAACAGGATATAGTTGGATCTTTCACAAGAATCAGTCCCCAGCGAATCAGATGACTTCTCACACTTTTACAGCAGGTTCCTTTTAAGTATTTGACTTCACCCTTAAATGAGTGCACACATGTAGAAACCTTTCTGAGAAGTAATTAATTGCTGTTTTCTAATACATATATGCTGAGAAAACACTATCAATGCAGTTTTTAATGGTAACATTTATTTTCCATTTACAGTCTGCATCTCCCAGCATTCATTGCCAGTTTTGGGTATAAATAACTACATTTTCATCCAACTTTAAAAACATTTTGTGAATTATAAAATTGTCTCCTTTATTATCAATGTTTTGTATACAAGGTTTAAAAGGTGGAATAACTTAACAGTAGTTCTTCAGATATGTAAAAGATTAAATACAAAACAACTTATCAATGATTCAAAACCAAATATATATTATTTCTTATATAATCATCTCTGTGTTGATCCTAAACTAGAATTTTGTTAACATTTTGATCAATAACAGTGCAAAGCATCAGTTTGCTGACAACTAATGGGGCTCCGTCCACCGCACATTTTGAATGTTAAATTGATCAGCTTGACATGTTTTATTCTACGAGAGAGACCGCTGGACCTCCTGACTGGCTATTTTTCCCTCTGGCTGACTGCTTCACATGTATGTTGAAAGCTCTGATATTGGACTGTTTACAGCAACAACAACTTAACATGACAGTCTGAACTTACAAGCAGAGAAGAAGAACATGGCACTTTAGACTTATGCAGGGACATGACGAGAACTTTATAGACAGTGATTTATGCAAACATATTTCTCTGGTCTTATGAAAAAAGTAGGGAAATACTGCATCACAGGCCTCCCTGACAGGGGGCAGGGGTCATGATGGACAAATTTTTCAATGTCTGTGACAAATTCTTATTCCATTGAAAGCACCATATCATTTTCTTCTATCTGCTGGTTTGATGATCTGTTAAAGACAAGAATAGCCTGTACAGTATTGTTAAGGTTTGCTCCAAAAAAACAGAATTCAGAGCCAAATGCTCCAAAGAGCAAAGGGGAATAATTTCCCAGCATGACCACATTATGTCATCTAAGTTCATGTTAACGCAGCACCTGTCAGATAAACAAACCATTATTCTAAATCCTTTATTCCTTATGCCACCAGGCTGTTGAACCTTGATAGCAGTTACATGAAATGAGTAATTAACTGAGTAAATAATTAAAATGTGTGTGCTTCCTTTCTACAGAGCTGCAGGAGGGCTCCAACATGCCATGAGCACCTTTAGCCACATGCGGTTTGTCGTATTTATGATTCTTTTTCTCCTGACTGCTGCATGCTGAAATGTATGTATGGTCTTGCGGACTGTAAAACTGAATTGCCCTTTGGGATTAATAAAGCTGTTTGAATCTTCAATCCTGAATCAGTGATTAATGAGAAACACAAATTTCAGCAGCAGCAGGCGGCATGTCTTTGTAAGACGGTGGCTAAAGGCTTCCTTAACTTGAAAACATTAAATGAAAAAAGCATCCATCTTAGGCTTGAACACTTTGTCAGATACAGCAAGCTAATGTCGGTCACTAAACATAACACCTGCTCTGTTCTCAGCTGGATTTTGCTACACGTCTTGTTATAGAGGGTCTTGTTATTTTCCTCATCCTTTGACTCTCTGCAGCTACATACTCGAAAGTGTGTCGACAATTGTTTCCATATGACAAACTAATGTCTTTCTCCCAATTGACCAAGAGACCATTGCTATGATTTATATTTACCAATGTTTAACATAGCCTAATTCAGAAGCTCTCCTTTAACATCACATCGAGATATCCATTTTGATGTGGAAGTAAACTCAATCCTAGAACAATGACTATAAATCTCTGTTTAGTGCATTAATCCATATTTTGAGCTGACGCCTCCACAATGCACACTGTCGCCCCCGTGGTCTGGTCCAACCCACCAGGTCCTTGAACACATGGTCCTGCCAACAATACCCAAAAAGGCACCAAAAGGGAAACAGTCATGAAGGAGTCCGGCCAGCATCTCTGGCCACGAGTCAAAGTTCAGGTCTCCCAAGAGTAAGACCAGTAAGACCAGTAGGACCAGAGACCTAAAGACTTTTGTCCGCATGTTCAGTTACTGAGAGCACTATATTGTCTTGTCCAGAGAACTCACCGCCCCATAAACAAGTCACAGTTAACTCACAGTTAGCAGATCAATAAAACACGTAAAATATTCTGTTTTCAGATGCAGAAAATTATTGCTGGTTGAAATATCTGACATAAAACCTCTTTACTTATTACATGTCAGGGCTTTAGTGGAATTCCTCTCAAACAGCCCCATTTCCCTTTGTGTAACCACAAGACAACGTGCAGACCAAGGTTGCGCCTGCAGGTAAGTGAGAACGTGGTTAACACACCACATTACAGGAAACCGGGCTTAGTGTCATGACCTCTGTCTCTTTCATTTAAGTTCTGTGCTCAGGTTTTCATGAAGGTGGAGTTCAGTTTAGCTGTCCAACAATGTCCCCTCTGTGCCCAGGTTGGCAGCATCACCCTCTGAGGCTCCACTCGGCATTTCTCTATCCAAACTTAGGGGAAGTGCCAGGCCGCAGAGGAAAAACAAGCTCATGTGTTGGACCAGCACAAGTGTGAGAGAAACTGCTATCAGCCGCTGAACCTTTCACTTTCAGAGCTAGTACTGCTGCAGCTCTGTATTTTCTGTATTTATCCTCCTCTCCAATGGGAGACTCCCTGAGCACAGAGACTTTTCCAGGGAGTGGTTTTTCTCATTTTCCCTTTCATTTCTTATGTAATTTTTTCCTCATGTGCTGTGGTCCTTATAGAGGGGTGCTCTGCTCAGGACTATCGCTGGGTTCCTATGTAACCTATGTGCAGGTTCATTAAGGCATTATGCATCTGTCTTCACTGATCCCAAAAGTTAGCTCAACCTTCTCTGTGCAGAGGAACCTTACATAACAACTGAAAGCTGCTATAGAGTAAACTTAATATACATCATGCATTTCTATTCTTTAACATGAAAACTTACCATGAGAAGTTTTAAGTTTCAGATAATCTGCCTAAAGTAAAATAACAATTGAATAAGCTACTTTGACCCTCCAAAGACAGTCAGACACAAACAGGTCCCACATACCTCATGAAAACTGCCCAACAGGGACAGGGAATAGCTTGAGTTGTAGGGTAAGCTGTCAGAGTGAATGCAGACAATTAACGTTTTCAACCCATCTTTGCACGTGTATTTTGTCAGAAACTTAAATGTCCTATGTTCTGCAAAATGCAGATTTCTTTGCTTTTAATGCTGATTGAAGGGGCTTGGGGAGCAGAGGACCATGACACCTTTTACTAAACTCTCATTCCACAAAGAAATGCGCTATGTCTCTTTAAATAAAATGCCCCTTAAATACTCTGTTTTTGACTTCCTGTGGTTTGTTATGTAAGAGCTATACAGCTTCCACCTACATACGTGTTTACTGCTCGTCTCAGCCCTATGTCACGGCTCTTTTGAAAGTCCGCTCTGTGACCTGTAACCCCCCTCCCTCCCTCGCCATTCAGAGCATTTTCAAAGGGGAGGGAAAGTTTTGCATCTGATCGTCTACAGCAGGGGTTCCCCAACTTTTTTGGCTTGGGACCCAAATGAGAAGTTTGCTTTCTCACCGGGACCCACACTTAGAAAGACACAACATATTTTAAACTGTGAGAAGCGATAACAACCATGATCATAATTGATTTTTGTAAAACATTATTGCTTCAAACAAAATATCTAGACTTAGATGTTGAAAGGAAGGAAAGAGTGTTTTATCACAAGTGTTTTGTTTTGAGGTGTTTTTTTCATGTGGGATATTCACATAAAAATTTACTGGTAAGTGTTGTGGGTTTAACTGCAAAATAATGACATTTTAAATAGAATAAACACCTGGTTATAAAGATCTTATTTTTAAGTCTTACTTTTTTTTTAATTTTTTAATATTAGCTTCATCTATTCTCATTGTGTATCATGTTGTGCATAATTTTGTTTTTATTGTCAAAGCTAAATAATGTCCTTCTGCAAAATTACTTTGAACCCGGTCTAACATATTTGAAAATAAGGGTGCATTCAATTAGTTGTCCAACTTGAAGCAGACATCTATACTGCTTTGTATCCATGAAATACCTGGATTTTTAAAGAACTGAAAACAAAGACAGAGAGGAATCTTAGGTAACATTGTTGAAGAAGACAGTGGACACAAAAATAATAAACTGTTATTCTAGATTCATGTGGTTTTATGACATATGTTCATGATTGTTATCAAAGTTGCCTTTATTTAATTGATTAAAACAGTCTTTTCCTCCTGAGTGAAATACAGCCTTATCTGTGGTCATGTATTTGTTTGTGAAATCAAAAGTTGCCCAAATTAAGAGGGAAAATGTGTTCAAGTGTTTCAACTGTCCCGGTCTCCCCTATGAAAGGTTCCGTCAGAATCCTTGACTCATTGAAAAACTCTTCTTGAGCAAAGGCTGCAGCTTAAAACTGTTTGCGATTATCATGATATTTCTATCAGCCTTTTTGTTGTTTGAATGAGGTTGTTATAAGTGAATAGGGTTTTCTCATGTTGTCATTCCTGTCCAGTCATTTTGCTGTGAAACTCTCACTCGATACTGCGTTATGCATGGTTTTGCGCATGTGAGACTCACAAAGTTAACAAGTGCAAATGTAGCACACAACATAATGCTTGCCTAAAGTCACTTTCTTTCCTGCTGTTAACAAGCAGATTCCTGAGCGCTTCTTTTTGCACTAAGTATCGTGATTTTCCTTGATGCTGTAGAGGCTTCGTCTCAGGGTGTTGGTCCATTCTGTAAAGCTGAGCTTCATCTCCATGCACCGTCTACCCTCATACCCTAACCCTTCACTGTGTCAATAAACATGTAGAATACACACAAGACACTGTATGAAATACAAACCCAATTCCAATGAGGTTAGGACGTGACGTCAAATGTGGAAAAATACAAAATACAGTGATTTGCAAATCCTTTCAAACCTTTATTCAATTGAATACATGATAAAAAACAAGATATTCAATGTTCAAACTGTTTTTTTTTGTGCTAATATTCACTAATTTTGAATTTGATGCTTGCAACTTTTTCAAAAACGCCGGGACAGAGGCATCTCTACCACTGTGTTATATCAGGTCTACTTTCAACAGTCGGGGTCTACACTGTCATACTTCATGCAGCATAATACACAACACATTGTCAGTGGGAGGCAGATCTGGACTGCAGACAGGCCACTCTAGTACCCACACTCTTTCACTACATTGTTGTACCTGCAGAAAGGGGCTTGGCATTGTCTTGCTGAAATAAGCAGGGACGTCCCTGAAAAAGATGTTTCTTGGGCGGCAGCTACAAAAAGTTTAACACACCCCCAATACCATCACAGATGCTGCTTTAGAATTTTGCACTGATCAAAAACCTGGTCCTTTTGCTCTTTATCTCAGAGGACACATCATCTATGATTTCCAAAAACAATTTACAGAGTAGACTCATCAGACCAAGGCACACTTTTCCAAATTGCATATGTCTATCTCAGATGATTTCGGGCCCAGAGAAGCAGCAGGATTTCTGGGTGTTGTTGATATTTTCTGTTTGCATGGTAGAGTTTTAACTTTCACTTACAGATGTAGTGACAAACTGTGTTAGATGACAATGGTTTTTCAAAGGGTCCCTGAGCCAACATGGTAAAATCCTTTACAGAGTGATGTCAGTTTTTAATGCAGTAACGCTTGAGGGATCAAAGGTCATGGGCATTCAACGTTGTTTTCTAACCTTGCTGCTTACGTGCAGAGATTTCTCCTGATTCTCTGAATCTTTTGATGATATGGACAGTAGATGAAGAAATCCCTAAATTTCCTTGCAATTGTACCTTGAGAAATGTTCTTTACTATTAACTCAAGCAGTTGTTCACAAAGCAGTGAACCTCATGCCATCCTTGCTTGTGAATACTGAGCCTTTCAGGGATGCTCCTTTTGTACCCAATCATGACACGTATTTCCAATTAACCTTTGGAAGGCTCCAAACAGGTTGTTTTTGACCATTCCTCAACATTCCCAGACTTTTGTTGCCCCTGTCCCAGTATTTTTGTTGCAGGGTTCAAGTTCAAAATGAGTGAATATTTGCAAAAAATAAAGCTGATCAGCTTGAACATTAAATATATACTTTGCAGTGTAACTGTATATCCGAAAGGACTTGCAAACCGTTGTATTCTGCTTTTATTTAATATTTACACATCGTTCAATGGGTATTTGTAAGACACCTGCGTGTAACTGGAGAAAATAAGCATAAATTAAAGAATTAAGTTGTTGATAACTCAGTGGCTGAAGTCACTGAAGTGACTAATCTGTGTGCAAGGACTCTAGAAAGTATATTGTTAAAGAGAGGCCCCCTAAGCTTACATGTTCATTGAACAGAGACGCACTTTGGACCCCTCTGGTCGGATCACAGCACATATTTGGGTCACAGACTCAGCTGAGCCACCTGGACTCATTTACAGAGCTATGATTGTACCCTGCGCCCACATGGTCCTCCGTATCATCTGTCATTATGTGTAAGCTGACACTTAGATCACAGAAGAAGGAATGCGGCATCCCACAACACAATCACTTGTTGTAAATGTGATAAATAGAAAGCCGCTAACCGGACGGTCCCATTAGCTTCAGCGATCTTAACTACACGACACTTGTCCGGCAGCTTTGGCTTTCATCTAACGGGACAAGGATGTCTGAGCAGATGGGAGATATGATGAAGCCCCGTCTGAAGGCGCTTTCTTATTTCGGTAATGATTCCGTTAGTGACCTGCCGTCCCGACTGAGCCTCACCAGGAAATAAGTGGACTTTTTCAGAGGAATAATGGAGTTACACGCTGCGCTTTGTCACGGACGCCCGCTGTGCCTTACCTCAGCCTCGCCGTTTCGGTCAGCATCCCCGTTCACTTCCATGCTCTCCATCGGCATCTTGTCGAAAACCGCGTCAAATCCTCCAAAACTTTGACGCATATGGAGTGTCCTTCAACTGGAGCGGTCGGTGGTCCAGCCGGAGGAGGGCAGCTCCAGGCTCAGTGTGTATACAAAAGCCTGGCGTGACGACAAGAGGGTGAAGCAGCGCCAGACTACCGCCCCTCCAACATGGGGGCGGCTGTCCTGTAGAAACTGTGGGCTTTTCAGAGAAGTACAAGAAAATCAGAAGACTCGTTGGCACCACCAAAAACAGTTTCGGGGTTTCCCATGCTTGAAGTGAAACCCACATGTAACGTGCGTGAGTCAACCTGAGGATTAATTTAGACTGAGGCAGCGGATATAGGAGTAGACGGGACGGGTCAACGGCCCTCTGCTGCCCCCATGCGTACCAATGCGGTACTGCATGCTGATGTCACTTTAACGGGAAACAAACCGGCTACTCTGACAACCAATAGACGAAGTACCAGAAATAAAAAATATGTAATAAATCTTTCGTCATTTCTTGCTAAATTTTATATACAACACAACAAATTTCTGAAGCAAAAATTCCACATAAATGTCTTCATCTCCTATGTTAACTGTAATCTAGAAACACGTATTGCACAAATAAAGCCCTTAAATATTTGTTTTGAGAACCTTCTTTTCCCTTTTATAAAAACCTTGAACCTGTTATCCTCATCTTGACAAGTGTTGAAATGCTGTATTTTTTTTAAAGAGAAAATAAAGTTTTGAAAGAAAAACTTTGCCAACCAATAAAACTTTGCAGTTCTACTTGGATTTCATTCTTATGCTTTTGCCTCTACTAACATTTTACATTGTTTTCCCTTTAAAGACACAATCTGATGTTGTGACAAAGAGAATAAGAAAGGTCTGGGTTTACTGTGGACAAAATAACTCATCTGTTCTGATATTTTGGTTTGATTTAAGCCACTCTATGGTTCCTTGGCCTTCGTAGAGAATACTAAAGGTATCCAGCTTTGAAAAACTACAGAAAATGTGTTTGGTTAATTAAGTGACATTTATGAAAATGTTCAGTGCCTGCAATAGTCTTCACTTTGTGATCCTATCTGCACCTTGTTGCTCTGCTTTTGTTTTATTAATCAAGATGTTGTTTCTAACTTTGTATTTGTGTTAGTCTGGCATTGAATGATGAATGCTGTAAATTGATATTACAAACCAATTCCCTCTTTAAGATTAAAGAAATACTTTGTACTTTTATAAGTATTTTGTTTTGAGTTTATGATGCCTAAAAATGTTCTTTTCCATACACCATATTTTGGATGTATGTTAAAAGCATTACATGCACTATATTAAAAATTAAATGTTTTCCCATATCCTTTAAGATGAGATGTGTTAAAAACTAATACACGAGAGGCATCCTGATCACTGAGAAGTCTTACCTATTAAATGCATGTGGTCTGTGTCACCAGGAAATAAAACACACTGAAAAGAGAGACCACACTCCTGCTGTCACATTTACTGTTTGCATTGTAAAGTGACCCCCGCCCCAAATAAAAAAAGCTGACCCTCTGAGTAGTTCCTTTTATTTTCAAAGTTTCCCTGGAGACTGGAGCTTGTTTGACCTTCAAGGCTGACCCTGTGAAGTTTAAAAAGCTTCCTTACAGATTATTCCCATGGACAAAGAGATACTTCAGAGGGCTTTAGAGAAGATTTGACATCTTTGTTCTTGACCTAAGGATTTCCTTTTCACTTCTTTTAAATGTATGATTGTGTGACACAAAAAAACAGTTGCAGAGTCTGAAATGGACCAAAAATATGCAGTATCAACTCCCTGATTATCTCAACCAAATATTCTGTGAAGAATCTGCAATTTTTGCATCAATGTGAGTTGAACATTAAAAGACTAACTTATCACTTTGCTAAGTTTAATGTGAATGAAGTGATAAGTCAAAAAAACACTAACAATTTGATGATTTTTAGGGGCCCCTGACAGTCATTGGCCCTTTGAATCCTCCCACTTCCCCCCCTTTGTATGGCCCCCCCTGTCCATATCTAAAAAAAAAAAAAAAAAAAAGACTTCCTATGGGAGCTATAGTTTTAAACAACTTACTTGGAGTTATGAAAAATTAACCTTGGTGCATCAAGATTTCATACTTACTTGTACAATGGTGGCTGGGGGTGAAATGGAGGTAAAAACTGGAACAACAAAGGGTCAATAGCTGACAGGGGCCCTTAAAATATTAATTTTTTTTTATGTATTAGACTATTTTCTTGTACCTAAAAAAAACACTTTTCCCCACATTGTATCAGCATTATAATTCAGGTATAGCCTTTGTACTGCTCTAGGTTTAGGTTATTATTCTTATAAATTACCTCAAGGCCAGGAAGGTGCATACATCATATAGGTCAGTCAATATTTTATCAATTTTGATTGCAAAATATTTTGAAATACACTTTGCTTTAAAAGTTATTTTGTTGTCTCCAGCTGTAAAGATAGCCATAATGATTTGCTTTTGTGTCAGGGAGAGCACAGGAGTGTTCAGGTGACATTGTGAGGTAAGTTTAGCAAAGTGTATACATTGGTTCTCCATTGAAAGAAACAGTTATTGGGCATGAAAAGTTTTACTATTTATAAGTGTATTGATTGATTTATTTTTTTTTAAATCATTTTTGGCATAAAAGACATGTGGTCCAGGCTACAATGATTGGTCTTGATAGTGGGGCTCCAAATGATGTTTTTTAAAGGGATCCTGGTTTGGCCCCTGAATGGGTGTACAGCATGGCCAACTTTCCCTGTCTGAGGGCCAGATTGTTGCAAATTGTCGGATACTCCCAATAGAACATGCAAATATATATATATATATATATATATATATATATATATATACATACATACATACATACATATACATATATATATGTAGATATAGATAGATTGATAAACTGGCTTTAAATTTATGTCAAGCTTATTTAAGTATGCATTATTGTTTGAGTTATAATATATGATTAAAATATTCATTTTTTTCATGACAGCTTTAAATTCATTTTTTTCTTTACATATGTATATATATACATTTGTGTGTGTGTATATATACATATCTATCTATCTATCTATCTATCTATCTATATATATATATATATAAATATGTGTGTATATATATATACATATATATATACATATATATATATATATATATATATATATATATATATATATATATATATATATATAGATAGATAGATAGATAGATAGATAGATAGATATAGATATATGTCCATTTTACTGTACTTTAAATTGTAAAATTCTGGTTCTCTGGCAATGAGGGTCATTTTAATAAGGCCCTCTTCCATCCCTGCTTAAGATTATTTAGAAATATTATATCACCTACACAGACTTATGCATGGTGTTGTGGTATCTCAGGTTGATTCTTTTTATTATTGTTATTTTAATGACTGGTGGGCCACAAAAAGTATGGATGAGGGCCAAGGCCGCCAGTTGCCAACATTATTCCTTGAAAAGATTCCCAAAATAATCGCACACACTAAGTGAAAGACTGTGCATTGAGTACAGAAAAATCCCACAGCAGTATTTCATAATCTCCCGCCCCCTCCCCCCTCGCTCTTCCTGCTCCAGCTAGAGGAGTGCGGATGAGAATCATTTTAAGATGGGGGGCCAGCATGTCTCATTCGGTGTCCCATAATTCCTAGCAGCGTCCCTTGCGGTGGGTAGGTTTATCTGACATGCTCCCGTTGGAGGCTTAGCGCGTCACCGTGAGGGCGGACAGTGGTGTGGTCCACGCAGCCTGTGCCACGGGAGGATGAGAGTGCCGCCTAAAAGCGTGAAGACTTATTGGATACGTGTTGTTGCTAGGGGCGTGGGCTTTGGCATGAAATAATCTACTTTGACTCAAACTCGAGATAAGAAAAGATAAGAAATCAGGAAGACAACAGAGGTTTCACCGGGTGAGTGATGCGCAGAGGAAAGTGTGCCGCAGTGGCATAATCTGATAAGCTTGAGTCCGTCCTGCACTCGGCTCCTGGACGACACTGAGAGGGGAGGAAAGTGAGCGAGGATGTTTGAAGGAAGGATGAAGAGGAGCTGAGGTCACACCTAATGAAACTTACTCACATTTCACGCCGGAACACCTGCGCTTTACTTGCATGGAGCTGATCCCTGCTCGGTACATGTTTACGGTGATGACAGCTGCGCTCCTCGTCGCGTGACGTGTCTTTGGGGGGGGGGATTAGCGCGTGGCACTGCCTAAACATCCCGGCCCGTCCACTGTCGCCAGTGTTTTATCCGCGGAACAATTACATTTATTGCAGAGGAGACCTTATGAAATGTGGAGGGACGTGTTTACATGAGCTCGAAGGATGACATCAGGCGTGAGTTGAGGATTGCAGCAAGGTGCACCGGCGCGTGAGGTGGCAGGGAGCGATGCACGCACCCTCCGAGGTGGACGTTTTGTTGCGGGGATGCTGTGTGTCCTAAACAAACACGAGGCTTATAAGGCCATACATCCTGAGCTGGCGAACTGCGTCACTGCATGCGCGAGCTGCAGGTAGGCAGCAAACTCTCGCACCAGCGGAGAGGCGCGTGCTCATCCTCCTCCCTGCACCATGTCGCCGGTAAGTGTTTAACAAGTTACCGGGATGGATTCGGCGGAGGATTCAAGAAAAGACCCACCGCTGGGATCCACCTTTTCTTCAGCACCCAATTTAGACTCGGACATTAACGCCAATGCCCGCGGGCATGTTTATGAGAACGGGACGGACCACAATGTCAACATTCAGAATGAGGCTCTCCGGGGGGCGAGTGACCCCAGCGCCTACCCGTCCACAGACTATCAGGGGCTGGTCCGACAGAGGTTCATCCGCCGGAGCCTCTGGGTGTCAGACTCAGAGGAGCCACCGCTTGACACGCCGGAGTGTGTCAACAGCACCCCAGTGCTCAACATCGACCTGCGGGCCATCGTGGACCGGAGTCGGACCCGGGCCCTGCATGGTGCCCGGCTGGGCCTCCAGGAGGGCTCCAGCATCGAGAGCCAGGTGTGCGTAAAGGACAGCGCCATCGAGGGCACGAGCGAGGAGAAAGGGGATACGAGAGAGCGCGAGCCGAAGGCAGAGGTCGTGCCCTCTGACGTCACGGGAAAAGCAGGAAGCGATGAGAACGAAGAGGAGCCCGGGATGAAGGCGGTGTCCACCTCACCTGGGGGCCGCTTCCTAAAGTTTGACATTGAGCTGGGGAGAGGGTCCTTCAAGACCGTCTATAAGGGTCTGGACACCGAGACCTGGGTGGAAGTGGCGTGGTGTGAGCTCCAGGTGGGTTTAAATAACAGCAGTGTGAAAATGTTTGAGTTAAAGGAAAGTAACTTAGCCCTAAAAGTTACTCCTCTGTGTTCAGGGGTGGCGTTCCCTTCCTAAATAATACTTACAAAAATAACAGCAGAACATTAAAACAATATAAAAAAAACTGTCAAACAAAATGGAGAATTTTAATAAAGCACAAATAACAGACATGTGTGCACCATTCTAACTAAAGTTACAGATGAATAAGAAGCCCCCATGAATTTGCATCAGATTGGTAGACATCTTGTACATATATTATGTTTCAGTGTATCTGTTGTTACTGTTTCTTAACAGACTTTACACTTCTGTATGTTAGTCTTGTAGTCTGATATTTAGCCTGTTATTCTGCTTTCTTATGGAAACAAACATTGTGGGGCAGCAAGGTCATCAATAACTTAAAAATATGAGACATGTTTGCAAATGATAAGAAACTGTCAAAAACAATTAATATTCTCACTAATGAAATTTTGGTAGTGGAAATGAAAAGATATTCTGTTTAAGATTTTGACTACCTTGAAATGAAGTTAAATTGTTGCTGGTGTCAAGACTATGCACTGTGGTTAATTGGGAAAATGTCTTAAATGAAAGAAATTTGCCAGGTTAATCTTAATAATTATGACTCTCAGTGAAGGTCCAGCTGTCTGGGTTTATACATATAAATTAACTAGAATGAAGTATGAAAATTTCCTGGAGTTTCACGCAGGATTAATTAGCACTATAACTGAATTTCCCAAAAAACAACAACCGCCTAAACATATAGAAAAATGTGTAATTGAACAAACTTCACAGCTGGGTTGGCCACTATATTTTACTAAATAGACTGTGAAGCATCATAATGACAACATATGTTGCCCCAACTTGGATTCATATATTCCATTTTTGATGACTGTTAGAGTAGGTGGGGGTTGATGCTGTTCATATGAGGAAAGGAAGTAGTCCCATTGCTCAGAACTCTGTTGTCTTGTGAATGGAAGTACTCTATTACATGAAGGACACATTTAAAACACAGAAGAGGCCGTGTAAGACTCAAAACTATACTATGACCCCTTTAAAGGTGATCCAACACTCGGTGGTTCATATGAACCAGGTTAACCCCTCCATTCATTTAGGCACAACCTATCAACACTCACTGTGAATTTTTTTTTTTTATGGAAACCAGGATTTATGTGCTCTTGTGTCATTTTAGCTAAGCAAGAGTTCCCTTCACATGGCTTACATGTTTCACTTCCCTTACAGGAAACACAAATGGACTAAGGATTACTGACTGAGAAATTGGGTTGTTTTGGTCATTGTTGCCCCTTTCTCATCCTCTCTCAAAGTTAACCCTCTCATCCTACCAACATAAACTTTTGAGCAGTTATGAGTCTTAATGTTTCATACTTTTTGATGATAGGGTTATTTTTTAATTTTTGGTGTTATGTTGTTTTCTGACATTATTGCAGAGTTATGCTTTCAACAGTCAGAGTAAACACAGCATCCATTCATTCTGCCTTTTGTCTCGTGTCTTTGAATGAGCCAGCTTTAAGTATTTGTTCTCACCCAGAGGAGCTGATGAAAAGTGTTAAGCGTTATTATGGGCCAGAGTGGGGAGTCATTCATCCAGATTGATACTTTTTGTCATCTCTCACATTGAACCAGCTTAACCACCCATAATTCAGCTGTGACTTTAACAGGACGTCTGCATTCTCCGTTTCCCTTTTCGTATTTCTCAAATTATGATTGGTTAAAGTCATTCGGTTCCTCTAATCAGCTCTCTCTCGGGCATGATGTCAGCAGATTAACAGTGGACAAAGTTATTACTCAGAGGTTTATCAGTGCACTAATTTAAACTCATGACTTCATGAGTGACAGTTACTAATTTGTGTAGGTGGTAATCTCATGGTCAGTTTGGATATTATCTGCATAATGTGCTGATTAATAAATAGACAGACCTGTACACAGTGGTTTACCTTTGAGGGATTAAACTGTGCATAGCTTTAACAGCATGTGTCAAGCTTTTCACTTTAAGAAATCAGGGTGGGAATAATAGGCTGGCTAAATATGATACAATTGAGTGCAATACAAAAAGTTAAATTCAAAACTGTATAATAAAATATGATTAAAGTTCAGCCTAATACAATGCAGTAAACTGTTCTGCACTAAGATACAACATTAAAATATACTATACATTATGATACCAGAACATACAATATGATAAAATACAAGACAATATGATACAAAACCATATGATAAAACGCAATATTATACCATTCAATATGACATGATAAAATACAGTAAAATAAGATTCAATAAGAACCAATCAAATTAATATACAACAATATAATATAAAAATACAATGTGATACAATACAAACCTGATCGGCCCAAAATGTGAGCGGCTGATTTACTCTTGGTATATCTTCGTCAATTGATTCGCTGGTGTTCCTATGCAGAGGTCTCAAGGTTTTATAAGATATGAAAAAATGAGAGGGTTAAGCCTGAGTCATCTCCTCAACATTATTATAAAAACATTTTATGTATGAATTCATAGTAATGAGTGTATGGATTGTGACTCAGAGGCATGAAAGTTTGGCTTCTTTTGTCCTCCTCCTCTTGCTGAATCCACATTCACCCAGTCATACCTGGGGGAACAAATAACAAAAATTACAGCCTGACTCATTCAGGTTCAGATGAATAACATCACTCTTTCTCAAGGCATTACTCATAGCTCTTTGGCCACAACAAATGTACAGTTTCCAGTGAGGGAAGATTAATAGTAAAATTCTGCTTTTTAAATGTTGAAGGACCATAATATGCATGTAATGAAGCTTACTGGATGTGACACTTCACTCAGTCCTTGTTAGATCGGAAAAAGTCAGCCCTGAATCAGTTCTGCATGAGGAAGTGTCTTGGTTACATCCTGAGAATGAGGCTTACATGGCAGCCTCTGTAACTTAAGTTTAATGAAGAAGCAAATTAGCGTGTTGCTTATATGAGTCAAGTATTAGTTTTACTTAAATGTCTCAATAATTTTTAGGGCTTTTCTTGTCAGATTGAGAAATAAACAACAATGTAGTATTTTTTAACTCATTCACATCCACATCTTTAAACCAACACTACGTAGTTTTTCCACCCTAATATAATATTTCTAGAATCATTGTGATGGTACATCACCTTACAACAGGTTGAATGACACCTCTGTCATGGTCTAAGGGGGTCTGTATCGCCTTCACTGGCACTATGTAACTTCGATGTGGATGGTAGGAACACTTCCACACTAAAAACTACAAATTTTTACTGTTTTGACTGCTTTACGGCATACGTCACTTCCCCCTGGAGGTGAAAGCTAAACGTTGGGAAAAGGGGAATATAAAGCAGTTTTCAAAACAGATTTAATGAACAGAATTTAAAGTAAATAAGCATTTATTTTCATAATGGAAATAGAGACCTCTGGCTCACAGTCCTGCAGAGTGGGTGGCGGTAATGCTCCTCTAACGTTGGATGCCATTTTTGGCCTCTACTCACACTTTTTGTATTTTCTTTGAACTGTACCTTTGATCATGTTACAAAAGGTGCGTTTTACAACTTCTTCGGCATTTTGGGCATTGTGAGTTCTTAAAATATAATTTGTAATTTTATTAATAAGAAGTATGTGATCACGTATTGTCAAGTTAGATTGTTTAGGACAGGCCTAGTCTAAACACACATTTAAGCTGGTGTTTAAACAATTAAAATTTAGATATAAATGGCCACTGTGCGGGATTAAATCAAACCACAAATGACATAAGCAATTTCCACACAGTCGGCCTTTGTAGCATCACATCCATACTGTGTTTCCGCTCTGACCGATTACGCATATCTTTGTCAACAGAAAGCATCTTCAAAGCACTGTGCAGTGGAGTGCAGCCCTGCAAGCTTGAAACAGAGGGTCCATAAAGATCACGAAAGAGCCACAAATTCACAGGGTAATTGTGAGTT
This sequence comes from Cetoscarus ocellatus, assembly GCA_037902135.1. Lineage (NCBI taxonomy): Eukaryota > Metazoa > Chordata > Actinopteri > Labriformes > Labridae > Cetoscarus > Cetoscarus ocellatus. The sequence continues at coordinate 2,037,019 of JBAMNC010000559.1, forward strand.
TGCACGATAACAGGAAAAACATATATTAATGTAATTATTATATTTTTTTGCCTGCCTATTTTGAAATGACCCGGAAACCCTGAGCACTTTTTCCTGTGTTGGGTCGATCTGCTTGGTGGAAATTGACAGAGTTGCTGTGGCTCTGCCTGAAAATAGACTATTTCTATTAAACCAGCATGGAGCTGCACTGCTGGCATGCTCCGTAGATAGTTTGAGGCACAGGCAGTGAAAACAGACTGACTAAAAAGACCCAGATGATTTGCTCCGGGCCGCACACCACGTCCGGAACACTATGCGGATGGACCATGTGGAAATAAGGGGTTACTGTGTGCCCAATTTTTACTTCAACATCATTATTTAATTTCTTAAAAAAGATCATTATTGTAGACCTGGCCAATTATTAATAACTTTTTTCAACTTTTAAAAACAAAAGTTTACAGTGTTTTTACAAACAGACAGGAACATACTGAAGACAAAGCTCAAGAGCTTAAGCACACAAGGAACTACTGTAACTCACAAATTTAAATCAAAGAACTATTACATGCATACACAAATGGCATAATAAACCAGAGAGCATCAGCAATTCTGCTGACCCTCAGACCAACTGTGCTTATGGAAGGGAAAAATTTCAAGGAGGGTGAGGAAACCTAAGACCCAACAAAAAGCGGCACAACAAGCCCATTCCAGACACTCAGCACAGTCCGAAAAACACCAAGGGCCCACAGCCCACAGGGCTAGAGACACCGGAGACCACGCCAATGCATATCAGCCCAAGGCCAAGGCGAAAGCCCAGACATGCCAGTACAGTCACCAATGCCACCAGCCCCAAGAATCAAAGGCCCCTCAAACCATACTGGCCAACACAGACCACCCTCCTAACAAGATGAACCTGTTCATATACTAATTTCTGCCTTCCATGATTATGAAAACTCAGTAATCAAAAATAAAATATCACTGTGCCACATGACATGTTGAACTTTTTCCTTTATCCATTATTATTATTATTATCATCGATAGCATTATTTTGAGGTATATTTTTTACAAGTACATTTCTGTGTATTGAGTTCTTTAATTTTCAAAATGATAGTGTCAGAAGCCTCCTATACATTCAATTAAAGTATTTGGTCGGTGTTTTAAATCAGTGAGTAATTATGTTAAGTAATTGTGATCTCAATATCTGTTAAAATAATTGTGATTATGATTTTTGCCATCATCAAGCAGCTTTACATTATAATCTGTACTGTCCTAGTTGACAACAATGCCCTTTTGATATTTCTTTACATTTTAAGTTTATTCCTGTATAACATAATCAGCACTTTTCTATTTGATAATAAGATGAGACTGTGCATTTATAACGTAACTGACATTCCTGTTTTATGTTGCTAATGAACATATATATTTCTCAGCAAAACTAGTGATATATCATGGATGTTAAATATCCAACAATCTACCTCGAATGTTGTAGTTTTCTAATGTCTGTTAAAAAGTAAACATTTTCTCAGCATTTTAATTACCAAAGATCAATTTACATGTCGAAATCATCTCATTCTATTTATGGAACAAAGGTAGTTGTTGAACACTCTTATCATATGTTTTCTCAAGATAAACACAGTTGAGTAGGAGGGCTGCTTGGGCCCCCCTGAGCTATCAGTTCCCACCCCTGCTCTGTTCGATGTAAGATAATCTCTACAGCGATTATCGATGTACAGTGTATGTGTGGTTGAACAGGTTTTCAGGAGAGATGTGGTGATGATTCAACTGTTCAGTCTCTGGAGGTGAGGCCTTGTCCTTCAGGCCTTTTGTGTCTGTGTGCCTCGCTCACAAAAAGCCACTGTAACTCAAACAATGAGTGTGCGTGTGTGTGTGTGTGTATGTGTGTGTGTGATTTGGGAAGGACTAAGCATGAGACAGCAGAAAACACAGATGCCCACAGAGAGTCGTAAAAATCTGATCTGAGGAGAAGCTTGCGCCCTGTTCGGAGCAAACCGGACAGCTCATCTTGTTACTTATTCATCCCCTAAATGCCGATCAAACATCTGCTGAGCGACTTGTTTACCAGAAATGTGCAAATAATGCAACAAGATTCAATGAAATCCCCTTTCCCCCCCCTGAGATCTCTTCTCACAGCCTGACATCATTATTTGTCTTGTTTGATTGCTTTGTAATGAGTCTAAATGTGGATTTAAAGTGCTGAGGATTTGCCACAGTGATGGGTTTTTCTTTTTTTCTTTTTTTGAAGAGTGAATCCTGCTGATGCAGCCCTCTGCACCAACACTGAGACAGAGAGAGAGAGAGTGAGGAAGGAGAAGAGAGTCAGGTTCACTTCAGGACGCTGTGTAAGATGTGTAGCATCTGATACACAGCAAAATAAGAGCTCTATATTTGTATAAGATGCAGCACAGTGTCCTTGCTCCCTCACACTACATTGAATAGAAATATTAGAGCAAGCCATATCTATGTGAATTAATTAATTTTCACTCAAGCAGATTTTGTGTTTTAGGTGCCACACCCTGTTATCCTCTCTCTGCTAAGACTCACTAATCTCTGGACCTAAAAAAAGCAAAGAGGCATGACGACAAAATCAAATGTAGATTATAAGTTCTCGTAAAAATCAACATCATAAATGCAGTAGATTTATGATTCACAGCAATCGAAGATCCTTCAGGCATCACGCTGCATAGGTTTCTGTGAGCTGTGAATGAAATCTGATTCTCTAGCATCAGTTTGTAATCCCTGCCTGGAGATGCACCGCAGATTATTGAAGATGATTTCATGTGAACAATACATAGGCACTCATCATTACCCACCAAAATGTATGTATTTCGGCTGCAGCAGAGAAAATTTGGAGGTCATCTTGTAGCGTTTGATGATGTCACGGCAGTCGGCTTGTATCTGACATGCTGACTGGAGAGGAAGAGAAATGTGGAGGATGCTCACTGTCAGCTCTTTTACTATTTATACAACAGTTCAGGGAAGGCAGGAGCCAAAATATTGATTGACTCTACAGATTCACTAAGGACTGTGTACCTAAATGTTACGCATCAGTCTAGGGTGGTAGGTCTATAATGGACAATTTTTATAAAGAAAATGTTCACTTCTTGGTCCCCAAACCAAATACTGGACTGTATTATCAAATATTAATTCATATTAACTACAAAGAAGGATTAACTTTCATTACAAAGACAAAGACCATGTGTTCAGACTGAAATAAGGCATTGCTGATAAAACAGATACAAAATTTAAAGACAGCTAACGCTTGCTAACAGACGTAAGATTTACCCCCCAAGATAAGCAGATAAACAGAAGGAAAGACATCAAACCAAGAAGTATGCAGTTCATAAAGTTCACAGTTCACAGATGTTGGGAGCAGAGATCGAGGGGGATACTGCTGGCTCTATTTGAACAGTCATGATTCAGCACATTAGCCAATTGCTACTCCTCCCTCCACCGGACCTTTTTCCCCATCCAGTGGCCGTTGAACACCTTCGTATGTTAACACAAAATTTTGAAAGTAGGAAAAATTCCTGTGAGTTTTGAGCCAAGCCACCAGACCATCTACAGTTAACGTTTTATTTTTCTATTTCCTATCTTCATTCCTTTCATCTGGAGTGTTCTGAAAATGATAGTTTTGGGTTTGAACCACAGCTTAATTTTATTTTTGTAAATCCATTCACTTTGTAGGGGTCGTCTCAGGGCCAACTCTTCAAACCTGCTTTTTTTATTGGACCAGAAAATCTTAATTTGAAAGTATGAGCTCCATATAAAAGAGGAACATTGTTATTTCGAGCACAACTGTCTACCACAAGGTTGTTACAGAGCTGCTTGTAGCCCTCATTAAAGCTTATAAAGATTGATTTTACCGTTACTGTAAAAATACATTGTGCATACAACGTAAATGCTATGAAAGAGTACAATTATCAGTCTGTAGAATAAATGATGTTTGTTTTGATTTATATTATTTTTTTAATATATAGTATTGTACAATAAAAGATCCAGGTAGATCATAGTTCAGGGGGGACTTCTGATGATCTTAACAACAGAAAAAGGAAAAGTATGTTCATAGCTGCACTGGTAGAGGTTATATTAGTTTGAAAATATCAGCATATTGGATATCAGCAAAAGTCTACAATCCTGCATCCTAATAATTTGGTCAATATAACAAAATAATTTGTCTACAGCTTGCCTTCATAAACTCCTTCAGATAATTGACAAATCAAAAATGTTATTAAATCTTTTCTTTCTGTTGTAATTTGTGTGTTTTGAAATATCAAATAAAAGAAATGTATAGAAATATGACCAACGACAAGTGAAGTGAGTGAAGATTTCACTCATTGTTTTTAGGTGTTTCAGCGCTGTGTGTTTTATACACACTTCTGACATAAGGACTGTTCAGACCCCCATGTTTACCTGCCAAAAATGTCATGTTTGTGTTCACTCCAAACAAGAGCCAGGGCTGTTCTGACATAGCTCCACTTCTAAAGAATCTCCAGACCACTCATAGAAGACTGACAATGGCTGTCTTATGTTACAAGTAATTAAAAAGAGAAACCAGCAATGATATGGTTTCCCCCATCCCTGCTTCCCATTCATCCAAACCTGTTAAATCTGGAAAAAACATCACTGCCACAGCTTTTTCTCTGACAAGCCTCATGAACTAAAATAATGAATGAGCCACTTCGAAAGTAATTTTTTCTGACTTTGTTGAACTAATTGTTTTTTTTTCTCTTGTATCACAGGAAAGGAAACTTTCCAAAGCTGAGAGACAGAGGTTCAAGGAGGAGGCAGAGATGTTGAAGGCGCTGCAGCACCCCAACATTGTGCGCTTCTACGACTTCTGGGAGTCTCCAGTGAAAGGGAAGAAGTGTATTGTTCTGGTAACGGAGCTGATGACCTCAGGGACGCTCAAAACGTAGGTTTGAGAGATGATTTTCTTATGTATCGTAGACCTCTTGATTCACAGATAGTATTTCAAAAAACCTTATAATGATGACTATTACAGTGGCTAAGAGCTGGGCAACAGAGTGGTGCAGGGATGACGTGTTTTTGTAGGCCAGTGCAGAAGTTAGCTTTGCGCTGGTTCTCTCGACTATAAAGCCTATGGGGTTTTTCATTGCAGTCTTAGATCATTGAATATAAAGGCCCCTAATATACAAAAAATTATGAAACTGATATTTTATGTTTCTTGTGATAATCTTGGCGAACAGATCTTACTTTCGTGATTTCTTAAGCTTAATTGTAATCATCGAGAGTAAAAGCTATTATCAGGCTACTATAGAACTACCAAAATGACTGTTTGACTCAGAAGCAGTCTCAATATTTCCAATGTATAACATCTGGCTGTATCCTCATGTTTTCCTCTTATAAAGTGATCTGATAAAGTTGGTTCTCATGGTTATGGCAATGATGTGTGAAGTATTGATTATTAAAAAACAATCAGAAATGCTTAAATTAGGTTCCCTGGCCATTTTAGCAGTTTGTTAGTAACGGTCCTTTTAAACACACAACAATGCTTTAAATTAACATATGGGCAATATTAAATGCATTTTATTATTTTAGAATGAACAGAGTCTTGTGTGTTCATCACAAACTGTATTTCAGGCGTTTATCTGAAAGGGTTTTTCTTATTCCTGTGTACTTTCAGAGTTGGGAAACAAGAAGAATTAAAAGCTAACTCACTCCTCTGTTTTGGACTCATTCCTGCACAGCTTTATATGGACCAAAATTCTGTACTGATATTACTTAGCTGAGTGGCAACATGTGATCTTTAGCTTCATTAATTTGTCAGCTAAGAAATGATAAAAACAAAACCAAAATATTAGGGCCACTCTTGTAGATTCAAAAAAATAGAAAGATCCATTAATTTACTTGACAGAACACATTTTTTAATTTTAAACTGAGAATTAACAGAAAACCGAACTCAAATTCACATTTTAAAAAGTTTTGAAATAACCAGAAAAAATAAACTCACAAGGTTTGAAGGTCTTAAATTTTAACTTTATAATCTCAAAATTTTCTCTTGCATTTAACCAGTGCAGTGTAGGCTTTGATGGATAAACAATTATCTTGTACAAATCAGTGTGTTATTTTATTCTGAGTAGCCACAATTTACAACAATGTCTCTTCAAAGTCCAGATGCTGAAAATGATATGATGATTTATGGGTATTTCTTTAATACCCAGTCCAAGTAAAAGGGTCTAATTAGGCAGTCAACTAAAGGTATGATACAGTGCAAATGTCTTCGTAGTTTCATGATTATATACCTATCCATCTGGTAGCATATTTTTTACTTTATAATAGGGGTGTCCTGATCCGATATTGATATCAGATACCGGTCCAATATCAGCAAAAAGACAAATATCAGATATCGTCCTGCATCTAAAATCTCCGATATAATCTCTCCGATACAAGCAGTCCATTCAAATTTTTTTTTAACACAGTGGTTATTTTGCAGTTTAAAAATATATGCTTTTGTTTTTATTGGATTTATTGAGGTTACTTTTCAGGGTCTTCTAATTTATTTATTTTTTAATTTTATTTAATTGTGGTGTATTCTTATGTTTAAGGTTAAAATGTATTTAACCCATTGGTTAATAACAAATGGATCAGTTTTTCCCATACCTACTATTGCTGACTACTGTTCTCTGTTTGAGTAATCTCACTTGATCAAGCCTTTTCTTACAGTCCACACTACAAAATAAGTAATAAAAGTATGTATGATTCCTGCTGATATCGTATCGGATCGATATCGGTATCGGCCAATACTCAAGGCTGCAATATCGGTACCGTATCGGAGGTGAAAAAGTTGTATTGGGACACCCCTACTTTATAATTTCAAAACTTTGGAAGTTGATTTCTTGTAAACAGCTTTTAAGCAAGAATTGTCTTTTTTTTCTGTAGGCTTACGACTTTTGATAACAAAAAAATCAGAACAGGGTTTCACACAAATTTTTGACTTTGTTATCCACTATGACAAAAAATGACATTAAGAAGCACTGCAGTTTTTATCTTGACTAGAGAAGTTGCAATATTTCAAATGATCTTGTATGCCCAAAAACTGGGAAGACTGCATGTCGTGGCAGCAGTGAAAACAACAGGCAGGCATGCAGTTACCAATGGTTTTACTGTCAGCCTTTTCTACCCACGCATCCCTGTATGATTGGTCCCTTGCTGTATAAAAGTTCTTTTTACTGAGCATTAGTACTGGCTTTTTTTTTTTTTTTACAAAACATCACAAATAGTGCTTTGAGAGCACAAACCTCTGCCTAGGCATTTCCAACATTGTTAGGTGATATTATTATTACTGTCAAAAATGTGGAAAAGTGCCCCGTCTCGCACAGTTAAAAATCCTTGAAAACATTCCTGGATCCACATCCAGATTTGGATCGCCATCAAAATCTAATGACTTGTCTCTTGTGCCATGACAACATTCCCTGAAAATGTCATCAAAATCTGTTCAGAAAGTGTTGAATTATTAGCAAAAATGTGGAAAACTGCCCTGTCTCACAATGTTAAAAAATCCTTTAAAAATTTCTAGATCTGCATCCAGACTTGGATCACCACTAGGTCAGAACCAATGTAATCAACTGGTTCTGACCTATTCTGAAAATTGATGGAGGTAAATACATTAATATAAATGATACGGTCTTACCCTAGATTCTCAGTAATATGAGTTCAATATTTCTAAAAACCATTATATTTCCAACTCTAGACTGACTCCTGTACATGTCTCAGGAACACTGGAACTTGTATATGTTTTCTTTTTAAATAGGAAAAATGTGTTGTTTTAGGCTTATTTTTCCTCAAAATATAATTAGTTAAGAAAATAAATAACCTAACTGACAAGTAGATGAAAGGGAAAATCTCTCGGGCATTCATTTTAAAGAAATTAGTTTGTGAGTAGAAGAGTCATCAGGGATTCATACTGAGTTTTTGTTTGCAGCCTAATTAAGTAACAACAACTCAACAGACCAGCAGTTCATTAGAAAAACTTCCAAACAAACTCAAGGAGAAACAGAAACCACCTTAAATGCTTGTTCATTTTTTAATCATTCAAGATGTTCTTCAAACTAGATGTCATTACCTGGTGTCAACTGAAACATTTTTTTAATTATGGTTTGTTTTTCCCCTTTCAGTTACCTGAAGCGTTTTAAGGTGATGAAGCCCAAAGTCCTCCGGAGCTGGTGCAGACAAATCCTCAAAGGCCTCCACTTCCTCCACACGAGGACCCCTCCCATCATCCACAGAGACCTCAAGTGTGACAACATCTTCATCACAGGCCCCACAGGCTCTGTGAAAATAGGAGACCTGGGCCTGGCGACACTGAAGAGGGCCTCTTTTGCTAAAAGTGTTATTGGTAAGTCATAATAACTGTTTATTAATATTCAAATGGAGTATCTGATTGAAATTTGAAACAACAGTATTTTTGGGGAAAGCAGAGACAAGCCGCTGATACACTTTATAACCTGAGTCTGTTTTAGGCAGAGGCGGGCACAGGTAATCCAGAATTTGACCTCATTAACCATTGATCCATTAACAAAGACATTAGCATATCCAGATATATTTAAATCTTAACTTGCAAAAATGCACATCACATAATGCAGCTGAAAACATTTGCAGCGGCAGGGTCAGTGTGGAGAAATAGCCTATCGTGATGTTAAACTGCACAGCTGCAGCAAATAATGAATCAGTATAATGAAGCTTTTGCTGCAGTCTTTGTTAGCTGGGGACGGGGCTTTTGCTGTTGTACACCCTAATCCATCGTACCATGATGCAAGTTGAAAGGTGTATGATGTTGCTTGAATGAATGGTAGGAAAAAGGAGACAAGAAATACAGTCAATAGACAAACAAACTGATTAGTTAAAACAGAACAAAATCATTAAAATAGTAATAATAAATATTCGAATGTAGTGAATGAGTTCAAAATAGACTGAAAATAAAATAAGCATAAAAAAGATAATAATGAAAATAAAAATACTAAAATGTAATTGACAATTTGAAATGTGAAAAATGAATCCACCTTTAATCTAAGATCTCTTTTTGGTGTATGGGTGACACCTGCAAACTAATTTAGACAGAAAATCATGGTCTAAGACTCTAACAGGGTGTGTCTCATCACCCCTAAATTATAATAAATCAACAAGGAGCGGGGAGGTCAGAGCCTAACACCCAACTCAAAGTAAGTTCTGCTGCTGCAATAAATTTGTTTTTTAATACAACTGCAAGTTGTCAAACTAAACTAGGAATATTTCAAATTTTAGCTCTTCTTTCATTGATAATTTGAAACTCCACCAGCACTAAAGGGAAACTTGTCTCTGATGTTGTTCAACACTCTGCTTTAGTGACAAGCTAGTTGCTAGCTTAATCCTTTTTTGGACAGGTGATGTATTGTGAAACTTAATTTGTTTGAATAATTATTCTGAACAACACTTCATCTAAATTTAGATTAGACTATCAAAAGAATAAAATTCTTGAACTCAACTCTTTGTCTTGGCCTTCATGATTCTGGTTCGTGATGGGATCTTTTGGTAGTACTCAAAATTGAGGCTACTGACATATATATATATATATATATATATATATATATATATATATATATATATATATATATATATATATATATAAAGAGATAGATAGATAGATGTCACAGTTGTGTTACTGCAGATGGGCAAGCTTACTGATGGCCTGCAGGCAGACTAAATATATGGAGAAAATTTCAGAGATGCGGTTTAGATTAGTGATGAGAGAGAGTTTCAGAACTAAGCCAAGGAGCTATTGTCTGATGTTAAATAGTTTCTTTTTTATCTTAGTGGGACAATTGAGCGCTATCGGCAAGCTGATCCAGCTGGAAGGGACTATAGTTAATGAAAGAGTTTTCATTTGGCCAAGACACTGAGTTTAAAGCAGCAGGAATGGCCTCTTTAAATTCAGCCACAGCACCATTGGACAGAATTCTACACTTCACTGTTTTATTACAAAAAGCAAAATCCTCTAAGATGATGCTAAATGTTACTAAGAAATCATCAGATAGCAGAGAATTTTCAGGAAAGACTTTTCGTTCATTTATTATCAGACTGTATGCTAGGACAAGGTCAAGAGTGTGGTTAAAACGATGGCCTCAAAAACATCCAGTAAAACCAACTGAGTCTATTGAGGACATGAAAGCAGAGCTAAGGCTATCACTTTCTTTGTCAGTATGGATATTAAAATCCCCTGCAATAGATATTTTATCAGTGCCAAGGACTAAGTTTGATAAAAAGTCAGAGAATTCTAATAAGAATAAAGAATAAGGGCCTGGAGGACCATAAATTATTGCAATTGTTATATTGTTATATTTATCAGTATCATAACTTTCATTACAGTAATGGCTGTAAACCTGTTGGAAATATTTGAGATATGAAGAAAACTGAATAAAACAAATCTAGCCAAGAAAAGTATTTTTTTTTATTCAGCTTTGTTATTTTATTGCCACATTTTGCATTCTTTTCTTCTAATCTCAAGCTCATTAAAAAGATCCAGTGGTTGATAAAAAAAAACAAAAAAAACGCCACTGTCGTTACATTTCCTTAAGCCTTTATTGCAAAAGAATCATAACAGAGAGGCGTCATGGTGATGTGTTAAAGTAGTGCAATGCACATTTTATGCCATTATACTGTTCTTTACTGTCTTTTGAGGAAACAAAATCTTGTTCTAGCCATGATGAAGCAGCTGTGTTGAATTTCATTTCTTGACACTGGTATTGATCCTGCTGAAATAGGATGAAGCTCTGAAAACTGAATCTGAGAAACTAATTTACATCTCTTACATCAACTCTCCAGGCACTCCAGAGTTCATGGCCCCAGAGATGTATGAGGAGCACTATGATGAAGCTGTAGATGTGTATGCATTTGGGATGTGCATGCTGGAGATGGCCACCTCAGAATACCCCTACTCTGAGTGTCAAAACGCTGCACAGATCTACCGCAAAGTCACCAGCGTAAGTCCATGCTTAAAACTGTCTGTGTCTGATATAACTTTTTCAACTGATGCGGCTGTATCTTTAAAAAGACTCAATACACAGGGCATGATCATAATACCTTTCTGTCTGTTTGGGAACATGTTGGGGGATTGTGGGTGGGTTAAAATCATCTAAAAACAAACCATCTGTCATTTAAAAGACTTAAGTTTTGATCTCAGGTCAGAGTGAGATTTTTGCTGACTCGGGGAGGGGGGTGATCATAAAGGATTCAAATTTCAAATTTTAAAATTAAAATTGTGTCAATTAGTAGTCCAACGTTTTTTTCCCACACAATTACCTAATCGGTCTTAATGTCACTTTATGATGTTAGTATATTATCTCAAGTAATGTTGCAACATAATAATGCAAATTATTAATATGTACCTCTAACATTTTGACAATGCTCTTTCAAACTAAAAATGTGCAATTTGGATTTTAATTAAAGCCAAACATTTCTCATGTTCTAAGTATAACTATTAACTAACTGGACATTGATGATTTTGTTTTAATGTGATGCCTGGTAACCACAGTTTGTGTGTTAATGTAGTTAGACTTAGGTTTACTGTTTCATGGTGGGTGTGGAGGAAGAATAAGAATAAGCCCTCACTGTTCTCTTTTGGTACAATAAGTAATTTCATTCATCAGTAGGCTACAAAATGAAATGATGAGATAACTTACTGTACTCATGTGATAGGGCTTTCCCGTCGTGTGCGTGCAGTACGCATCCTCTGCGGTCAGATTGATCGTATCTAACCCAGATACAGCAGTGCTATTTTTTGATTGGCTAATGGGTAGTTGATCTGATTGACTGGGGCGTGTAAAGCTCCCATTGAGCTCTACGATGCTCAGAGCATCTTGCTGCATGTTCCAGTGTGCATACCTGTGTAACTCGGTCGGCACTACATAATAAATTTTCATGCGTGAGAAATACCAGGTGTGGCGTGTGAGAGTGTGAAAAGATTCAAATGCGTGTGTCACGCGCCAAATGCGTGAGACTTGAGAGCCCTGTTAATGTAATGACCACAAAAAATAAGGTCTAAAATGTCACAACAGATCTGATCATCAGCCATAAGCTGACCACAGTTTGAAGTTTAAAAAGAGAATTTTAGTATTTATCCCAGTACTATTTTGGAGTGAATTTTGATGAAACCTTGACTGCACTAACAGTGTTTAAAAAAGGAAAATTATCTTAGCATATGGCATCAAATGTTATGATGAATGATATGCTAGCTTGATGCTAAATGCCAGCAATAAGGTACTTTCACAATGCTCAGTGCATCTACTGTTTCTTTTCAACATTTCGTTTTTTCTCTGTCTTTTGTTGTAGTTTCTCTGCAGCACATCATAAAGTCATTGATGTTGTTTTCAGAGCTTGATAAACGTTTTCCTCTTTCACATAATTCTGTTCTGCAGCAACAACTTTATTTTGTTGACATCCATGATTGTCCTGTATACAGTGTGCTCTGTGCTCTTATAGGACAATGTCCCTGACATGAGGGAATGGAAAGGAAGTGTACTTGTGTCACAACTACCAAAGCTGTTATATGGAAGACTACTTTCAAAGTTCGCTTTGTATCGTTATCAAACAAGAGACTGTAGGAGACAGGTTCATACTTTTAAGGGTGAGAACAGGCTTAATACAGAGAGGTGCCCTGTACAGAGCAATAGTTGGGTGGAATTCTTTACCCGTACATATGTCTCAGGAAACCAACAAACACATGTACAAAATCTTGTTAAAAGAGTGTATTTTTGTATTTTGGAAATTTCTATCTGTTTAGTGTGAAATGTATTTTCCAGGAATAATGCTTGTTAAGAAAGGTGGTCAGAGAGATAACTTGTAAAGGTCTTTCAGACTTCAATTATGTTTTTCACAATTATGTTAGCATGGAGGTTTATGAATATGCTTCACTTATGTGGGCACAGTGAAATCAAATCTGTCATGGTTTTTTTTCTAGGTTTGTAACTATGATTATGCCTTTGAATAATTTCAATTACTGAAGAGCAATTTCTTTTGTCCTTTGTATGTATTCTGTTAAATATTTGAGAGGAGGGTTTTTTGTGGTAATGTTGTTGTTTGTGTCATGTGTGTGTGCATTTTGGGTGTTTGACCTCAGGAGGAGTAGCTGATGCTTTAGCTGGTGCTAATGGGGATCATAATAAAGAAAGAAAGGCAGGACAAAGACAAGACATACTAGACTCTCCGTCAGGAAGCCATTAGACATCCCAAATTAAATTCTGATTGTACCTACATGGGATGAAATAGCTAATATTTGCGGCTGATGTGTTTTGAAACCCTGTGACTTGTCAGGCCAGGCTATACTTAAATCATTTAGTCTGACCCTGTTTTAAATGTTGTTTAATACCTGCAATAGTGCCATTGCCAACTTCCTCAAAGGACTTTTTAATACTTTAGAATTTTAAGCTGCTCTCTTTGTATCACTTCATCACAATATTGCTCTTTGTACGTTTGATTATAAGTTTCGACATGCTTTTGTTGATTTGTTTTACAGGGTGTGAAACCTGCCAGCTACAGTAAAATCAGTGACCCAGAAATTAAGGAAATAATCGGGGAATGTATCTGTCACAGATGGGAAGAAAGGTAAGCAGATCAGGACCTTCTTCAGCATCTGGGTTGGTGACATATTTTGTTCATTGGTAGAGATTCAGCCTTGCCTCTACGCTGTTTGTTTTTGTTCCTGCACTGTGACGTTAACACCAGTATTTGGCTCTGGCATGGTTGGTGTTTCTGTGTGTTACGCATCATTAGAGTGTCCTTACATAGCAGGCCTTTGGTGAGAGATGGACAGAAACTGATGCTTTGTGTTTCCTGCAGGTACTCCATCAAGGACCTCCTGAATCATGCATTCTTTGCGGAGGATACAGGTGTGAGGGTGGAGCTCAATGAAGAGGACGATGGGAAGAAAAACTCCATTGCTCTGAAGCTGTGGGTTGAAGATCCTAAAAAGTTGAAGGGAAAGTACAAGGACACTGGTGCCATTGAGTTTACCTTTGACTTGGTGAGCGAGGTCCCTGAGGTTGTGGCTCAGGAAATGGTGAGTGAATTATTTAAGTGAGTCACTAAGAGAATCATTGTTTTGAGTAAATACACGTGTTCTCTTTTTAGCTTTTACTTTCATATGAACAGGTCAAACTTTTGTCTCAAAAGGATGCAGCTTATTTTTCAATCCAGTCTTGGAAATTACTTGTGTAGGATTTGCTCATAGGTGCCTAATAAACCCATTGACACTTCAAAACATGTCCCAATTCACTGCATAAGGAATATTAAGTTGCTGGTAACCATAGCAACAAGACTACCTCTTTTTGAAGTGTCCTCCTCTTAAGCTGGCGGCAAGACAACTTTGAAATAGGGGATAGTGACATTGCTTTTTTGTTTAGGCAGATTCATGTAATGTACAGACTTTCCTTGGGAACATCGGAGCATCTTGATGTGGCTTGTGGTGTTTATAAGAGAGGACGTAGAAACTATGATGATTCATTTGGTTTGCTGTATCTTGTGTTTTTGGTGTCAGAAGAGCCAAAAGAGACCATTTGTCAAAATGATGATGGTATGAGATCAGGCAAGTTTGTCAACTCAAATAAGACACCCCTAAAAATGTGCAACTCATAAGACCCAGTGTTCAAAAAGTGGACAAAAATGTAATACAGATTTAAATGAATTTAGCTAATTCTTTCACCCAACTCCAGTCCTGTCCAGTTGTATTTTTTTATTTACAATTTTTACCCATTCAGTACCACTTTAACTAAGAAAAAAATAAGTCATTTTCTCAAATGAACGCTACAGTGGGGATTTTTTTCTCTGGATTTAATAGTGTGGGGCATGCCATTGATTAACATTTATACTGTTTAAAAAAAAACTATAATATAATACTTTTTACTAAAATTTTACGGAGTAAGAATATGAAAAAATGAATTATTTACAAAAATGAAAGCGCCAGTAGAGATTTTATTTATTTTTTTAGATTTCACAGACTGTATCATTTCATTGCTAAACAATAAAATTGATTTTAATGCTTTTTTTTGTGCTGAGTAAGATTTTTTTTCTAAAATACCACTCAAAAGATCTATTGACCAAAAAGCAGA
This sequence comes from Cetoscarus ocellatus, assembly GCA_037902135.1. Classification (NCBI taxonomy): domain Eukaryota; kingdom Metazoa; phylum Chordata; class Actinopteri; order Labriformes; family Labridae; genus Cetoscarus; species Cetoscarus ocellatus. Next base: position 2,052,114 of record JBAMNC010000559.1, read on the forward strand.
CAATGCTAGAATAAATTATATATATATATATATATATATATATATATATATATATATATATATGCACCAAAAGCATTTCACCCCATGACCCAGAACAGTTGAACATTGCATCCAAATCACAAAAAGTACACACACACATTGAACACACAAATTTTTCCTTACACATATCGTACTCTCTGAAATTCATGTCTACATACACAGACCATTTTAGTGGCACTCATTTATTATTATGAACTGTAGAGGCCTCAACACTGTCCCTAGTGATTTCTAGAAAAATGCATCTATTTGCCCATGTGGGCTTCAGTGAAAAATGGTGCAACAATTTAATTTTTTTTTTTAAATGGTACAAATTTGAAGCCTGATATACTGACTGAATGATTAAAACTGAGCATCCCTTAATTTATAGTGCAATGGCCATCAATCTAAAAACTGTGGTTATAATGGGTTTCAAAACATCCAGAAAGTGGACACAGGACCACAAAAGATGCCTCTTTATTATATATATATATATATATATATATATATATATATATATATATATATATATATATGTATGTATGTATATATATATATATATATATATATATATATATATATATATACATATATATATATATATATATATATATATATATATATATATATATATGCCATAGCATTAAAATGACAAAAATATGATCAATACAGTTTTGAAATGTCCAAAAGTGGACAAAGGGTATTAAAGGGTTTCAGTGAAACCAAAGAGACATCTAGCAGCACCCGCCTTTCACTTACAGCTGCTACACCCTTAGGGCCTGCATCCACCATCCACTGGTAACATTTTTCCTGCAGCAGATAATTTCTTCACAACACCAAAACAGTTTAGTTTGCTCTGCAATCAGCATACAAAGCACCAACTGCCCCTGGCATCAGCTATTTTTGATCCCCTCACAGCGCTCTCAGGAGGAAATACAGTAGTTCTTTTGAAACACTGAGGTGCTCAATAATGTCACACCTCTCTTACCAAGCAATCAAAATCAGGGATACAGGTGAGACATTTATCCACCAATATAAACAAAAATGAAGGAAGAGAAGCAGATCCTGAAGGCTTTTTTTTCCCAGTGAACAATTTTCAGGTCTTGAGGTGCCACGGCATGATCGTGTTCTTCTTTTTTTACATTTTCCTTGCAAAATGTCCCTGAATTTAGGCATGCATTGAGCAAACCCGGGAATATTAATAAAATGTCCATACAGGTGAAATAAAAATGCTGCCACACAACTTGAAAAGGAAGCTATAAAGTTGAAGTTTAAAGCACTGTTGGTGCCAAAAAAAATACAGATAGAGGACCCAAATCCACTAATTTTACAGAATACCAAAAATCTGATTTGAGCTTCTGCATTTTCGTAAAAAGGAAAGGACCTCAAAACCAGACTGATTATTATTTTCCTGACTGTTTCAACAAGGTGTCTGATGGGAGTGGCTAACTTTACTAAGTCTTTAGTGATAGGACATGTACTGTATGTATATGACATGTACTTGCAACTCTAGGTTAAAAAGTTCAACACAGCATGAAGGATAAGAGGCAAAGTCCTGTCAGTGACCTTTTCTCTTCAGTTTTAGTTTTACTTTTAGTTTGAGCTTGTGTTTGAGATGGATGGAAAAACAGGGTTGTTTGTTGTAAACTTCATTTTAAACTGGTTGCAGATCAGTTTGGGGTTTTTTTTTCAGCAGAAAAGTAGTTAGTAACTTAAAAGTAAAGTAATTTAATCGCCTTGAGATATAATAATAAGTATAGTAATATAATATTTTTTCAAGGAGTATTGAGTAATTTAGCTCTTTAGCATGCATTAGGGGGTTAATATGTTAAGCAGTTTATTTGACCAGATCAGTCAGCTGTGAGGATGGGGAGGGGGGTGGATTCAACCTTCTAAAAGATGCAGAAGATGAGCAATGTATGCCTTCTGCTTCCATAATCCATTTGTCTTCAGTCATCAGTCAAACAAAAGCTTCATGTACAACATCTACAACTGTCCACAGTTACTTTTACTTTTATGGTATTAAATGATTTCCAGTTAATGATGGGCCATGAGCTGCATGGTCATACTTGTTGCACCAGCTAAATGGATTCCAAAGTAGGCTTAAGAAATAACCTTAATCCTACACCTAGTTCTTCAGTTGTCATGATGAACATTTTAAAAGGTGGATTTACTTGGAGAATTAGGAGGAATAGAGGCTTTATCTGGCTGTTTGGTATCAGCAATGTTTTCTTGTTAAAACATAATATCTCCCAGAAATGTTTGACGCCTGCATTTTACCCCTCTTTGGTTTTCAATAGAGTATGGTTAAATATGTCTTCATTTTGCCGCAAGTTCACCACTCTTTCTCCCTGTAGTTATTTGACATTAGCTTTAATTTAAGGGTATTGATCACCTAATTGTGTTTCTTTGTCGTATTCCCCATGCATTTTTGGAGCAGTTTATTTTCAGTATTGTCTTAATTATCAGCCTCAGGTTGCTGCTTCACTATTCTCAGTGTCATTGTTTTCTGCTGCTTAGGTTACATTGACTAACTATCTTTTAATAATGCAGCTGTCTACCATTAAACTCAACCTCTAGCTCTCCTTGTAATTGGGTGTAATGTAGCTGAGAGTTGGTCAGTAGTCACGTCTGTACTGACACACTTGAGGCAATAACTGTATTGATTGAAACTAAAGCAAGTGATCAGTTGACCTTTGACAAAGCACAGACACTTTTCTATAGTTCAGGCCAGGCGTCCTCTATGCAAGCATGTCATTTAATGCCTTGACTTATCCATGATCTGTAGGTGGAGTCTGGCTTTTTCCTGGACAGTGACGTGAAAATTGTTGGAAAATCCATTCGGGACCGTGTGGCACTAATCAAATGGAGGAGGGAACGCACTGTCCCATCAGGAAATGGCGAGTCAGCTGGGAAGAAAACACAGCAGAACCTCCTGCAGGTTCCTGGCTCAGGTGTGCCAGAGGGTGCCGCGCTATCTACAACGGATTATGAGGATCAAGAGATTGAGCAACAGACTCTGATCTGCACTGTACCAGCCACCATATCCACCACGTGTAAGATATTGCAATTCATAACACACATATATTGTATTTATCACAAAAAATTAACCCCTGTTAAAAAAAGTCCATTCAGTCGGATGCTTAAAATGAATGTGTGAGTAGTAGTAGTAGTAGCAGTAGTAGTTTATTTCGAACATGCAAGAAATAAATGTCATATGTACATTTATACAAATGTAGCAAAATACTAATACAAAAGTAAGTAAAGTTCCCCTCAATAGAAAATAACAACAATTGATTTCACCCACATGTTCGAAAAGGAGTGGGAAGAAGTACAAACTTATTTAATCCCACCCCTTCTCCATTAGGTATCAAAAGTCAATTTTTCCATGTCCTGTTTGAAGTGGACATGGTGGTGGTTAAGGTAAGCACAGAAGGGCAGCTGAAGTTTCTATCAAGCCCAGTTCGTACCAAAGATCTGCAACAAGATTTCTTGAGACTTGAACTTGAAACAGACTGCTTTGAAATGTTTTACAAGTTTTGCAACACTGCAGAAGAGGGGAATACTGTATCATTTCCAGAACAATGATTGCTTATGCTTCAGTTTCCATTTTCCATACAGGTCCAAAGTAGCACTTAAATACCAGTGGATGTTCATGTAACCTAGAGATTTATCAGTGAAGTAACAGTAATTATACTTATGCATTGATATTCACTACTCTCGCCACCATGAGAAATTGTTATTTTATACTATTTCCACCAGTAATTCAACCCTGCAAAGTAGCTGGATTTGCCAAATTCTTTGTTTGTCTTCTGGCAGATCCAATTTGCAAATCCTCAAGCTGATACGTTTGTACCCATTCAAAAAATGACTCAGTCAGTCAGTATCAATTTACGAGAAAGATGCAGTAGCTATGGGCAAGGGTTAGTTGTTAAAAGTGAGAAGTGACTGCAAACCTCTGATTGGCATGAAGTGAATATGACGGACAGAACATTTGCTTAATCACCTTTAAGGTGCTTTTTAAAGGTTTAAGCCTACCCAGATACTTTGAATGGGATATTGTCCTGATGGGAATGAAACATATCCCATGAATGTGTGACATGGTTCATCTGGTGGGTCAGGTGACTGGTAATTGAAACAGCTTTAAAATAGCTGTATATTTATGGAGTTTGGCATAAAGTCCTGACATGTTGTCACACTTAAATGAAGACTATTGCCTGACAGAATTATTCATAAACAGTATCAATGACAAGAGATTTGAATTAGCATGTGTGTTATCAAAAGGACCTGATAAAACAAATGCATAAATGCCCAGATTTGGGACTGCTTTCACAGGGTGTATTTTATTGAATTGAACTTCATAACAAGGGTAATCCCATTAGGTTCAGAGACTTCTTTTTGTGACCAAGGAGAACTGACCAAGATTGGCAGCGAGACACAGCTTCAACATCAACACAAACTGACAGTACACATTATATAATAAGATCAGTAAAAATAGGGATGCACAGATGCATTGGTTTACCGTTGGTGTCGGCCTTTTATACAAGATAGATCTGCCTGATTACAGACATGGAATTGTAATTGGATACTGGGATTGTTTCTTATACCGGTGCATAGGATGCAAAATAGCTCACCTTCTCCAGAATTTAACACCAGAGCATGAGTTTAGATAAGAAAGAGAGCTGAGAGGCAGTGTGCCTTTTTTTCCAAGTACTCCACTGTGTGCTCCTCAGTGTGCATTATACACCAAGAAACAAACAAAAGTCAATGATAATCATAGAAAGGGGAGTTTATTTCTAATATTTGTATGCATAAGAATGTCACTGATAATTTTTCAGACAGGTAGTAAAACCTACCTCTGCATAATCAAGGTATTTAATCCATTGCCCCCTTTGTCCGGTTTGCACCAGAATCTGACAAGCACAGAATAGTCCAGTAGTTTCAGCTGGTCAGGCTTCAGGACACACCATCACCTCTTAACAACAAACTGTGACCCAAATCGAGGAATATTTTCAACCTCTCAAATATATGTCATGAAAAGATCATGCAATTTGAGCCGGAGATAGTGCAAGAGATCACAGTAAGTCAACACAAAATAAAAATAATGAGAAACCAAAATGAGCAGCATGTGGCAATGCTACAGAGGTAAATATCCCATTTTACATTTGATTAGCTGCATTTTGATAACAACATAAAAGTGCATCTTAGGACACAAGGTTTTCAAGATTAATAACCCTGTATCTGTGGATATACAATGTACAGCTTTGTATTAATAATATTCTATCAGTAGCACTAAATACGCCATTGATCATGAGGCTGTTACAAATTACCTCAGTAATTTCAGCTTTTTTAACAGACTCAACAGAATGTAATACACAAACATGAAATAAAAAGTACAGCTACTGAGAAATAGTTTCAAAAGACTCAAAAAGATGAAGCTTTAGCTGAGTACCAACTTACTGAATATACTGTATAACAAACATTGTACTATTAAAACAGGTGTCAGTTAGCATTACAGGGCATTATCACCACCTAATTAATATAGATTGTGAATAGACAGCACTCCACTGCATAAAAAATCCCCTTCAAAATAAAAGCACAGGATTTTTTTCCTAACATTTATTTTTGCCTAGGCAAAGGCTGCGATCCACTGGGTCAGTGACCCACTTTTGGGTCACAACCCACTAGTTGAGAGTCATAGGTATAGACCAACACACCCCAAACTACTGTGTACCAAACACTTTTAGACAACACTCTTTAAGGTATTTAAATAGGGTCCTTAATCTTCTCTCTTCTCTGTCCCACACTGCCCCATTGCAACCAGCTGACTGTTTGCAACTGTGTATCTTGCATAACCATGATGGTCCTTCCTTCCCAGAGTCATAAGCCTGTACAACAACTCAAGGCTATCAAGCAGGGAAGTTCCATTCTGACAGTTCAATAATGATGGAAAAAGCTGCACTTTCATCCCTGCGACTTACTCTGCCCTGTGTGAATCAGTTAATCAACAGTGGACTCCTATTGCCTTATTTATTTGTTTTATTTATGTTTTTTAGCATATACTGTATATTATATATTTTTTTAAAATCCTCAGTCTCTTTTTAGTCTGTATATACTCCCTATGAAACAAGCTGCTATAATTACCACAATTTCCCAGCTTGGGATCAATAAAGTGCATCTATCTATCTATCTATCTATCTATCTATCTATCTATCTATCTATCTATCTATCCAGCTGACTTACTTTTTTGGCCTTGCGTGCTGATTGGCTGCCGAAAGAGGTGTCCTGGCAGCTTAACAGATTGAACCGCAGGCAACACCGTCACTCTTGGCTTGATTCACACATTTGCAACTGTCCCCTGCAACTTTCTAAAACAGTCTTGATGTGTTGTAAATCTTTGGTCTAAAGCAGGCTCAAGCCAAAATGAGGCATCAAATAGCTTTGAATTTTAATGACATGCTTTTTGCCTTCTGCCCTTGTCCTTTGTCCTCCCCACAGAGGGCATCATAGTGAATGATAATGTTTGAGCCACTTTTTTGTTACAGCTGACAGCGGGGTGAGCCCTGCCATGCAATTGGATGATCTAAACAATCAGCAAAATGGCTCCTACCAGTCCCTTCCAGAGCCTATCTCTTCAGCTCAGATAGTCTGCAGTCCTCCCGCACTGGCTGACTCTCAGTTGCACCAGGGGACCTACCAGCAACCCACAGCACAGGCCCCACAGGAAAACTACTCACACGTGTCCACTCAATTACACCAAGGAGCCTACCAGCAACCCACAGGTCAGGTGCATCCCAGGGCTCATCAACAACTGGCATCACAGCTGCAGCCGGGGCCTTTTCAGTCTCAAACAGTGAGTACAAACATATCCCCTCTATTACATTATTCTGCCTTTTTTTAACTTGCTTTCTAAAACAATTTCTTCATTTTCTTCTTTGGAATAAACCCCATCCAGCGTCACAACAGTGAACCCTTTGTTTGCCATGACAGTCTGCTCATCTCTGAGTGCAGAGTGTGTATCAGGCCTGAGGGCTCCTCCCTGGTTGAGATTTTACGCTGTAGGAAACCTTCACTTCCACAAACAATGACACCAAAATCCTGTCAGCACCCATCACAGAATACAGCTTTAATGAAAAACAAAGAAAGATCACAGCATGCTGCAGACTGCCTGTCCTCTTGCTCTACCCAGACACCATCTTTATTATCTCCTCCCCAGCTCCCAAATCAACACTCTCATCATGACTCAGCAAGTAATTTCAATTCACCTCTCCTTCCTGAGAATTTACAACCCTCCTCTGAACCCCGTCGCTGCTGCACAGCTTGTGTGTCTCTTTTCTCAAGGGACAGGACAAAAGGAGGTGGAACTTTGAGACACACGCATTCACACTCTTTTTCCACCACTGCACAGTTTACTTCAGCCTCTAAGCGAAGCACACCTATACCTCATCATTTGACCAGATCTAATCTAGACACTCTTTCTCCTGGTTTGCCTTCCTCCTCGCCCCAATTGTATGAAAGTGGAGATCTCACTCTTCTCAACCATTGCCTCCATTGTATCGTCAATCGCAGGATCAGTTCCCCATCTCTTTCTGCTCATTCAGTGCACGGCCACAGAAAAGATGGCGGTAAAACTTCCTTAGTTTTTCAGCACATAGACAAGACTCACAGCTTGGATGCTCCAACCCTCCGCAGACCAGCTGTTGAGAGGAATTTGCTGTTATTCCCACATAACAGTGAGAGCAGCCAAGACCCACCGGTATGTCAGAGACCAAGCCTTCATGTAGACTCAGTCCTGCTGTAGCAGCTTTCATATATTCTGCCAGCTGCTTTGCTTCGCCAGTGACAAAAGCAGCCTACCAGCAAGACCCTGCTCCTTCTTAATCCAAGATAAAGGTTTAAATTCTGTTAATGCCTCGAGCCCAGTCGAGACCAAAGGTTGGTGACACAACGAGACCGTTTAAGAACGTTAAGAGATGTTTCAGACCATTCAGAGATATGATTAACTTGATCTTTTTTTTTACCAGAGGAGTCTGCAGGATTTTTTTTACATAACCAGATTTTTTCATCTGTCTAGACTTGAAAGACTCAACTTTAAATCTGACTTGCTTTATATTACCAGAAATTTGAAAAACCCGTTGCCTCAAACCATGTGAGTCCTTACAAAAGTAATGATTAATACAAACCCTGATTGGGTGCAGGAGGCCAAGCTTTCTACAATGGACTCATATGACCAAAAAAAAAGTTAATTACATGGCTATTATTTTCACAAATTTATTTGTTACAACTGCATGCGCAATAAATCCCTTATGTGAACAGTTGATGATGATAATAATAATAATAATAATAATAATAATAATAATAATAATGATAATGATAATGATAATAATAATAATAATAATAGTAATAATTTATTTTATTTATAAATCACTTTTCAAAAACTCAAAGACACTTTATATTACACAAAAGATACAAACAATGTAGAAGAGAAATAGCATAAAAGAGATCAATGAAACACGGCATTAATGGACACATAGCACTCAATATAGTTGCACACAACATATACACACAGACAAAGATACACATGCGCATGGACACACACACAATCAGCACATTCATACATTAAAAGCTTGTCTAAAAAGGTGAGTCTATATTGATGATTTAAAAGTGGTTTGGTCAGAGCAGTCTTGTATGTGAGGGGAAGAGAGTTCCAGAGGGAGGACAGCAATGGAGAAAGCTCTGGACCCCCAGGTTCAATTCTTGGTTCCCAGAGGTGGAGTGAGGAGGTTTGGGTTAGATGACCTTAAGTTATGGACAGGAGTGTGATGGTGGAGGTCAGTGGGTAGGATGGGGCCTGGTAGTTGAGGACTTTGTGGGTGAGGAGGAGGATCTTGAATTGTATGCAGTATGGGACAGGGAGCCAGTGGAGATTTTGAAGGGCAGTAGGGTGATATTATCACTGGATTGAATGTGGGTAAGGAGACAGGCAGCAAAGTTTCGGATGTTCTAAGTTTATTTAGAACTTCAGATGATGAACCATAAAGAAAGCTATTGCAGAAGTCTTGCACATAATCAGAGCTCCACAGCCCAGGAGCTCTCTCTGTTGCCTGTGTCTGTGCTCATGCATGAGTAAGCAAGCCATGCCAAAGCCCATATCCCCCATGTATGACATGGTAAGGAAAGTTTTCCCATGCTTAAGCATGCCACAGAGTGCTCACTCTACACAAACAGGATGTATTTTAGGGTAATGTGTACTAGAGCATTCACAGAGAGCAACAAGACAAGTGAAAACCTTAAGGAAAGCCCCACAAAAGAGCACATTACAAGTTCTCTGAAGACTCTACACTGGCACATCACTAACTTGTTTCTTGGCAGAGGTCAAATGAACCCTGATCCTGAATATAAATTAAACATATTATCTCTGCGTAGTATAATTATTACAGCACACTTCTAGCAGAATATTAAAAATAATTACTTTATTTTAATAAAGACAGTGCCTTTTACTAACCTGACACACCAGATGGACAGTTTCATACATTTCAGTTGTCCATCTGGACAACACTCCATTGAAAGTGTTTAGGAATGGGCAGAACCTTTCAAAAGCAAATTTAGGTGGTGACTGTCCAATTGATACGTCAATCACATTCATTACCAGTCAGTCTGATCATATAAGTAAGTGTAAGTGGGTGCTACTGCCACAATATTAAATACAAAAATTAAGCCTCTTAGTAGAACAAACTACCACTAAATCATTTTGTGGGGTGAAAATATCTTTTCTATTGAGAAAAGCTTTCAGTGTTGTTGTTTTATTCATTAAATAAAGAAATGCTGTCCAGATCTGGTAAAACTGCTACTGAAGTTGTTAGAAGCTGTTTGGGTAGAGGGGGTTCAAACTGAAGCCCTGAGTGCTGTTGCAGACTATACGTTGTTGTGTTAAGAACTGACTGCAGTCACAAGTGTCATCTCACCTTGTCATGAATCCTTGTTCTGGAGTGGGCTCAAGGCTTCTGGGAAGAACTTTCTTTTCAAGTCAGTCATGATAATCAACAATATTTGTAAAACAGAAGGGTTGCTAATGCTGTGGTCAAATTTAGCCATTGTGCTGAAATTTGCTTATGAATTCTAATTATTGAAAACATGGGATTGATCGGGTGCCAACAACACAAACAGACGCATGATTACTGGCAAAAACATGTCCTACTTGAGGAAAGTAATAAACCTAAAAATAGTACAACTGGAAATAAATGATCAATCTTGTCAGTAATGCTGTCATTGTCCTTTTCAGTCATAAGGAAGTATCAGTATTAGTTTCAGAACTCCTCACAGGAACTCTTAGATGATTTCAGCTGAACCTCCCAGGATAAAGTGGCAGCATACAAAATGTGGTGTCAGCTCAGTGTTGACACTGCTGCCCATGCAAGATTAATACAAAACTTTGCTCTTATCTTATTAGCTCACCTTGAAGTAGCTTGCCAACATTTCTACATTCTTGCTCTTGCCTCCCCATGCCCTCTCTCACACACTGAACATTTTAACCTTGAGTATTTTCAACCCTAAACCACCCATGATTATGACCTATTGTCTCTTCGATGTGTTTCTGACAGACTGCCTCTGCTCCAGCAACGCCGGCCCCTGCTCTGCACCAGAGCAGACAGCCAGCACAGAGCTTTCCAGCTGCAGCCCCCACTCTTCAGACACAGCTTAGTGTTCAGCCTGGCCAGGAGCAGGTACTGCATGCATCCAACTGCAGCAAGCTTTGACCAAGGGCTGAGTGATACAGACCAAATATTATACCTTGACTTTTTTTTTTAGCTGCGTAGCAATACATAGTGAACATTTTGATTTTGTCAGTTAAGAAATTAGAGGGAAAAAGTCAGCCTGAAATCCAAATGGCCAAAATGTCACAGGCATTTTTGTTTAAAGCAAGCTGCACCATATCAACATATACACAAAAATGGTACTGTATAAAAATAGAAAGATTTTTTGTAAAAAAAAAAAAAAAAAGACAAAAAAGAAATACACTGTTTAAGATCACAGATTCAACTCCTTTCCACATGTATACACTGGACCCCAGTGTTCCCAGAAAATGTATTCCTCAAAGTTTGTAAATGTTATGTTAGTTGATTATTTCTCCCTTTTGATAATACCAGTTGGTACTGTATTTTATATTATTGAAAAGCCTGATCAGTCACCTCTACAACGAGTATTGTGCCTGCGTGGAATGAGAAACACAGCTAAACATGTGGGTAGTGCCCAGAAAAAAATGTACCAAAATCTGCTCTTCCCCTTGAGGAGAGCCTACAGTTTTCTCTATAAGTAAGGGTGAGAAATCAGCCTTCTTGGATTATTGTCTTCTTGGGATGCCCCTCCCTGGTCTGCCTTTGACTTCACCACACTCACAGAACTTGTTTCTGAGTTTGGAAATGGTATTAGGGCTGACGCCAAAAGATGCTTCCACTCTGCATACCAGAACAACAGCTTGTAGTTTCAGGAGATTTTGGCACATTTTTTGTGGGTGTTGCTCATTTCAACAAGTTATACAACATTTTACTTTTAAAGGTGACAAATCAGGCTTTCCCACTACATAAAATACAATACCAACTGGCATTATTAAAGGGGTGAAATAATTGCCCAGAATTATGTTTCCAGACTTTTTTGGAGGAGTATATGTTTTAAGTTTCTATCCAAAGTTTCTTCTTTGATATTGGATTTAGACAAGACTATAAGCCCCCCCACCCCCAGTCCAAATTGCATGACTATTGATGTTTCAAGTACAAAAGTAAATCCAAGTGTATATGTGACAGTATTCTTCATAACTAACTTAAAATATGATATACAGTAACATGTATATCTGCAAAAAAACAGTGCTGCACAAACATTTAAATGTATTATCTTGTGGATGTTTTTTTTTTTTAATATATTGATATGTCTTGCAAACTCTGAATTTTCTACTTAGCTGTGTTTTAACCATATCTATGGGGAGTGATAAAAAGCAGAAAGTGAAGGAACAAAGTGTCAGCCTCACCCCTCGCTGCCGCCTCAGATTTGCCTGCAATGTTAACATAAGCATGTTTGGATTGCTGACTGATCCAAACTAAACAGTTTTCATTGTGTCCCATGACTTAGTTCGTCTGGAATGTGTAATAGCTCAGTATGTGTACAGTATGAGATTATTCTATTAAGGCCTGACAGCTGCATATGTTACTTGTGCTTCACAAGGCCTGTTTGGCTTTTATATGTACTCATGATGTTATGGAAATTCATTATCAAAGGACAAATATATAGCCAGCTCTTATGTGCAATCTACAGGGAATTCAGGTTTAGTATAGAGGCATCACTCATGTACTAATGACGTGTTTGTTTAATGTTCATCTGACTTCTTAATTGTTTGATCATGCACTCTGCATTTATAAATGGGTTTTTGTTTAAATGCAAATGGATTTTCATATGTTTTGCTTTTCCCTCTCTTTTCCTACAAGCACCATCTCCAGCACCAACCACCTGCTGTCTTGCCTCAGGTAAATCCTGATCTCTAATAATTCACCACAAATTTCCGTTCATAGGTGGTTTTTCCTGACTATCGGTGGCATTTCAATACCCAGAATCTAACCTTTAAATTTATCATTAATTGACGCCTGAAGTATTTACTTGAAAATGCCTGTGGATGTATTAATGTTCCCCGTATCATGCAGACACATCCCTTTTATGCCGTCTATATGGCAGTTTTTCAGTTTCAATACCACAAATTTGCAATATAATTAGAAATAGTAGTGGACTTAACACATTAAAATCACATTACCCACCCTGCAGCTCACTTTATTATTGTGGCTCTTTGTTGAATGATCTTTTTAGTTTAATTCAGAGCTGTTTTAATTTTAAGACAAATATTTTCCAATCAAAATGATTATTTTGTATTTGATTTCTTTCTTTAGATTATTCCTGTTAATCAGACCACATGTCACCTGAGTCCTCCTGAAATAGCGACAGGTTTTCCACAGTCAGCGTCTGGTGCTCCTCCCCCACTGCTGCCCCTGCAGATCAGCTCACAGGTGTGTTTTTACAGGCTGAGAAATACGAGATGAAATCAATGGAGGGGCAGACTTTGCAGTCGTCAAGGGTCACAGGGCTTTTGTGAATGCTTTTTGTCAATCCACTGTTTGTCTTTGTTTATTTCATATTATTTTCCTTTTTCCCCAGTTTCCCTCCCCATATCCTGTTGTTCAAACAGGAGGCATCAACCCCCCCTCCTTCCCCACAGCTCCTCTGCCATGTGCCTACAGCAGCAGTGGCCCTCCTCCGTCCAGCTCCCGCTTCTCACCCTCACCGCAGCACCCCTCCCTCCCCCTTACTCCTCATGCTGCCTATCCCCCTGCACCTTCTCTGGGCACTCCCCAGACCCCTCTGTCCACACCTCAGCACATGCCTACTGTGGCACTCCATATCCCCCTACTCACCATGACCATGTCCCCAGCAGTCCCCCAACAGCAGGACGGCCCTTCCACACCTCAAGCTAACCTTGGTAGCTTTCACACCACGCACCCCCTACCTCTCTCCCAGGTACAACCCACCCCATACCCTGCCCCTCACCATGAGCAGCAACTGGCTGGGCAGCCTGTCCAGGTGAATATGCGGCTCGGTTCTCTATCAGTGCGTTTACATGCAATTAGAAAAAATCAAATTACTGTTGGAGTCCAACTAAATCAGGACTTTGAAAAAGGGTGTAAACATATTAGTCTGACTAAAATAGCTACAAACTGAATATCTTGTTGGCCTAACAATGACAAAAGATTTAGAATCTCTTGCATGTATACGTCATTTAGACAAGTTGTCCTACATGCTGTGCAGTCTCTGTGCTGGGCTTTGACCTGCAATCTTAACAGCATTTACCTGAAAGTTGAACAGCATGCTGGTAATCAGAGCGCTAGCATAAAAATCAAGCGTTAGCAACAATCACATTTGCTTTCATGTATGTCAATAAGATCACCACATTAAATCCTTTGCTCCAGTAGAAGAGCTTAGTGTAAGTGGAGAACTGTGGATTCATAACCAGTTATCTGTTTGCAAAATTGTTACCTATGTAAACAGAAGACATATCCATCATGGCTAGCTGAAAAGGGTACATGTCATCACCTACCAAGAAGGAAGTTGGTTTATAAAATCAATTTTCCCATGTTCATATACAAGTATACTAGGACAAGAACAATACTTGAGTTAGATTGCCTTATCAAGCTGTTACCACAACTTGACTTAGCTTTCCATGTTAATTTGCTGATTGTGTCAGGCTTACTATTTTTTTAAATGGAAGCCAACATGATAGTCCAACTAAAATGGTACTAAATTAAATTTCTCAAAATCAGATTTACACACCTAATAATGTGGTTAAACATCTCAATCATATTAGTCTGGACTTGGTTCTCTGCAGTTTTCACACTGAGTTTTGACTTAGTGGTCAATTAGCACTAAGGCTAGGCATAGGGAGCCGGGTTTCTGTCTGCCCATTTCCCAACTCACCTGGGTACTTTGCCCAAATTTTGCTGGCCCCACCCCTTTCTGGTTGAAACATTTCACATCTAACTAAACAGTGGTAAATGCTGGAAACTGTAAAGCATGCAACTAGAAAATAATGCAGCTTAATGGCAAATAAGAGCCCACATCCAAGGTCAGTGATGCAAATATAAACACAAAATAACAGACTTGCAGATGTATAAGAAGTGTCTGTTCAGTCTGTCCATGTCCAACTGGGCTAATAACTTATTGTGAACAGAAATTTCATAAACTGACGTGACATATCTTTTGTGTATATTTCATCCCTGTTACCTGGGTTGAACCTTAATGTTTAAAACTTCATTTATACATTTTTAAATGCGTGAAGAATCTGTTGACACGCAGGCCATCCACAAAGCTAGGGGACCACATGAGCACAACACTGGCCTCATATTTGACTGTTACCCACAGGGCTCTTCTTTTCCAGTCTTCTGGCCTTTGGGGATTAAAATCATTTTAAATATTGTGCTATTTAATTAGTTTGAAACAAAAAATGCAAGGCTAAAGTATTTAATGGTATGGCTACCAATGTTTTCTAATTCACTGGGACTTGTTTTAATCTAAATGAGGTGCAGTCGATCTTGCAAGCAGGAAGTGACGTATCTGCTGGAATCTTTATTTCCCTGAGGGAGTCCTCCCAAAGGATTAATACAGTTCTATCTAATCTAATCTCTTATATATGACTGCTCTCATTAATTGCTTAGAGGAATAGCGTTCATCCCCTTGTAATCAAAATAAATCATAAAGCCTATAAACTATGAAGAGCTGTTAAGTTGTATTTATTTTTGTTTGACAAACAACCCCCTAGTTGTCAACAGTGAAAAGGGCCACATAACTACCTACATCATAACATATTGAAGTCAGAGGTACCTCCATCAATAAATTGTTTTTTTCTTAGCACAAGTAAACTGGGACAAGGACAGAAGTCCAGTTAACCTGCCTAACCAAGCCATATCCAGACTTACCTATACATGTTAACATACTAATGGTAATGGTCATGGGAAATTTTTAAATTTAATGAGGCTTTTTTGCCTTTTATTTGATATAATGCATGGCTGGCATGCACTTAGTGGTTCTGGGACAGACAGTCGTTTCCGCAGTTAAATGAATACTAAATTTGACTTTTTTTTTTTTTTTTGAAGGCAAAACCTCCAGATCAGCCTGTGTTGTCGTCTGTTCAGGCTCCTCTTTGGGGAAGTGGGCTTGATGCAGATTCTACTGCAACTATCCAAGACTTACCTGTGGTACCCACAGGAGCAGCTCCAGTCCCAGACTCAGTCTCGGCCGCTGAAAAAACTGGAGCCCAAGCCCCGGCACAAACTCCAGCTCTGGTCCCTGCACAAAACCAACCATCAGCCCCAGTGTCAGCTCAAGCCACAGCCATTCCTGCAACCACCGCTTCAACCCTCGCTAAACCTCCACCTGCTGTTGTCGCACCTGCTCCAGCGACAGGTCAGGCTTCAATTCAAGCACCAAAGTCTGCACCAAGACCCTCTATTGACCCACCAAAGAGCTCGTCCTCAAGCTCAGATATATCCAATTTAGCCTCAGCAACAGCCCCTGTCGCAGTGCCAGCAGCCTCTGTTCAACCTACAGCTGCTGCCAAAGCTCCTGCTCCTGTCGCAGCATCAGTCCAGCCTCCAGCTCTGCAGCCTGAAGGCTCGCAGTCATCAGGCTCAGTGTCTGAGTGTGCCAGCGTGGCTGTAGCTCGGCAAAACTTTGAGTCCACATCTGCATCCAGTGCCTTTCAACAAGAGCCCTGTGCAGAGGTACTGTGAAGATCAAACTCTTGCAACACTTCATGCTAACTGCACTCTATTGATTGTTGGTATGTAATTAGTAAATACTGGGCAATGATAGCACGTTATTGGTTATTTATCCATCAAAGACATACAGCTTGTATACTGTATTTGCTGTATCTATATATTTACAAAGCCTAATTGATCCATTAGTAATGCACTAGCAAAGAGTTTGATTGAATAATGTGTATAAATGAAGCAGTAACTTAGATTTAAACAATCAGAAAAACTGGGAAGAAGTACTCAACAACTGGTTTATAAATCTAATTTTTTATGTTAATCTGTCATTTATAAAGTATGGATATAGACTTTTTACACTCACTGTAGATCAATGTATTGATTATCAATAAAAATATTTGGTGTTTACAAATCAATAAAAAAAAGAACAATAATGCTTTATAGATGATGAGAACAGAGGTTACTATTGTTTCACCAATTAATCGGTAAAGCATTCCAGCTGTGTTGCAAAGACAAATTTATAACAATGTTTTTTATAATTTACTACTGTTGTGTAGATTGTAGATTGCAGTTTTATGTAGTTTTAGCTTTTATGAGATGCTACCCAAATCTTGTATGCTATTAAGGACAAATATTGTCTTAAAGCTGCAGTAGGTATAAAGCCAGAAAACGGTTGATTTTTGAGTCTCATCTGAGTTAGGTTTGTTCGTCTCCACCCTGAGCCCCTCCTACCAGACGAGCATGCGCACACAGAGTTGCTATCAGCCGCTGCTGGAATTCACTGGTCCACTTAGCACAATTTTGAGTAATGTCTGAGTCAAGCTTCAACCGTACTCTTTACTAACGGTTAGCAGACGGCTAAACTGTTAGCAGCATTTAACTTACCAGTACCCTGGCTCTGTCTGAGTCTGTCCCTCCGCTCCGGGGCAGCAGGCCCCTCCCGCCCAGTTCTGGGCCCCCCCTCTAGCCTGGGCCTGGAACAACAGACCTGTTTGTCCCCCCCCCGCCCATCAGCGGGCGTGTAGGCAGTTGTAGCCAATGCTGGAATAGCTATTTTACCTGGTGCACCGTCCGCCATTGTCGCTTGCTCTCGCCTTCTGCCTGCGGCACGGGAACGCGCATATACAGTAGAACAGCCAATAGGAACGCAGTGGTCTGAGCTGACCTTTGATTGGTTGATGCACATCGTCCCTCTTCTTATTCTTTAGAGGCTGAACACAGAGCCATGGTGAGGTGCAGAACCTATTGCTTGTCTCAGACCACTTGACTTACATTACGCTTGGAGGATATTATAAAATTTTTACTCAATTAAACTAAAACAATGTTGCCTACTGCAGCTTTAAATGATGTGCATTTTCAGAAAATCTTCCATTGTCCTTGCATCAGTGGTATCTGTTATTTAGGTAGCTGTAGGTTGCCCACTATCATCAGTCTGTGTCTATCAAATATGCATCACAGTGTAAAAGTCTTTGGCCACCATAGAGCATATAATTTCATTTTTAATATTAATTTAAACTTTTTTTTGATATGCAATGTCATTGCAATTTATTGTGATATTTCCCATTGCAAGCTACTGATTGTGAATGGCTATTATGGTCTTATTCAACATGAAAACAATCACAAGCACAGCGCTATTTCAGTAAAATCTTATATGGAGGAAAAACAGCCAAAGAAACATGGACAGTCACGTACTGGCCTCTTCAGAAACCCAGTGTCAGAAAGAGTACAAAATATTGTAATCAAAGAGCACAGCTACTTTTATTTTTTACCTAAATACACATAAAGTAGCACTCTATGAATCTTTTTAAGTTAAAAAAGGTAAAAGTACTGGATTACAGTATACTCAAAGTGCTTCGAATGTTTTTGCATAATGTAATAAGGACAACAGTCGGAGTGTTTAGAGTCAGTCTATTAGTTGTTTGGCATGCAGTAATCTAGTAACAGTAAAAGGAATGTAAAAACAGAGCAGAAATTGTGTTGAAATATATATGAAATCTAATGTTGAAAACCTCAGTAAAATATTTTTGTACAATCTGTGACTCTGAATTTGAACAAATAATTTTAGAATGCCTAATATTTAATAACAAATTAATAGTTTACCATGATTAATATTGATTTAAACTAAATGACATCTGTGTAGGTTCTCAGTCATCCAGGTCATGGTTATATGATGCTGATCTAAATGGTCATTCTGTTTCTTATCCACCAGCTGTCAAATTCTACATTTCAAATATAGTGCTACTTAACTTTGCAAGGGTGTCAAAATGAAAAATTTAAATTGTGAAAACACTGAAAAGCTTTGCTCAGTTAAGTTCTTCATTTTATTTAATTCTTTTTAACTCAGAAATCAGATACCAGATAAAACACTGTGTAGTCTTTTTTAATGGTGCAAAGGCAGCTCACAGTTTACAGCGAATGTGTTTCAGCACTCAGCCTCCATCAGCGTCAGATCATGAACAAGTATAGTATCTGATGGTATATCAGTATGGCATATTCATTAACTTTATAGTGGTGTTTGTATTTCCCTCAAAAAATCAATTATATAAACCCATATTTTTATGACACCAGCCTGAAGTCTGCATTAACCTCCCTAAAGTCTTCTTTTTTGAATCCAGTTTCTCTTTTCTTGTTGTCAGGATGCTCTCCAGGACAAACCATTATCTCTCCCCAGTTACACGTATGACAGGTGTGTGCCACCTTTCACTGTCTTTCAAACAAATCTTCTTTACAGCTTTGTGTTTTAAAATATGAAAACACTCTTAAAGTCTTTTAAAATCTACACTCTATATAGTCTCAACTCTGATGTAGCATCTGGCAAGGAAACCAGTGATGGCTATGACAGCTTGGTGAGCGGAGGGAAGGGGGACGGGAAACCCAGAAAGCACCACCGCAAGTCTGCACGCACACGTTCCCGCCAGGAGAAGACCAGCAAACCAAAGCTGAGCATGCTCAATGTGAGTCATTTTGTGACAATAATGGATGCACTTTGTTAAAACATTTATTGTGTCTAATTGTAAATGGTCACTTCTGCCATCATAGGTTTGTAACACGGGGGATAAAATGGTTGAATGCCAGTTGGAGACTCACAACCACAAAATGGTGACATTTAAATTTGACCTGGATGGAGATGCTCCAGAAGAAATCGCTACTTACATGGTTAGTTCAGCCTTTCAAGTGTTTGTTTCTGAGATGACTCTGGTAAACATTTCTTTAACTTCATCCTGCAGGTAGAGAATGGCTTCATCCTGCTGTTAGAGAAGGAGATTTTCATCGATCAGTTAAAGGACATCGTAGATAAAGCTGAGGACATGCTGAATGAAGACATGGAGGGAGAAAAAGCTTCCACGTTGAGCTGCAGTCCTCAGCAAGGCCTTATCTCTGAGGGGCTGGTAGGAGAGGTAAGAGAGGGTAGTTGCAGACATTAATACACCCTGTGCACATTGTCCTTAGAACATAAACCAAGTCCTGTAATTGGGAATTATAGTGGATAGTCAGTCAGAGTGACCAGCAGCATTTAACTTACATACATTTGTCTTTATCTTCATAGAATCAGCAGTCTGGAGCACCCCAGCCCGTTTATCAGCAGAATGGTAAAAATGAGATCTTCCATCTGCATTTCTAGGTTTTCTTATGGACATTCCATGTTTATACCCTCTGGACTCTTGTGTTGCAGTTCTTCACACAGGAAAGAGGTGGTTTATAATCTGTCCTGTGGAGGAGACGCCTACGTCCAGCCAGGACACTCCGTCTGATGGAACAACCACACAGTCCCCTGGGAGCTCAACCACAACACAGCCTGCTGAAAGCGGCACTGCCAGGCCGTCTACCTCCAGAGGTGACCTTTGTTTAAATTCTAAGGAAATTCAGCAAAAAATATGAGCTTTTTCTAGAGATATAGCACCATCTTGTGGCAATGAGATAGAATACATCCTGTGCTTGGACTCATAGATAGATAATGTAGATAAGTAAGTAGGTGGGTGGGTGGGTGGATAGATAGATAGATAGTTAGATAGATAGAGCCATTCTACCATGGATATGTAACAAATTAAAAAATAGATCGCATGCAGTTGTTCCATACAGGATTAAAAACAATAATGCAGATTTAAAAGTTTATCCTTTCTCAACACACCCACACATAACCCAAAGTAACACTTAGGCAACCACCCCATAGCAACACCTATATTCAATACCCCTCCCCCATATTCCTCGTGTTTGAGCTGTTTTGTTTACAGTGAACGCAAAGGCAAGAATCAAATGATAAGGCAAGACAGCAATAGGCGATGTATAAAGTAATGTAATGATAAAAAAGGGATGATTAAATCAACAAATTTATATGTAAGTGGAATTAAAAACTAAAGTAGTAAATAAATAAATAGCTGACCAGGAGCATTATGCATGGTCAAAAGTAGTAAATAAATTAGAAGTGAAGGTTCATGGTCTAAAGTAGTTGATGATAATAATTTGACTATAGTTATAATAATGATGATGATAATAATAATAGTGTTTATTTTGAAGGAACAATGCATTATAATGACCAATATAAGTTCATCACTTCACCATATAAGCCAGACTGCAGCCAGTTGCTGTATTATATCTGTTGTCCCTTGCAGATCTACAAAAAATGTGTATTACACTAAAAATGTGCAAAGAAGCAATTTATTTTTTCCCATGGATAAATGCATACTATATACACTATCAGCATAACGTACAAATGCAACAAGTAAGGCATTATATAAATATAAAAAACAATGCACACTTACATCTACGGCACTGCTATATTTGTGCAGGTCTGGGTTGACTGAAACATCATTACTAAGTGTGAAAAGTGCTCTGTGTGGGACACTGGTTGACTGCAGATAGAGAACTATATCAAAAGTTACCATCCTTAGCAAAAAGAACAGTAACATCCACTGACTGTAAAGGAGAGACCACTGGGGGCTTGCCATTTGATAAAGGCTCTCATTGATGAGGGTGCAAGTCCATGTAGCACTTTTTTGGAAGTGGTTGAGAATGTGGTGATGTAGGAAGTTGTGTTTTTCTAAGATAATGTAACAATGTGAGGTTAGAGGTTTCTTTGCAAATGCTTTGAGGGTTTTTTTTTTTGTACAGAAGTCAGGCGCGCAGCTAACCAACTCATTAGAAATTACCCAGTTTTGGTCGAGGTTCTAGAGATTCATTTTTGTTTAGATGTGGCACCTTTTTTAGATGAACTTAAAAAGTTAGGGCAGGATCAAGGATTATCTGAAGATAGTTAATTCAGACCCAAAAAAGTTTCAGCATAAAACTTCATATTTTCTAAACATTTTTTTCTTGTCTTTTATTGTTCTTCACCTCTAAGAAGGGTCATCATCTACGATGTCTGGAGGAAGTGGAGGCTTTACCTACGATGTGTATGGATTCTGTAGCCCTCCGATAATGTCCAACACAGACCCTCTGCTCTTGGCTACTCTGTCCCCCCCAGTGTCTGCTCCCCCCACTCTTCAGACAGTGTCCTCAGTGGAGCCTGCAGGCAGTGCAGCACAGCCCAGCGTTCATCAGGCACAGCCAGCCAGAGCTCAAAATTTGCCTCCCTCATCCCCACACACATCTTTCCCTGCAGAAGAGACACGGGGATCTCCTTTAGGCTCAGTCTCTCCAAGCCATGCAGCCCAGCAGCTGCCTGACCTTCCATGTCCTGTTTCTATGGCTGAAGAGGTTCCATGCTGCCCCTTGGTGATGCCCCTGACTCTAGATGTGAGCACATTACAGGCGGGGTCCCCTCTCACTCCTCTCCCACTCCAGGAGTCTGGCTCAACCAAAGAGTCGCTGGCAGTTTCTTATAGCTCTGCAGCACGGAGCGAGCGCCCACAGCAGCCTGTGGTGCTCCACCAGCCTTTTTCCTCTGTGGGAGGGACCAAAGCACCCTCACTGCCCCAGAGTCCAGCACCATCCCAGCATGGTGCAGGGCCAGGTGAGTCAGACGGAGAGGGACGGCTGGGTCGAGGCGGTTTTGTGGACAGCACCATAAAAACACTGGATGAAAAATTGCGGAATCTGCTCTACCAAGAGTATGCTCCCATGTATCCGTCAGGCAGCACTGCAGAGACACCAGGCTCTGGCACTGAGTATATTCAGTCTCCTCCTGGTCCAGACAGTGCCACAGGTGGGTCAGGAAACAGCACCCCAGGGCCCATGGGAGAGGGACGCTACAGAGCAGGAGAACAGCTGGTAAGAACAATAATCAGTAACTCATTAAACCGCATATATACATTATTGACAGATATAGATGTGGTGTCCTCACAAACAGTTCAGCAGCTTATATACTATGTCACAACTGAACTGGTGCACTGGTATGTACACATTCCTGTCTATGTGCTGCTCACTTTTCTGTGCCCAACCTTTGTGTCACATCCCACGTCCTGTCGGAAATGCCCTAAATGCTTCTAAGCACACAGAATCAGTCATTGAAAGGCAAGATTGATAAGTTGTACTGTAGATGTTGATTTTCATGCTTGTTACTCCTGCAACAGGGTAGGTGTCAGACAAAAAAGGACGCAGCACGCTGCCATGAACAGAATTTGTGTGTAATTTCATTGACAACAAAATCACAGTGAGTGGTAAGACTGATAAAACAAGGGGAAGGTGAAAACAAGGTAAAATATTTCCCCTGAAATCAAAGTGTATAAAGTAATGATAAAGTAATGAAAAATTGTTCTTTTGAGTTTAATATGCACTTTAGTGTGTTCAACATTTCCCCTCAGTGAGACATAGTACCTCTATTCACAACATAATCAGTATGTGGTATCGGGACTTTTTCCTCTCCCCCTCCTTACGCCGCCAGCAGCTACTTGTATACATGTATATACACTATACTATACTTGAATATACGTACTAGTATGACATCCTACCATTTTCTTTGGCCAGGGGTAGCAAGTCGAGTGCCAAGCAAAAACAATAGAATGAATGCAGAATTGTTAACAATGTGGCACTAAGCAGCACTGAACTGACCAATCACCACAGAGTTAACACTCAGCCAGTCAGAGCAGACTGGGCCCTCATGGTGAAGTGGGCCTTAAAAGGGGCTCGAGCTCTAACACTGCATCTCTAACAAACAAGAATACAGCTGGATCAGGGGTGCTTTGTATATAAAATCTGAAAGTTTTTTTTTTAACATTACTAATTGTGAATGTAATCTAACATTCATCAAAGTCAAATATGTGAAACAGAGTTAAGACAAAATATTGCTTCAACAGCATGAGAAAATGTGAATACTTTTCATTCTGTAGCACTTGTGTTACTGTGTAGTTGTGCAGCACATAAAATAAAAAAAAAATCTTATGAAGTGCATGTATGTATGTATGATGTAATAGTTATTTAGTTGGACATAGTCATCAGCATTCATTGCAAAAAAAAAAAGATGTTTTATATGATTAGACATGATAATGATTTCTAGTGAAGCATTTCTGTGATCTGTTCTGGTTATCTCTTGTCCTGTTCTTCCAATAGCCTCAAATTCCAGAGCGGATGGATAGTTTGAGCACACTGAGTGACTCAGCCGTGTGTGGTATGTATGCATACTCTCATTGACGAAGCGACTGGCTTCATTAACTTCTAACTTAACTGAGGGAACCTGGTGATTATAAAAGTCCCATGGTGCTCATGTTGTTGATATTCCTGCAGCATCCCTATCGAGACGGCATGTCCCTCACTCTGCTTCCTGCTCTGGAACAAGAGGAAGATTTAAGGTACAAAGGGAGACTTTTCTCACAGTTAAAGAGAAGTAAAAAAGTCTTTTGTTAAAGTTTAAAGGCATTTTTGTCACTGAATTCCCACCTGAGCCCTACATGTACCTACTTTGTTCTTTGCTTGTGCAGATAATCTCTGTTCCTCCTGAAGTGGCCAACAGACGTGATGTGAAACAAAGGAGCTGGAGCAGTGCTGCCTCACCAGCACATCCTGCAGGATACACTGAGGACCTCGCTCAAGCCGAGGTCATGGCTGCCTCTACCACAATTGGTCGCTTCTCTGTGATCAGCACTGAAGATGACATCACCCAGAGGACACGATGCAGCCGCTACTCTGCACCTCCTGATTTCTACCTGGACACGCCTCCTTCTATGGCCAAGCGGGGCTCCATACCTCGTGCCCTGACTTCTCCCTCCGTCCCTGTGGATGTCACAGTCCACGCACGCTTCCTCTCTTCAGACTCAGGTGCTGAAAGCAGTCCTGCAAAGATGGCTCCTGCCACCCCGTCACGTCATACTCGCTCTGAACGCAGAGGAAGCGACCTCATGAAGAGAGCTGTGGCCTTCCTCCGTCGCTCAGGGCGCAGCAGCAGCTTGCAAAGCTCTGATTCACCAAGTAGGCATGGAGGCGTGCACGGCTCGGCCTATGCCAGCAGCGATAATGACTCAGAGATGGAGGACTCAGACATGAAGAGGGAGCTGCAGAGACTCAGGGAGAAGTTAGTTCAGCTAGTGCTTCACTTTTTGTGCTTTGAGCCTGGTTTATACTTCTGCGTCAAAAGTCGCTATGTGGTAGTGGCACATGCCAACTTGAGTATTTTGAAAAAGTAGCATTATTTATGGTCAAGATCAATCACAACATCTTGAAGTAATTAAGATCAACAGCAGAATGCAAAGGTCACCAAAATCATTGGCAGTATAATAAAGTGAACATGACCAAATGCAGCATCAGACAAAATCAATTTCAGTATTACAAGATCACCAAGACCAATAGCAGCAGTATTTGGTGAAAAAGACCAATAGCAGTACTATTAGGTGATGAAGACCAATTGAGGCATTATTCGGTGACCAAGACAATAGCAACATTTTAAGGAAACAAAGATCAATTGCAAAACAATAATGTGACCAAGATCAGTTCCAACTCTATTAGTTGACCATGGTCAATACCGGCATTATATGGCAACCACAATCAATACCTGCATACTACGCTTACCAGGATCAAAAGCATTACTTAAAGGTAGCTAAGATCAATATCAGCAATGTAAGGTGTACTCAGGACTAGTATTATGTGGTCATCAGGACTGATGGCAGCTTAATGAAACAAAACCATTGGCTACAGTACAACGTTTCCCAAATTAATGCCAGTGTTTGGAGTTGACCAAGGTCAACAGCAGCAAGTATAGAAGAGCCAACATGCCAAATTCAGGATTTTTGGTTAAGCCGATAATGGATGTAATAGTTGTGTATTTAATGCAGAGTTGATGATGCAGTACAGGGCTTGTGGTCTGCATCAGCTTTTTTCACATGGATGTCAGGATATGTGTGTAGACTGTTGCATCAGTTTTGGTCCAGGCAGACCTTTGGTGTGGGCAGTGGTGTCAGTTTTTATGCAGAAGTATAAATCAGGCTCCTCTCAGCGTCTACCTATTTAAGCATTTATCCTGAAGCTTAAAAGTGACCAGTTCATCTTTTCTCTTAGACACCTGAGAGAAATCTCTGAGCTGCAGGCCAATCAGCGAGGGGAAGTGGAGCTGCTATACCGCCGCCTAGGTAAAGCCCCTCCCCCCGGCCTGGGCCTCTCACACGTAGCACCACAAACCGGCCGCAGAAAAAGATCCAGCAGGCACAGACTAAAACCGGGGAAACTTCTAAGTCCTCTGGTACAACAGTTTAGAAACGTCACAAGTAAATCTAGTGACTCAAGCAAATCCAGTGAGTAAAAAGCACTGCTTATGTTCCTGTAGGTTTACAAAAAGAGTGTTTAGTGTGCTAATTTGACCTTTGTGTGTGTGTTCAGGTGCTGCTGCAGGAACAGCAGAGCCCTCTGTGAGTTTAAATGGCTCTCCAGCAAAAGCATCTTTACCCCCTCACGGCAGGGCACGCTCATGCACCAGCCACCTGCCCAGCTCCACCTCAGAGCCCGTCCAAACTCAGCAGCCCTGTTCCCTCAAGGGCTCGTTGTCTTCTGATAACATTTACGCTGGGCTACATGGAGATGGCACCTGCACACAAGTCCCGCCCAGACAAGGTGATGTCAAGCAGCCCTCACAAGAACCTCTTTGCTACACAGCCTTTCCTTTAACACCAAGAATATCCAAATTTAACATAGAAGTACTAAAATATTGTAATTTTTTTTTTCATTGTGTTTCCTTCTTACCCTGGTGTCTTCTTCCCTCTTTGGTTATACTTCTCTACAGGCTGGTCTAATTACCCTCAAACATCTGAGAGAGTGACCCATAAATCCAGTAGCAAGCCGCGAGCTAGATTTCTCAGTGGGCCTGTGTCTTTGTCTATCTGTTTGTATCCTCTCTCTTCCAGCATAACTTCACCTTTTTTGTTTTTCATATTTTTTGTGTTTCTCTACTTTAATCGTACTAATATTTCTTTTTTCTGTCTTTGCCAAACTTTTCTGCAACATTTTTCTTAAGCTTTGCTACAATCTTATCACTACTCACCTTATTCTTGTACTTTTTGCTTGCACAGAAATATGAAATATGTTGCTTATTCAAACCGATTAAGATTAATTTTGTTAAAAAAGAGGTTAAAATTTTGGTGTCATTGAAACATTTTTGCTTTTAAAGTTACAGGAATTGCATCCAATTTAATACATCACAATTTTCGTTTTTATTTTTATTTGATATTTATCCTGATTCAGAATGTTAAGGTTTGGATAATCAAGGCTCATATTAGGGCTGGACGATATCTGAAAACTTAAAATTTCAATTATTTCTTTTTTAACATATATTTCATTTTTTGGTAAAAAAGGACCACTTCATATTATTTTTATGTACAGCGATTACATTTTCATAGAGAATCTTTGGGAATAGGCAGAACCTTTTTAAAGCATATCCAGTAAGTGATTGAATGATCATTTAGTGAAGCACATTCATTACGGGTCAATCAGATAATGTAGCAGGCGTGTCCTACTGCAGCAGTGTAAAAAACTTGATAAAACTAAGTCAAGGCAAAAAATGTGAAGAGGAGCAAAAAATATCCTTCCTATTGGGGAATTTGTAGTGTTGTTATTTTTGTTTCATTTAATAAAAAATGCTGTCAAGATCTTATAAAACTACCACCAAAGCTGTTAGAATATATGCTAATCTCTGTCCTAGCAGTCATTTTCTGCTGTTGTCTCGCTTGTAGCTGCGCCTCTTGCTGCTCTTAAAGACTCTGATTGGGCCGTACCACTTTGAGCTGCTCACAATCGTTGTTGACTGGAGCTTGGCAAGATGGATCTGCCTGAATGCAGATATTGAATCAGGCTGATCCATCTGCATGGCAAAGTTAGGGCACTCAGACTTGGGCATTACATAATATGTAAGTCTAGACAGTGCCTCAGGCATGGAGTAAGAGAGGGAAAAGTAAAGATAGACAAAAAGTGAAGTGACTTGTTTCTTCATGGCAGTGTTTCTCAAATATTGGGGAAGTCAGCCAAGGGGGGTGCAGCTTGTCTGGGCAGGTTTGTGGCCAGATTGGGGCCTGGGCCCACTGGAATTTTGATCAGCCATTCCAGGTGTTGATCCAAAATTCTGAACTGTGATTGGCAATTTGCAGTGTCACAAGTGGGATTTAAGTAAAAAATCAGCGCGGACTGTGTAACTTCTTTTGGCCTTCTTTGATTCATGTTAAATATGAAAAATGTTATTTTGTTAGATCTTAAAATTTTGACTCTTGACTGTAATATTTTCTCCAAGTCTTCAATGAAATAAATTTATGAGTTACCACCTTGTCATTTTTAAAAAAATACTTTTAAGATAGGATGGGGTTAGAATATTAATTATAACCTATGTGTGGATACAAAAAGGGAAATTAAATACTGCTGACCTTTGTGTTCATTTAATGGTGAAATGAATATTCACATGCTTGGATGTTTTCA
Organism: Cetoscarus ocellatus; assembly: GCA_037902135.1. Taxonomy (NCBI): domain Eukaryota; kingdom Metazoa; phylum Chordata; class Actinopteri; order Labriformes; family Labridae; genus Cetoscarus; species Cetoscarus ocellatus. The sequence continues at coordinate 2,080,247 of JBAMNC010000559.1, forward strand.
GAAGAATCTTGTCTTATCCTTGCCTTGCCTTGGAGCTGGAGCCTATTCAGAAGAATCTTATCTTCGCCGTTTAATGACTGTGGGTGGTTAGTTGAGAGGCAGGGGTGTATCAAAAGAATACTGATCTCCGGGGGGCCACAACAGAGAGTAATTGAGTAAAACTTTACAAATACACTGAATATGCGCTTAATATTTTGCTAGTAAAATCTCAGTAGGTTCATCCAAAGTTAGGTTGAGAGGGCTCTACACTATGTTTGCATCCATGGATTTGCTTTAAAAAATCTTTAAAGGCTTCTTTGACAATCAAACAGCTGACGTCACACTTTGTTCAGTTTTTTCTACAGTCAGTGGCTCTGCCTTGATTAACTGCTCTGGCTTTAGCATCGTGTGTGCCTGTGACTGAAATAGCAGACACTTAAGGCCTAAACCTGTGCAGGAGACACAGACTATCCATAGTGATCAATCCTCTGACTAAAGTCTCACAGACTTTCATTGATTATAAGTGATGACAACAGAAGCACTGGCAGTCACATGACTCACATCACATGTCCTACCATGTGAATATTTCGCATGCACGCATTACAATGGGGGATAGAAAAATGGTATATCGTTCAGCCCTGGTTCATACTAAAATTATCATTAAGTCACATTTCTTACATATGTGCACATTTTTTTGACATTTTAACATTTCTAAGCAGTTGAATACTGCATGCTACATGCACCCCAGTCTGATTTAAAATTTCATCTTTTCTTGACATCTCTGTCTATGTCTTTCACTCTGCCTCTCTCTTCCCTTTCTTACCTCTATGGAGTGGTGCAAGGATGAAAATAAGTCCTAAAGTGTGGGATTGAGTTTATGTTTTAGCACTTCCTGTTAAATTGTCTCAAAGCCTGTGGGATTTTAGAATGGGCTTTGAGTCTAACACCCATTGTAATCAAACACAAGCTTATGATTCATTTTTTTCCTACAACATACAATGAATCTCGAAATGCCTCCCTTGCAAATTTTAAAGTGTTACCATATGTTAAAATGGGTGAATGCTAACAAGTGGCTGCCAAGGACTACAGAGTTTGGGGGCATTTAACAGTGTCAGCATGTTAGATACATAATTGTCTCAGTCTTGACCCTTTACGTGATCTTCTCACACTGAGAATAATTAAGTTTTTTTTTTGGAAGTAACAGTGTGAAATAAAAGTTGAAAGGTAAATAGTGGCGATTTTAAAATCAGTCTGGCATGTTAATAATCATCATTAAAAATTAAGCTTTCGACATATGGTGGTATCTTACTGGATGCTTTTTACCTGAGTCTCACGCATATGTCTCTGTCAAAACAAGTGATGAAAATAGAGCTCCTTTGTGAAGATCATTTTTAAATGTGTAAGTATCAAAATTTGCTAAGAGCTTATTTCTAACAATTTTCAAAAATCTTACATCGTAATACGCCATTGGCTTGTTTTGGGAGCAGTGCAATGCTAACTTCCAGGTTAGTCTGCAAAACCACTTCATACCTGCACCGCTCCGTTTCTCCAACACCAGCTCAACACTAAGTTTGTCAGTCTTCTTCATGACCACTGCATGCTTTTGCTAATAAATGTTCTGTCTTGTTTCAGGGGACTGATTCCATCTAGTTTGCTTTCATTTTGGTCCTGTGTTACATGGCAGCCTTCAGCAGCTCTGCTTTGCATTGTTGCACCGTTCTTTCTGTTATTGAGCACAATTACCAGCTGATCGGAGAAACTATTTGTTTAAAGTCTTCTCTGTCTTACAGGGACAACGCTGAAGCGACTGTGTCTTGGCAAAGAGCGTGGCAGCAGTATGTACAAGAAAGAATTCAGTCCTGTTAGTTCATGTCATCAGCTGAACCCTTTTTCATGCTTTGTACATCTTTGTGCCTTTTCAGGGTATGGTGCCAGCTCAGGGGCTTCCACTCAGTCCCAGCAGCCTCCTATGGGTGCCACACCTCCTCCTCATCAGTCAGTGATCGGGCTGGCTCAGGCTCAAGCCAACAACAGCAACAACAAAACAGCCACGTACTCGGGTTATTCAATGTGTGCAAATGAGAACCTACCTGAGGACCTGCAGAGGCTGATGGAGGACTGGGCCCAGGAGGTCCTGATTGTCACCCACAGGCCTGGCACTGACTCTCTGAGTATTTGTGGCCAGCAGCTTTGGGATCAAGTCGTGCCTCGAACTCAAGAACAACCGGCAAGTGCTACTCATGTAGGTGCCAGATGTGGTGTGTCCTCACTTATGGTTATATTAGCATTACAAGCTGCTATATATTTTTTTTTTGTTATTAAAGTTTTTATTTTCTCTTTCTGATAAATGTCAAACAGACAGTATATCCACTTTTGCTTTGCCAAATATACAAATCAACAAAAGAAATTAAATAAAACCAAATAAAACAATACATAAAAAAAGGAATAAAATAATAATAATAAAAATAGGTATACTCATAAAATAATTAATAGAATAAAACTAAATACATAACAGGCCTGTGATATATTTATACCTTTAGATGATAGAAGCGTATCTATATTATATTAAACAGTTGCAGCAGATTCATTTTAACTAAGTACTAATGTGGTTTTGCATTAGAAAGCGTTCCCAGGACTTCTTAAAGTTTTCACTTTCATTGTTAATCCTAGCTAACATTTGTTCATATGATATTACTTCCAACATGAGCTCCATCCAATTTTTAATATCTGGTATAGCCGTACTTTTCCATAACCTGAGGATCACTCTAGCAGCTACAAGCTGCTATATTTAAACTTTCAAAGCAACCAAGTTATTAACTGTATATATTTTTATTTTGAATGTGGCTTGGTTTTCATTTGCCATCCCTTTGTTTATTTACTAAGGGGAAGTGAGTGACCACAATTTCTGCTTCCTTTTATGTTTCCAAGGAATACGGCAATACATTACATAACTGTGAACAGTTTACATCAAAGTGTGTGCCAGTTGACCCTGGAACATGGTGAAAGCCTCCTCTCTCTTTAGATGCATAGGAAAATAGGAAATGTTTAGGATTACAGAAATGCATCATGTGTAGGACTTTTTTAATTAACAGCAAGAAAACTAGCAGAAAAAAGAATTTTAAAAAGTTTCACTGAATACCTGAATTCAGCTTTTTAAGTTATCATCGTTCTTACTTTAATTATCTGCTGTAACCTTCTTAGGTCACATCTTGGACTGTCCCTGGTCCAGAGGTCAGCAGTCTCCCCCTGTCATGGCTGGACAGCCCTGAGTCAACAACAAAGGCCTGCCCCTCTTCAGGGCCCCATCCAAACTATCAACTGCCCTCAGCCTCTCCATTCCGGGCAGTCTCCTCACATGTGTCTGCGGGCCAATGGCCTGGTTGTCTCTCCCCTCTTTCTACAGGAGTCTTTGCCTTTCCTGCTTTACCCTCAGCACAGGATGCACCCCTCCCCTCTCCAGCTCCATCATATCAGCCGCCTGACCCCAAAGCCAGGACTCTCTAACTTGAGTAGCGTTGTGTCTTCCAATTCTTTTACCAAAAAGAAATCTCATTAGATCTAGTCAATCTTATGTGCATATACTGTATATATTTAACCAGCATGAGTACCACCATATGTACATAGATGTCTCTGATCATGACTTTTATGTCATGTGTTTCATTTTCATACCTCAGATCAAGCTTACAGTACAAAAACTTGAGTATAGTGTAATGGCAGTAGTACATTAACGATGTAAAAGAAACCCATCTGGGTTTAAAAGAGCAGATTTTTGTCATTGCTTATGGATGTACCTTACACCTCATTAAATGTACAAATCGTACTGTTTATTTATGCTGTGTTTATAGAAGAACTTAATGTTTGTGTTGCTCATATCACCCCACATATTAAGCTGCCATGTGTATATATTACTTCCCATTAGTATGTACATAGGAGCTCCTGTGTTTGTACAGTTAACAGTAGATAATGTAAAGCCAGGTGCCGTAGTTACGTGTCTCAGTACAGCACCTTATTAGCAACCATCATGCCGTCACTGTGAAGACTTGACATCCTGGTCACTAGGGCCAGTTGCTTTATTCTGCTCTCCGTCCAGGGAAAGGTTTCATTCTTCACAGATGAAATGCTTCCAGCACAAGCGCTTGGAAAAAATCCTTAAGAGATTTGAATGAACTTGAACTTTATCTGCAGGTGAAGGAACACCTGTGAGAGTGCCTTGAATATCAGTTATCGATTTTACGAAGAAAAGCATTTGGATTCATAGCAGACGATAGATATTCTATTTATGCATTCACCTGGTAAATGATTTGATTTGGATTACAAATGTGGACTGTTTGATTCAGCAACAAAAAATAATCAGACTTTAATTGCAGTTCACAAAATATCACAGATTGTAATGTGCTCACTGAGGTCGTTTTCCTGCTTTCTCACCTGCATGAATACACTGATATTCTGAATGTGCCCACGGTGACGTGGTGTGTTACAGGGAAGAAACTGGCAATGGAACCAAACAACAAGGAGGGCTTAAGGACTCAACCTGTGAGTCAGAATCATAATCATACCATACCTCTTCTAATGCAATCTGTAGCTTTACATATTTTTGCCTTTGTGGTTTTTAAGAGGTTACTGTGTGGGTGGATGTTGTTTGATGATTAATGAAACACGATGATGACACGAGACACATGAAGAATGTGATTTACTGAGAAGTTGCAACTGTTATTTGTACAATGTGAAGGTTTTTTACATAATGTCTTGCTGTGGCTGAACATCATCATACATCACATACTGCTTATTTATTGTATGAATGGCTAACTTCATTCAAAGATCTTCAAAAGAATTCACGCTACCAAGACTTTTAGTTTCTCAGCAGTATGGCCTCAAAAATATCACTTTCACTCACAAAACACAGTTCTGTTTTATATCTTGTAAATGTCCATCTTCAAAATTGTTTGTCAAATGTATTAGGATTAGCGAAACCAAGCAATGGCAAAAATCTCTGTGGCAAGCTTCCTAAAACTGAGAGCTGTTATAGCAATGAGTTTCTTAACTCACAATTCAATCTAGCAATTTCACAAAAGAAAATCCTAAAACAAAGTGGCAGAAGAAGCAGCAGTTGTTGACATTGCTGTAGCATACTTGAAGTGATCGATGAATGTAGTTGTAATTGCATTATCGTTTGTGGGTGGGTCATCAGTGTGGGGTAAAGATGTTGTTTTCACCATAGCCTGCAATACTACTGAAGCAAGACTTTGAGAGGTCATAACTTTGTGTTTGTACCTCTTGTGTTTGTACCTTTCTCCACATGGTAGAGTACTTCTATTTACAAGACAAACAATCAGCAGCATCTCTCCTCCTGTTGGCAAAGAAACAGGGACAAATGTGGTGGGATGAATAAAGACTCAATTAATTCAGACGCATGTCAGTCTACAGCATGAAGATAAATTCAGTGCAATTTAAGGAAGCTAATTCACAATCCAACTTTTTATACAGTCAGCTCCTCCCCAGAATGCACCCATTAGGGTTTAAGGACCAATTTTAAGCTGCTATGCAGTACTCTGCATGACAGGCAAAAGAAAACACAGTTTTCTCTTGAGCACAACTAAAGTGTCCCATTTGTGCAACCATTTAAAGACAGTTAAAAAAAGGACAGCCTTGGTTGTGAAAGTAGGTCAGACCCTGTTGTAAACAGTGCTGCCAGACACCCAAATTTGAACAATATCCTGTTTAGAAGCAGACCAGAGTTCAGTTATTTGGCACATACCAAAGTTCGCTAGTTTAATTTCCAAAAAACAAAGCCCAAGCTTGTTCAGTCCAAACAAATCATGTTGGTTGTGAAGCAACTTTGGTCCTATACCTAACTTCATGTCATGAAGTGATGAGGTAGTGTTTAACAATCATCAGCCCATTGCCAAGGGTGTTGGATCAGAATTTAACAACTTTTCTTCTTCTGCCAAACAACTAAAAATAACTGGAGGTGTCCATAGCTTTCTGATGTGAGTAAAGCCCAAGTCGCTGCTGGTTAACTTTCTGCCACCAGTTAAGAACTGCCCACAAAACCCATTATCCTGCAAAACACATCACAGCAACGGTCCCTTAACACACATCTTTGACTTAGGAATAATAGTTTTCGAAAGTACCCTCCAGAGCCACAGAAAAAAATGCAGAAGTTTCCATAGGATAATCACACTGCTTGAGCAAAGAGTAAAAAATTTGTTGGTTGAAATAAAGAGTGCTCCTTTTATACCATATTTGCACAATATGGGACAATCTTTTTCTGTACTATGTCTCAAGGGCAGAAGTCTCTACAAGAAAAAATATAGATCTTTTATTTTCTTCATCTATTATGCAGTTTTTTTTTGAAGCTAGCTGTATGTTTGCTTTTGCCTGCTGTGTCACTCATTTTCAGACATTTCCCAACCTCTTCAGAACTGTACTCTCACAGAAAATGTACATACTTGAAGTCAGAAATAATAAATTTGTTTTGCTTGACACAGTATCTTTTTTAAAACTTATTTCTTACACTGGAAATGATAGTTTTCTTGAAATGTTGCCTTCTTTTGCAAAAAGAGATTTTGGTTTGGTGCCAGTCTGACTAATGAGTCAAACTCTCAGTGGCATTAGGCAGTGATTTCCCACAAATGTGATCTTTTATGGCACATTAGTATGTGCCTCCCAGCAGTATCCAGTGTGTGTGTGGGGGGTGTTTTTTTGTTTTTTTGACTGGGTATCAGTATTTTGTGTGCACAGACCCAAGGGAGAGAGAGGATTTTGACCTTTGTAAACAACTAGCGGTGCCGTCGTTGCCTGTTTGAGTTTAAAAGAGAGCTTTGTCTTTCTGGATTGTACTCTGTTAGGAGCCATCATGGCACAAACTGTGGTACAAGTCACCCTCTTTGGGCTGCTGCTGGCTTTGGCTACCACCCTTCCTAACAAGGTAAGTTGCCTGTTCCAGCTTAGTTTATTTCAGTCATTGACCACTGTGCAGGATTCAAATATACTGATGTATTGAGAACAAACAACGTAAATACATAATTTTGAGCATGTTGCTTTCCTGGCATTGACTACTGTGCAGGACCAAAAGTGTTGACTGAAGCTATATCAGCTTTATTATTTAGCTTAACTGTGAAAGAGCAGAGAAAAAGAAAATGAGTTTTGCACAGATTTTGCATATTCATGAACAGATATACAAACATTTACAAAGATTCATTAATCTGAAAAAGATTAAAATATCTGCAAAGATCTACAAATGTGTTGGCTAATTTCTAAGAGTGTACTTAGTTAATAATGGCTGAAAAACCTGCCATTTTTGCTTCAAGTTTTAAAAATAGACAAAAAATCACCTGGTCCATCAAAGAGAGCCCCACAATTGGCTGTCTGCATACATGTTAGCTTTACAACACTCTTGTTACAAAAATCTGTTTCTGGTCGAGTATTGAAATACTAGGTATGGCTATAATACAATGAGACTGCTTATGAGGACAAAACCATGTGGTTCACAGTCCCACTATAACAAAAGTTGTGTATTTATACACAAATGCTGTTATTTTACAATAAGTGACATCTTTAGTTCACTGCTAGCATCTGATTGACGTACACGTTTTTGTCAAGAATAGTATAAGAAAATTGTGTGCCAAAGTTGGTCCAAAACTTCTGACTCCTGATTTAGAGAAAAAACAAGCAAATTAGTGGAGACATTTTGGAGCAAACTGAAGGAAACCCACATTATTTTTAGGAGAGATTATGAAGTGTTTTGGGACAACATTGACACACACTTTTGTCATGTTCAAATTTGTATGCAAAAAAAAATCTTATACTGTGCTGTTTATCATTTTAAATGATTTGTTCAATTCCTTGAATGTTTTTAGATTTTTATGTGTGTCTACGGGTGCATGGCCAGGACGTTCACCTTCTTGGACATCCTCTCTCCCTTTACAAAATCTTTTGGGCCATGTAGTGTCCCCCATAAATGTACAAAAACATTCGGCTGCTTTTTTGTTCAGTTCACCAAAATATTAGATGCCTTTGCAAAATCACATGCATTTGATCAGTAGCTAGCACTGAACTAATTGGAAACTTGTGGTAGTGGTGTGTAAATATCTATCCTTTAATATTCAACACACAGTATGACTGAACCAGGTGGTTTCATCCTCTTAAGCACAGACTCAGTATTTTATAGCCATACCTCTTAGGGTTAGCAAAAATACACTAGAAGGATGATTTAGAATTAATGCTCAGTCTCCATAAGTCACAAAAATCTGTGTGTGTGTGTGTGTGTGTTTAGCTACACGTGATTGTGTGTCCAAATGTGTTAACATTTTGACTTTTGTGAGAACACAAAGCTGGGTACCATGATGTAAATCATTAAGCTTTTAGGGATCACAGAACTGATCCAAGTAAATAATGAATAAATTATTAAATAAAGAGAGGGGGTGTTTCTACATTTGAACCAATGAAATTTTGCAGTGGCTCCTGGCTTTGTTTACATCATTGTCAGATGTTTGGCTAGTTTGACCTTTGTGAAAGAGAATGACTCAGTCAGCTACTTATAACAGTGAAACTGGCCCGTTAGAGCTACTAATATTAACAGCCCATATCGCGCCCATAAACATAATAAATCAAACACATAATACAGATCTGCAGTTTTTCAGTTTAAAGTATGTTTTTTTAAGTCCTTGGACCCTAGCGTTTGTCCAGCGCAAAGCATTTTGATGTGCAGTACAGGTGTCTTCGCTATATTCCACCTAATGCAGGTGACATTTGATTCCCAGAGTTCATGCTGTTTACTTTATCTTTTTGTAATTTTATCTCTATTTGAGTTAAAAAGGCAAATTCATGAAGTACACAAATCTTCATGTCTTTTTATATCCAGGCTTTTTGGGGTTTTTCTGAGTTACAGAGGAAAGGACTGGTATGTTCCATGTTGCCTGTGAGTCCAGGGGCATAAAATTGGGTAGGGACGCTAGGGACACATCCCTATCAATATTACGTCACTACCACATGGTCCCTAACACAAAACACAAGCATTTTAACCCAAAACCGCTCTTTATGTTGTCTTTCCCATCAGCCATTGCGGCCACCCAAAGCACCGCGTTTCCCCCAGCCGCCAGCCAAATTATGTTACACAAAGTCCTGCCTCTAACCTAATATCGCTCATCGATTGGCTTTACCATTTCTTGCTGACGTGTGATTGGCTGTCCCCGCTGTCCCTCCATCTGGTACCGGTAGATACGAGAGGAGGCCTCTAGCTTGGAAAATGTGCCTGGACTCGCCCACTGTGGTGGCTAGTTGGCCAGGAGCTCCATTTTCCACTGTACGCTGTTAACATGTTGGGCATTTGTTCTGCTTGGGTCACGTGACATCATCTTGACAGTGGTTTCATTTACATAAACGTTTGTATCTGTGTCTGTGTGCTTGTGTGCGTGTGTGTGTGTATGTGTTTGGTAATTAGGCACAGCAAGCATGTCGAAGAAAAGAAAACTTGACATAAGAGACTTCTTTAAAAGTAAAGTTGTAAGTTACTCAAAGGGTATATAATGTTATAACTAAAAAAAGGTTTATATTTAATGCCAAGGAGATGCACATTTTGGTTATTTTATTTATTATCCATGTATTATTTGTGTGTTGAGGCAGCAACCATTTAAGACCAACAATAAAAGTTTGTGGGGAAAAATACAATAAGACATCGGATTACAAACATGATTTTATACATTCATACTGTTGGGGAATAAATTACACTTATCGGTAATAATTGTGAAACTGTGTTTTCTCCTCAGACTATGACCATACCATCAAAATTTATGATTGTTGCATCCCAAACCGTCCCACTGTTCATATGTCATGCATCAGTATATTTATGTCAGGGGACAGATAGTAGAGATGAAGGAGGAGAGGCTGGAGGAGAGGCTGGAGGTATAGTATATAGAAAAGTTTTTTTCTGAATATGATAGTTTGCTTGTTTGTTTGATCAGCTCTACATGACGTGAAACAACAGTCATAAAGGTAAAACACATCAACTTTCAAGGGTGCCGCCTTGGAGCACTTTTATGTTCCCACCAATGTCAAAATCAAACCTATGCCCTTTTGTGAGTCCATTCAGTTCTGACAGTCCTCCATATTTAATTCAACATCACATTTAATTTTTGCCACAACTATCCACATTCAGTTTACAAACAAAGATACCAGTGGGTACTAAGAGTACGCTCCAGTCCCCAGTTTTTCTCCAGATGTTACCCCTTCCTCAGAGTCATGCGAAATCTGCACAAAGGGGAGTAATAAATACAGTCTATTTATTCCAAATTCGATAAAACTTTCCCTCTGTAGCCTACAAATTAAGGCACTTAAATGTCAGGTCATTTGTGATCTTAGACATAATTTTAAATTTTGAGAGCGTGCAATTCTGCCACCATCTGAATTGCACCAATCCACATAATAGGCTACTTAAAGTGCATTTTTTAAAACTCCTGCCACAGCATTTGAGGCCATGTTGATTCTGTAAAATCCATATCAATGAACGTATTGGTAAGGAGGATGTGATGATCTTATTATTTTTTTGGTATAGACATTGCGCCAAAGTTTGCAAACTTTCGGCCATATTAATGTTGCCAAAGTTTGCAACTTTGGGTAATGAAGAAAGGAATATTTCCTTCAATTAAAATAAGACCTTTGCTTGGAGGCCAGTGCTGTGGTCTTCACAGTAAAGATTATTCAAAAATGATAGTTTCGAATGAGCTGACTCAAGTGCAGTGTCAGGTGCATCGGTGAGTAAACAAACAAGCTTCAATACTTGAGGAAAACTTTGTGGCATGTTAATAAAGCTCATAACATTTGTGGGATTTTTATTTTAAGATTTGCTGATCTGCCTCATGTTTGCGTTTTTTTCTTTGATGGGTCTAACATGGCCTCTTGTATTTGTTCAGGATGACTGGGACATCTACAGCTTTCACATCAATTCAACAGTGAGCGGTCGATATGCAACCACCATCATCACGAGCCGTGTGGCAAATCGAATGGAAGAGTCAAAGGAAATTGAGTTTCACGTCCGGATCCCCAAGAATGCCTTCATCAGTAAATTCAGAATGTGTGTACAGCATGAATAATTAAAACACACAATCAAAAAACATATAAATAATAGAGGGTCATTGAGAATATTGAAATTAACAAATGACTGTCATCACCCTTCAGGTTCATAGATGGCCAGGAATATGATGGAGTTGTCAAAGCTAAGGAAGCGGCAAGGCGACAGTACACAGAGGCTGTGTCCCAAGGCCAAAGTGCTGGGATCGTCAGGTAAACAGATTAATGGAGGAATATTTATGTCTTTCCCAGGTGATTCTAATAGATTATATTTTTTAGAGGGGGCTTGTGAGTCATTTTAGATAAAAAGGAAAAAGAGGCCCTACGGCATGGTCAGCGCAAAGTGTTGTGGCGTACAATGCAGGTGTCTTTTTTATTTTCCACCTGATGCATGTGTCATATTTACGCTATGTGCTCACAATAATAGACTATCAAATGTACATGTGCTTCTGTTTGCATCCAAGGGTGTGTTTGCCTTAAAATGAGGAGTGGTCAGGCTCAAAGCTGGTGTGTTCTTCACTTGAAGATCAGAAAATGACTGTTTCGAAAACAATTAAAACCTGGATGAAAAGTAAAGTTTGAAGTTTGTTGCACAGTCTGTTCCTGCTATTGTGTGGGTGGATTCAAGAGATGAACACACGTCTGCCAGACCAAAACACACACTCCTCTTTACTTTTCCACTTACACATACACTATATGTACTCTCCATTGGTTTGTATCGGAGCATTTGTTGACAGTCAAATCATATTTTACAGCTGGATAGAGAGCAAACAGAAAGTGTGGCTTTTTAAAGCACTCAAGGAGCGCTGTTCCTGTGCACACACTGAAGCATGAAATACACAAAGAAATGAGAAAAGCATACACACATGCAACAGGGAACTATTTACATTTAATATTTGTACATACTAAAGAATACTTCTTTTTTTATCCTTGCTGTCCAATGTATATTGTGCACGCAATAAAACATCAAGGCGATGTTAGAAATCAAGGCGACATAGACATAAAAAGGTCATATCCTGCCAGCTTTATCTCGAGATTTTTATAATTGAGGGTTCTCCGTTATGCTCATGTGTAACTATGTAACTTAGCCATTTTGATTGTTTCTTATATGCAGGAATGCTTCTGTGAAATGTAACTTTAAAGTAAGTATCAACATACTACAAGTATTTTTAGTGGCCTGAAAAAGAATTATATGATCTGTGCAAAATTTCACAGCAGATAGTTAAATCCTGCACTGCTTTATAACAAAAGGCACCACTTAAACCTGGTTTGATTCACGTTCTGCCCAAAACACACTTATGTATAATCAAGGCGCATAATCAGTCCTCTTTTTGCACTGTGCCTGATTTTGCACTAAGAATTTTTGTCATCAGAATAGCTATTAATGAATAGAATAAGCATACTTTTTCCCCTTTTTGTGAAAATATTGCCTGAGATGTGCGCACATTAGCCCTCTTGTTTAAGCACTTCTTTAATACCATGGTTATCATCTCTGCTGAAGCACTGTAGGAAGGACTCTTGAGGAGTTCAAGACCTCTGTGAATGTTGCAGCCCACAAAAAGGTCACTTTTGAACTCACATATGAGGAACTTCTGAAAAGGAAACTGAGCAAGTACGAGCTACAAATTCACGCCCAGCCCATGCAGCCTGTAAAAGACTTCAAGGTGTGAAAATCTTGTTTGTATTCCATTGACTGAAGGACCAGGAAAGCAGTGCAAGACTGATGACATCCTCTTTTGTTTCTTTTAATTCCTTAATGTCAGATTGATGTGCACATTAACGAGAAAGCTGGCATCAACTTCTTGGAGATTAAAGGAGGACTGAGCACCAATGCTATGGCAAATGCAATCACAAAAACGCTTGCAGACACACAGGTACAGCTTGATACTGAAACATTTGATATGATCTTTTTTCACCCTAATTGTCATCTGATTTAGACCTTTGAGCAGCAGATTAAATTGAACATATATGATGGAATCTGAACAAGTGGAAGCCTTCAGTGTTTGAAATTGAAGCCAATGGGAAAGTGCCAAATTGTTGTTTCTTGAGTGTCTCCTTGAGGCTGGTCTGCTGGAACACCAGAAGTTACATGATTGTGTTTTATGAAAGGACCATTTCTACAGAAGAAATGGACATTTAAAGTCCCGTTTAACAAGCATTTTTGGTCAAAAAAATAAATGTATAGTAGTCCTCATACTGTGTAAGCGGAAATTATTTGGTACTACGTTTATTTGGATTTAATCACAGCTTGCACAGTTAGGGACAGTACTCACATGGCTGCAAGCCTGCATGGTGTTGCTTTTGGTCAGACAGCCATAAGTCATCTGACCAGTGGCAGGGTCATAGTGCACATCATGTAATACATTTATGTTGACATGTTTAAGTGGACTTTAAACTCTCAGTTGTTAGAGGGGGTGTTGCCCTCATGTCAATTAAAGGCTGATTAATACTTCCATGTTACTTCTATAATAATATAAGCTGGCCAGGGGCTTTAGTGGCAACCATATCAACTAGTGCCATGAGCCTCAAGCAACGGCACCAAATTTTTTTTTAGATCTATCCCTTTAACTTTTTGTTTCACAGGCATGGGTGTACTTCTACCCAACAGAGGACCAACAGAAAGCATGTGACAGCTGTGGAGAACAAGGTATGAATGGAGATCTGGTCATTGTGTATGATGTCAACAGGGACACCTCATTTGGAGACTTAAAGGTAAATTGAATTATGTGATGAAAAAGTTCATTAGTTAACAATCTTTATGGTTATGTATGGCAAAACAACCTTCTTCCCTCTCTCCACTAGAAATCATCAGGGTATTTTGTTCACCACTTTGCTCCTTCTAATCTTGCCCGAATACCAAAAAATGTTGTCTTCGTCATTGATCAAAGCGGCTCGATGCACGGCAGAAAAATAGAACAGGTACAGTTTTATAGTTGCTTGAATTTGTTGTTAAAACAGACACTTTTTTATTATTGTTATAGAATTTGAGGTTTTGTGGTTTCAGCTTACGACAGTTAAAGCAAAATTTGGGGAGTAGGACCACACCTTACCTGAGCCTTATGTCCATGTTGCCATTCACGCTTAACTTCAAAAGCAACATTAATATTCTTTAAAGAGGTCATATTTCTCTTTACCTCTTGTTTGAATATTTGATTTTGATGATGGCTACAGCATATTCACAATGAAAAACAAAACAACTTTTATTTTTTATATACTGAGTACCCCTGATCCAGCTATATTCTTACTCTTTCTGAGAGGCTCTAATAGAGATTCTTTCACTTTAAGGCCCTCTTCCCCGTATGGGCCCAGTCTGCTCTGGTTGGTTGACCTGTCTACTCTCTGGTAATTGGTCAGATCAGTGCTGCTCAAGGCCATGTTGTTAACAACTTTGCACTGGGCTCGACAGACTGATCCAATGAGCCTAAGCTGCTGAGGATACCAAAATATACAAAATAGATTAAGTAAATGCTTTACTAATGACAAATACATTAAACTAACTCTAAATAACCATCAAAAGCCTTGAAAATGTTTGCTTTGGTTGATGAAACTAGAGCTACATCAGTTTTTGGACAGTTATTGGTAACAGGTCAAATCACCATTCTCCATTCTGACTCTGGCCGGGGTGGCACCAGATTTCAGGGGCGGCGCATGTCGCCCCCAGCACCCCATCTGACCCTGCCCATATTTTGGGAGATGTGCAGGATCAACCAGGAATTTCCCCAAATTTTATCTCAGAAACATGTAAAACATTTTGAAATTCAGATTTATTACAATATTACCAATAAGTAATTATCATATTTGTCATGTTAACGGTGTGGCCCTTTCAAGTGCAAGTGCAGTTTATGGTTATAGATTATAGAACACACATGAACCTTGAATTATTTATTATCCTCTAAGATGAGTCAAAGTTGTAATTGTGAATTATGTTTTTAACCAGACCCGAACTGCACTGATTCGTATCTTGAATGACCTGGCAGTGGAAGACTTCTTTGGTATAATCACTTTTGATAGCAACATTTTTCACTGGAAACGAGAGCTTGTACAGGCTGATGAAAAAAACGTTGCAAGTGCCAAGAATTTTGCACAACGTATTCAAGATCGAGGAGGTTAGTTTTTTGATGATTAATTTCCTTAAAGACATGCATATCTGACTGCAGGATGTTATCAATAAAGATTCCTTTTTGTTGATTTTCAGCCACAGACATTAACCAAGCCGTTTTAGAAGGAACACGCATGTTGAACGCACATCCCAGAGAAGGCTCTGCATCCATCCTTATACTTCTCACAGATGGAGACCCTACATCAGGTTTGATTATGTCCACTGTCACTCAGATATACACTGATCTAGCATCACATTATGCCCACCCGTCCCCCAGACTGATCTGTGGCTATACAGCCCCATAATGAACAAACTGTGATGCTCTGTATAGTCCGACACCTTTCTGTCAGAACCAGCATTAACTTATTCAGCAATCTGAGCACCAGCAGCTCGTATGTGTGTGATCAGACCTTACGGGCCAGCCTTTGTTCCCCACATGCATCAGTGAGCCTTGACCGCCCATGACCCTGTTAACGGTTCTCCACTGTTCCTTCCTCGGACAACTTTGGATATATACTGACCACTGCAGACCAGGAACCCCAATCATCTAGCCATCACAATTTGGCTCCAGTCAAACTTGCTCAAATTTTTACACTTGCCCATTTTTCCAGCTTCTAACACATCAACTCTAAGGACAAAATGCTCACTTGCTGGGTTTAACTTAGCAAATAGGTACGAGCCTCCTTTTGGATAATTACTGCATGGGCGATTATCTTGCAGCTGGCAGCAAGTTATTTAACCCCAGCTGATGCAATGAGTAGCCATGTCCAAAGACACATTCTGTGGTTGTGGAAAAGATGTTAGTCTGTTTGAGAAGGGTCAAATCATTGGCATGCATCAAGCAGAGAAAACATCCAAGGAGATTGCAGAAACTACTAAAATTGGGTTAAGAACTGTCCAACTCATTATTAAAAATAGTGGGGAACCATTGTCTTTCAGGAAGAAATGTGGTCGGAAAAAAGTCCTGAATGATGGTGATCGACGATCACTTAAACGTTTGGCCAAATCAAATGAAAGAAAAACAACAGTAGAACTCAGGGGTATGTTTAATAGTGAAAGTAAGAGCATTTCCACACGCATAATGTGAAGGGAACTCAAGGGATTGGAACTGAACAGCTGTGTAGCCTTAAGAAAACCACTAAACTGTAAGGCTAACTGGAAAAAAAAGGCTTCACTTTGCTAGGGAGCATAAAGATTGGACCCTGGAGGATTGGAAGAAGGTCATGTGGTCTGATGAGTCCAGATTTACCCTGTTCCAGAGTGATGGGCGCATCTGGGTAAGAAGAGAGGCAGGTGAAGTGATGCACCCATCATGCCTAGTGCCTACTGTACAAGCCTGTGGGGGCAGTGCTATGATCTGGGGTTGCTGCAGTTGGTCAGGTCTAGGTTCAGCAACATTATGTGCCCAAAGAATGAGGTCAGCTGACTACCTGAATATACTGAATGACCAGGTTATTCCATCAATTATTTTTTTCTTTCCTAATGGCACGGGCATATTCCAAGATGTCAATGCCAGGATTCATTGGCCTCAAATTGTGAAAGAGTGGTTCAGGGAGCATGAGACATCATTTTCACACATGGATTGGCCACCACAGAGTCCAGACCTTAACCTCAATGAGAATCTTTGGAATATGCTAGAGAAGACTTTGTGGTGCAGTGGTCAGACTCTCCCATCATCACTACAAGATCCTGGTGAAAAACTGATGCAACACTGGATGGAAATAAAACTTATATTGCAAAAGCTTATCGAAACAATGCCACAATGAATGTGTACTTTAATCAAAGCTAAGGTGGTCAAACGAAATGTTAGAGTGTGACCTTTTCATTGGTGGCAATTTTTTTTTTGGCCAGGCAGTGTATATCCCACCAACTAGCAGGTGCCATGATGAAAAGATAATCAGTGTTATTCACTTCACCTTCAGTGGTCACAATGCTATGCCTGATTGGTGTAGGCAGTGTGTAATGGTTGGGCTGTTGATGTGGAGAGGCTAGCAGTATAGGCAGTAGTTAGTGTAAGTCCCACAACCACAGGTTAGCTCAGACAGTTAACATGACAGATCAGTGCCAGGTCTCCACAGCACTATGTTAAGACACAAGAGCATTAAAATGTAGACATAACCTGCACCAACTCTAACTTAGTTTGAGAGTCCTTTCGCTGGCGACTGCAACAAACATAAACTGTAAAGTGAACTGGACGAAACCATGTGTCATCAAAGGGAACTTTTGGAGTGCTGATGATGCCCTCTATTGAATGCTGCCATGCTGTACATGTCACCTTATCTGAACCTTAGCTCAACCCACTCACAGAGAGACCGTGTATTATATATTTAGATTCAAGCCTCTTTTTGAATCAGGCTGTAAAGATGTTTAAAATAATCCACTTCCTGCACACAATCATAACACCTCCAGGGTTCCTACAGCCAGCCTTAAGTGGACTCTTGGGGGACCACAGTTTTTGGCACTTCCCCATGGGCCTCTATTTTCAGGCCCAGAGGCTGCTTCCAGACAACCATATACTGTAAAAGAATCGGATGAAGCCATGTGATGTCAACTGTTTGATTACAAAAGAAGAAATTAGAACATTACTGTTGACTTGTAAGGGACGCTGCCACAATGCACTTCATCTCAACCAAACTTTAGCTCAACCTACTCACAAACAGAGAGACTGTGCTGAGGTGGGACTTAAGGCATTTCGGCCAGTGGCAACTCTGTGTGGACATGCAGCCATGTCAGTCATGTCCCTATTTCCAAAACCAGAAATATTCAATAAAATATAATTGAACAAAATATGAAAGAATTTGCTCGCCTTCAAAGTAAGAGTACATAGATGTATTATATATTGAGACTGAAGCCATTTTTTGAACTAGGCTGTAAATAGGTATTAGATTGGAGGAAACATCCATTTCCTACACAAAATTATAAAACCTCCAGGGTTCCTACAGCCAGCCTCAAGTGGACACTTGAGGGACTTCAGTCTTTTGACATTTCTGCTTTGGCCTCCATTTTAAACCATGGAGGTTACCGCCTTGCAACCGAGACTTTCTGTTACATACCACTTAGTATATAACATGGGCACCATCTACTAACTAGGGCACCAGATACTACAACAATATTATGGCTATTACAACTGCATGATTCAAAGGTGAATCAGACTCAGTTATAAATGTCATGCAACTGGTTTTGAAGTTGTTGGCATCTGCTCCCAACAAGTCTATTTTTCCAATATTTTTGGTACCTCTTAAGTCTGCATTCACACACACAGTATGAGCAAAGCTACGAGCAGATTTTCTACATCCACACACCTCTCTAGGTTAGATGAAGCTGATGCCAGCTACCAGCTTTGCAAAGGTTTCACTATGACAACTTACAAGTGAAAAAAGATGGTCGGCTGACATTTTTATTATCTGTTGAATATTCTATCCCCTCTCGCCCAGCTACTTGGATCCCCACTTCCACTGCACCAAACTAATCACAGAAAAGTGGCTTGATTTTACTGTCAAAAGGTACAACTTGAACCTCTAAACTTTACCTGTTTTCTGTCTGCAGGAGTGACAAATCTAGAAGAAATTCAGTCAAATGTGAGAAAGGCCATTGCTGGTAAATTCCCTCTCTACTGTCTTGGTTTTGGTTTTGATGTCAATTTTGAGTTCCTTGAAAAGATGTCCCTCCAGAACAATGGCTTGGCACGGCGGATTTATGCCGACTCTGATGCTGATCTTCAGCTGAAGGTTTTTAAATCACTTTATACACGTCACTATATAAATGTTATGGTATTGGTACTATGCAGTGGGAGAAAACTTATTTTTGTTGCTGTGGATCAACTTCACATTCACACAGTATTAAAACTTTATGTCCTCAGGGTTTCTATGAAGAGGTGGCAACTCCTTTGTTGACTGATGTGACAATGATTTATGAGGGTGCAATGAACCTGACCCAGACTGACTTCAGTCAGTATTATAACGGCTCTGAGATTGTTGTGGCAGGTCAGATCTCTGATAACAACATCGATACCTTCATTCCACAAGTTGTGGCCATTTCGGTAATTGTTGATCCACGCCTCAGCATGCTGTAACTGTCTTAAAGATGTGAAAAAGTCAGATTGAAATCTGAACTGGTATTTACTCTTAACAGAGGCAAGCAAGAGTGGTGTTTTCTGAACCAAATGATACGGTGGAATTGACTGGGACAGTATCCGACAGTAACATCCAGAGGGTTTGGGCCTACCTCACTGTCAAACAGCTCCTGGAGAAAGAGTGAGTGTTAAGTCGTCTTGTATGATCTTATTTAAACTCATTATTATTTACGAGATACAAACCCCATAATTGGATTTTGAAACTGCAGTGGCATCCTAACAAAAAAAAAAGAAGTAAACAGAGGGGACAGAGCTGCTGGCACCTTTGTGGCTTTTTGTAACAGTTCGATTATTTTTGTCCCAAAGCTGCAAGCAGAAAAGCAATGTGTTATTTAAGCAGAGGACAGTTTGAGAAGTCATTCAGCATTATAGAGGGTGTGTTTCATTTCCGCTTCAATAACCCCGACTTGTGGCAGTACTCTGACCATTCAGAGGTCAGCAGTGTCTCCATATCTGCCAGTCTCAGCTCAGCTTGCTTGGAACTCTGCTTGATAAACTGTGCAAAAATTACGTAGTGGAAAAGCCTCACAGGTGAAAGAGTAGTGAAATACATCCTGCATAGCCAATAGAGGGCATTCACATGATGTCACTCACTAAGAGGTGACAAGCACAGGTTGATAACAGTTATCAGAGGGGAGTAAGCTGTCAAATAATGTAATTCTTATTGTCTGATAATCACCAGTAAACATCTGGTGTTATTGAAGCATATGGAGCCCTATCATCAGGTTTATGCTGAAGATAAAGCTGAGATGTTACAGCAACTGGTATATCACCAAGCATACACTCATCCAGGTAATGATGAATATGAACCCCACTTCTCTCTCTGCCCTCTATTTTTTAGTTAGTTTTTTTTTTTTTTGCTATTTTTCACAAAATCACAAAATCAAACATCTATACCTTAAACGATGCTTGATGTTTTCATGCTTGTAACCAATAAAAAAACCCAGAGAAGTCAGTTTACAATGCCTTGTTCAGCAATAAACAATTTCTAAGAATTTAAGGCCACAGATGTGACACAAATCAGTAAAATAATTAAGTTAGTATGTTCTTCATTTGGTCAATTATTGACTTTTTTCATAAAATAAAAGTATCTGACTCACCTGTTTATCACATTAAACACAAACGGGAGGAAATTATGGTTAAACAGATGCTAAAATCATAAGCTCAGAGAAAGCTTTAGTACATATATTCTCTTTGGACAAAATAACAAAGAAGTTAAGAATTATAACTGTTTCTACAGAGCTTCCTCCTGTAACTCAGGCTTATAAATGTTGCATTTTAAACAAAAGTCTTTGGCTCCAAAAGTTTAATTCCGTCATTTTTAAATGAAAATCAGACTTGAATTTACATGTTCTGTAACAAACAAACAATAAAAAAATGTGGCCTTCTGAAAATGAAAATAACTTAAAGCACAGCTCTTTTTCAAGTGAATTTAAAGGTCTCACTGTTTCTTACTACCGATATCAATGACTTAACACTGTTCTCTGAGACTCAGTGAGTGGACTTCCCAGCCCGTCACATGACGTCGGTGTCATCCCTCTATACTGAACTGTCTATCCGGTGCGTCAGGTTATGTAGAAACTGCTGCTGGGTCTTAAGTGTATGTGAATGAATGTGTGTTTAGTTATATTAAAAGTGCATGACAAACTTATTAGACTACCACTCAATGTAAGTTTTATGCCACTGGTGCTATAAATTAACAGCATTGGTAAAAAGCATAATAATTTTATGTATCTGTAATGGTTAACACACCGGTATGTAGAAGCTCTTTCAACGAAATGATATTTTAAATGCTAAAATATAATTATCATTGTTATCTGTCAATTTTAAAATGTCCTTGTTTTACATGAAAACTGAATAAATATTAAAGCACACTATTATTTTTTGTTTCTGATGTCACCTTATAGTTGTTTACTTGCATTCCTGGACAGAAATAATAGTTTTAGTGGTTGAATGTTGTGCCTGATTAATTTCTTACTTCTCGAGGGAGCCCAGTGAGTGTCTCAAATTTGGGTATATAAAGGTGAATTCACTTTGAAATTCCCCATTACTGTTCAAAATCTATGTCTAATGACAAAAATATTTCAGTTTCAAACACGTTTTTGAAAGATATTTCTAATATTTATGTTTTCTTATTTTAGGACAGATGGTCTCATGAATTTGTTAAGCACTGTATGGATGTGTGAATAAAGTTTACATCAGATAACAAGAGCAAAAACTGTGCAGGTATTGCCACTCCCTGTGCAGGAAGAACTTGTGAAAATACAAGTTGTCCAAACAGTGGGTAACATAAACAAACTTTTGTAAAACATACTGGACTTACCCCAGTGAGTAAATTTTATCTTGACAGTTGCTGACAAATCTATGCAGCAGCTCACAGGGTGCAGTCACTTACAGTTGGTATGTTAGATAAACTCAGCAACTGCAGCTCTAAACACCCTCTGTCTTTGGAAATATCAATACCCATACCGCCTTTATAGGGAACTGTCTCACTCCTGGATTGAAAATATGAGCATTCAGTTCATTGTTAGCAAAAATGTGAGTGTGTTTAATGAATAAATTAATTCAGAACTACTTTAAAAGACCACTACTCACTGCATTTTATTTAAACCCAACAGAATGTAAGTATTAGGAGGTCGATAATGGAAAAATTTATTTAATTTTTTCAATGAAGTTTTTTGGTGGCCTAATAACCCTTGATCCAATAAAAAGCCTCTAGAACCCAACAGAGCACACACAATGGGTCACATTATTTGATGAAACATCATAGTAGTTTTAAATACAAGAGCTTTTCCCACAAAAACAAAATGTCTTAGAATTGAAAAAAGAAGCAGGCTCTGTAGTGAAAAACGATACCAGCATCTGGATAACTCTGATATCTTTTTTCTATCCCCCCCTCCCCACATCTTTGTTCAAAAAATGTATCCAACTTTTGGCACAGACTGCGGTTATCTGGACCTGAGAAAGAGAATGCAAAGAAAGAGGCCTTGGAGCTGTCGCTGAAGTACAGCTTTGTGACCCCACACACATCAATGGTGGTCACCAAGCCTCCAGGGGAGAGTGCGGATGTGCTCCATAAACCCAAGGAGGGCCAAGCACCGCACAGCCCTCCAACTTTTTCACTCTTTCCTTCATTCGCTGCTCATCCAGGATCTCCAGGTCGTGCTGGTGCTAGTGCTCCTGCAGGTGTTGGTGCAGGTGCTGGTGTAGGCCTTGGATATGGGGGAGTGTTGTTGGGTAGGTAACACAAATTCGAGCAAAATTAGCAAAATCATTTCAAAACAAGCAATAGTTTCTCAACATTTCTCTCTTAACAGCGCGGAGACCTCCACAACTTAAAGGTATGACACACCTGTGCAGTTTGGCATCAGGTGACGTAATAACAATAACTGCAGTTACTAAAATGTGACTAAAATAATGAAGTTGTCACTGTGCAGTTTGACACAACATTGCATATTTCAAAGATATTTATCAATAATCACTAGACAGCAAAACAAATTCTGACTAATTTATAATTTCAGTTTAACAATTGATAACGAGTGCAGTCTGTCATTTAAAGAAGTAATATTCTGGGTTTGGCATAAATTAATTGTATCAATCCATATCTTAATCTCTGTAACTGGTTATTCATCACTTTTAAAAAAAATTGTAATACTGCATTCTCTCTTTTTTCTTTTTAATTATCTTGTTATTAGAGAAATGTTGCATACAAAAATATATATATGTATATATATATATATATATACAGATTTTTCAGTATTATTCAGCAATATTTTACAGCATCCATTTCTTCCTCTTTTCCTATTTTTGAACAAACATACAGACACATGACACAAGGTGGCTTACACAGCATTCACACAGAAAAATGAAACGAGTTTAAAATTAATTGTAGTTACTAAATTCACTTTGTGTCAGGGTAATAAATTTAATCAATTTTGCCCAGATTTGGTCAAACTTAACTTTTTGAATTCCCAGGCAGTAAGTCAATTTTTCCATTTTGTATATCTCAAGAATTATTCCAAACCACTCCTCCAATGTTGGAGGTAGTGGATTCAACCACTTTCTGGTGATTGCTTTTTTACTAGCTGCAAGAAGAGCCTGTATTAGTTTTACATCTTTCCCTCGATTCATTAGTTGAGTTCGACCAAAGTATAGAGTCTCAAAGTTCATAGATAGATGGGTTTTAAACACAGTATTCAATGTTTTATGTATCTCCTCCCAGTATGATGTTAGCTTGGGGCAATCCCAGAACACATGAAAGTGGTTTGCCTCTTTCGAGCCACATTGTCTCCAGCAGGATTATTGATATTTTTATATTTTTCCTGGAGTGGAGTCTTAAAATATCTTATAAGATGTTTCCAGCAGCGTTCCCTCCAGATCAATGAACTGGTTGAAGACCACTGGAAGCTCCAAATATCACCCCACACTTCCTCTGATAAATTTAAATCAGCCTCCTTTTTCCACTTTTCTTTGATATATAAAGTATTTTCACTCTTTGCATAAAAGAAGGCATTATATAATGTAGATATGGATTTGCGTGGAATTGACTCACTGGTTGTTTTTAAAATTTTGTAGAACTCAGATTCTGCTGTTGATAAATTAGAGAATTTACAATTTTGGCTAAAATAATTTCTCACTTGTAGGTATCTGAAAAAGTCATTTTTTTCCAGGCCATGTTTGTTCTGTAGGTGTTGAAAACTGTGTAGTGTGTGTTTCTCAGGGAATGATAAATATGTTGTGAGACCTTTCTTTATCCAAGATTCAAATTTTTTGTCATTTCTGTTCGGGGGGAAGTCTGAGTCATATACGACCCATCTAAAAAGTTTTAACATATCATGAATTCCACAATATTTAAGTAATACTGCATTCTCACTACACTTTCTGATGTGGATTTTAGTTTTCACTAAATTAACTTTAAAGTGTTTGATCGGATCACCTTTCTTACTTTGCTTCCTTTTAAAAACTCTTTAAAACTAATCCAGCGAAAGATGTGATGATTCAATTAGCTGATAATGCAAAATGAGCTGCTTGATTATGACATGAGTAAAACCCTGATTGCTTTAATTAATATTGGATCATCATCCTTAAACATGATTCCTGATTGACTCTTCATCTGCACCACATGCACTGATCAAATTTCAAAACCCACAACACTTAACACTTCGAAATACAAACAATAAATAAAATAAAGGAGAGAAAAATATCAAGATATCAAAATTATTATGCAATGATAACTGATTAATGACATAAATTAGCTTTATTTTAAGCTTGTGTTGATATACTCATACAGCCAAAATATCAACAAGCACTAAAACATAGATGCACATTATGAAACCTTAAAGAAAATGAAAAACTTAGTGCAACTTGATATGCAGCATATTAATAATCTAATCTCACAGTCAGCACAGCACAGACAAGGATAAAAAAAAATCTAAATTTGTGGCTAAAATTTAGTCATTTTATTTTAAAACAGCCCTCCAGCACCTCACCATTAAATAAAATCACTACCCAGAGGAGTGGTTGTTTAAGTTTGTATTTCCCCTGAGCAGCTCTATGCAGAGAAAAGAAATGGAAAAAATAGATGTCCACTGATCTCCTCCTGTTAAGTTATCAGCGAAAAGTGATTTCTTATAATACAAATGCTTAAAATGGTCTTTTTTACAACTTTCTGCAATAATAGTTGCGTAAGATATAGGATATAAAGCCTATGAAAATAAAGGGCTGAGCAGGCTTGGGTAAAGACAAGCAGCTTAAAAAACAATGTCGAAAATGAGAGACAGAGGAAATAAATGTACCTCGTGAATAAGGCCACAAGTACTTGGAGGAAAACACACTCTTAATTGCCCTATGTGTAAAGAGCACTGTTTTATCAGAAACTTACATGCCAGTAGACTGGATTATTACTATTACCTCCATGTGTTTTATAATTTTTCCTTTATTTTTAATTTACTTTAAGTGTTACAGACATGGTCTACCTGTTTGGGATAAAAAAAATAGCACAAATGCCCTCTTCAAGTGCTTCACGTTTTCAAAAGTCCACAGTTCACAAGCCATTCTGGGAGGAGCTGCTTCGAGTACCTGAGCAATCGTACCTCCCCCACGTACACCTGGGCTGGGAAAGCGTTTTAGCACTGAATGGAGCACTCACACAACACAAATGAAACAGACTTGAAGGGGAAGCACTCTCGAGCACTGTACAGAATACCTTGTGTGAGTGTGCCTGTAGAGCTATACTTAAAATTCTTTCACACAATTGGCTATCATTACAAATTCAACCTTCATTTAATTTCACATTGACGACAATAAGGAAGGCACAACATCTTAAAAAGACAATTTATCCCCTTTGATCCTGAGCTCTGTTCTGAGAGAAATGTTAAAGGTTAATTCTTCAGTAAGTTTAAGGTTTTTACTTTGCACATTCTGGGGATGTTAACAGGGAACTTTTAAGTGCGATTAAACACCAAAGCTAGACAGTCCAAACTATTAAAAATTCTCCATGCTGAGCCAGAAATATGGAGGGAGACTGCCATCTACAGGCTAAAATCCTGGAACCACAAATCAATGCTTCTTTTGCCAGATATTAGAAGCTAAATCAAGTGTGGTGACATTGTTGTTACCATAGAGCTCAAGAGCAACCATTCGCTTTACCCACGATTGTTATCTTCAGCATTCACTGCTCATAGCTGAAATTTGCTCCAGCAGCAGACTCAATTGATCAGACACAACAGGATTGCAGACAGTGTAGTTTCCCTGCCCAAATTGTGAATAAACTAGATTTTTCTTGAAATAATTTTAGAAACCTATTGTGTTGGCTTCAGGTCCATGTATCATTATTCCTCCATATAGATTCTCTGTTGTACATAAACTACTTCAAAATCCAGTAGAGGCAGTGTACATTGGTAGATGTAGATGTGCAACTACAAACTCTGCCAATCACAGGTGGTACTGTGACACTCAACGACTGTAGCTGATCTTGATGGTTGACATGACGTCAAGAATAAACAGTGTTCTTTGATAAAATATGCACCTGTGTCCTCTTCAGGTACAGTGCTGTGAAAAACTATTTGCCCCCTTCCTGATTTCTTATTTTTTTGCATATTTGTCACACTTAAATGTTTCAGATCATCACACAAATTTGACACAGATAACCTGATTAAATACAAAATGCAGTTTTTAAATGATAGTTTTATTTATTAAGTGCACCCTTTGCAGCAATAATTGCCAAGGGTGACATGTTGCCAAGGTGGGCTTGCTAGCGTGTTTCGGGTCGTTGTCCTGTTGCATAACCCAATTGCGCTTGTGCTTGAGGTCACAAACTGATGGCCGAACCTTCTCCTTCAGGATTTTCTGGTAGACAGCGGAATTCATTGTTCCATTAATCACAGCAAGTCTTCCATGTCCTGAAGCAGCAAAGCAGCCCCAGACCATCACACTACCACCACCATGTTTGACTGTTGCTTTGATGTTATTTTTATCAAATGCTGTGTTGTTTTTATGCCAGATGTAACAGGAAAAAGTTCAACTTTTGTCTCGCCAGTTCACAGAATATTTTCCAAAAGTCTTGGGGATCATCAAGATGTTTGTTGGCAAATGTGAGACGAGCCTTTTTGTTCTTTTTGGTCAGTAGTGGTTTTCGCCTTGGATCTCTCCCATGATGTCAGTCTCTTTCTTATTGTTGAGTCATGAACACTGACCTTATCTGAGGCAAGTGAGGCCTGCAGTTCTTTAGATGTTGTTCAGGGTTCTTTGTGACCTCCTGAATGAGTCGTCGTTGTGCTCTTGGTTTAATTTGGTAGGACGACCACTCCTGGGAAGGTTTGCCACCGTTCCCAGTTTTCTCCATTTGTGGATAATGGCTCTGATCGCGGTTCGCTGGAGTCCTAAAGCCTTAGAAATGGTTTTGTAATAGACAGATAGATTTCAATCACTTTGTTTCTCATTTGTTCTTGAATTTCTTTGGATCGTGGCAAGATGTGTTTCTTTTCAAGATCTTGCAGCCTGCTTCACTTTGTCAGACGGGTTCTATTTAAGTGATTTCTTAATTCAACTGGTCTGGCAGTAATCAGGTCTGAGTGTGGTCAGTGAAATTGAACTCAGCTTTCAAAAAAATACGGTTAATCACAGTTAACTCATGATTTAACAAGGGGGGCAATTACTTTTTCACATAGGGTCATGTAGTTTTATTGCTTTTGTCCCTTTTTTAAATAAAATCATCATATAAAAAGTGCATTTTGTATTTACTCAGTTATCTTTGTACAATACTAAAATTTGTGTGATGATCTGAAGCATTTCAGTGTGACAAATATCCAAAAAAATAAGAAATCAGGAAGGGGGCAAATACTTTTTCACAGCACTGTACATATACCATTACCCCTGCATGAGTAGCATTGGCTGTAAGCTGCTGTAAGTTTATGGTTCTGCTCTGCCAACTCTATGATCAGGGATTTGTCCAGACTCTGTTGACTGGAGTGGCCCAAGTGGGGCACTGACTTAAAGAAGGGTGGCATGGCGTTTGTAGCAGTTACACAGGAATAAATAAAGTTAAAATGTATTTTAACAGTAGTGGATAATACTGTATATTCCTGTGTATACCTTAAACTTGAAAAAAATTACTTAACCCAGTGGTAACTGCGTATGTAGTTGAATTCTTTAATGACTCTTTTATACAATGCTATGTCCAAAGTCCTAAAATAAAAGGAAGGAGAATTTTAAACCCCTCCCATTGGTCAAAGAGGCAAATAGTGATAGTGTGTCACTGACCCTTTTCAGCTCTGTATTGTCCACAAGCCAACCTATTGGAGAGCCCTCTCTGATCACAACCATTGACAGGTTACTCCAGTCAGACAATCTTTTGTCATGGGAGAGTCTTCTGATGTATTGTGGTGAAATTATTGCCTTGAATTAATCAATTTGACATTGATAATCACATAAAGGTTCACATGCTCAAAAGTGTAAGAAAACATCCCAACACTGATGATATTTGGTGTTCCAGTGATACTTAGTGGTAATGATGAAAGCATTTTATTAATGCTGACATCTAATGTTAGGTGACATCTCTAAGATTGAACTTCTGTACTACTCTAAATAATTTGAACTGTTTTTTTGTTTTTTTTTGTTTTTTTTTTAACAATTTTTGATATAGAACTAGTTTTTTTTTCTTAATTCTTTCAGTTAAGGTTTTAAAAAGAATCAGATCAATCAGTAGTGTATACAATTTGGATTTATCACAAGATATCTTCATTTTTTTTTTTCAAATAGGAAGGAGCCCACCAACAACGGATCTTGTCAAACCCTGAACCCATAACTACACTATAAGCCATATATTAAATCTAGTAAAAATATTGCTGTAAGGCAATGTTTCTATACTGAAACATTAAACTTTAATTAGTGAATAATATTTCTATGAATTAAAATGTGAAAAAGAATGTAATGCTTCATATGAACGAAAAGGAAGCTAAGAACAGCCTGATTAATAGCCAAAATAGTTGATTTTACCTTTAGTTCTCCCTCTGACAAGGAAAATGGCCAACCATTTACTTAGATTCTGAAATGGCCATTAGATTTTAAGGGGGACCATGCCATCCCTGGCCACACATCTGGACACACCTGTCCCTGTAACACCAGCAGTTGTGTAGTATGCTAGATTTTAAAAATGCCCTTTCTCTGAGATGTTTAATAAAACCTGAACTAATACTTTGGGAAATGTTTTCTATGAATCACAACTTATATACAATACAATTAATCTCCTTTCCAGATATCGATTATGCTGATGCATTTGACTACGACGAAGGTGATGTTGGACATATTTTTTTTGGTTCATTTCTAGTTCTGATCCATTTTCTTGCTTTAAAATAACACTAAAAATGATGACCAGTTGGCTGAGAAGTAATCAGGCACACGCACACATATACACACAAACATGCACACCCACCCACACACACACACACACACATCCCATTACATCACCACCACTACCAAAGCATGAGGATCTTATTTATTTGTCTCTGATATCTGTCTCTGAAGAGATTTCATAAATCTGTAACAAACTGTCAGCTACTGAAATGTGCACAGTGAGCTACTAAATGGAAAAGTTCCACAAAAATATCGTCTTAAAGGAATAGTTCTGGAATTTTTGACGTGGGGCTGTAATGGATACATTGCAATAGCCTGAACATCAGCCAGGTTTGTTATTGAAGATAATCATGATGAACAAAATGTTCGAGTTCCATGAATTTTGTTCACCACAGAGTATATCATCAGCTAAAATCCAAGAACACTTTGAGAAATCACATAGGCATGTTGGCAAGCGAACCAGTGCAATGCTAACTTTCATGTTTAAATACAAATATGACACCCTTACACTACTTTTGGGGGAGACAGGGTCAGAATGAGCTACTAAGCTAAGATGAGTGACCTCCTGTTTGGCAACTGTGGTTTGATTATTGTCAGAATAATGACTGGTCATTATTCTGTTTTGCTAACAAAAAACAGCTTTGGATATGAAATACTTTGTTCAGCGTTTTGAAACGACAAACATTTGGAACCAAACTGATATGGATCAGTAAAAACAGTCTATTAGCTATCTTGACTGTATGGAAATGTTTTCATTTCAGCAGCTGGCACAGGGATTTTTATAGAAATATATGCCATAAAGTAATCAAATCAGTAAGTAGAGTCGATTCACATGTTTATTTTCAAGTGCAGATTACAAAATGCTGCACAGTTTAATGAAATATTTAAAAAAAAAAGCATAAGTAAGAAATGTAACAGAAAAAAAGATTATTCAAAACAACAGACAGGTTACACAAACAAAGAAGTACAACTAAATTTAAAATAAAACATGGGAAACTCCTTGGCGCTCAGCTGAGATCAGGGCTATATCAAGGCCTAATGATTTCTAAAATGAAATAAATTTCAATTAAAGTACATATATGACATACAGAGATTAACTTTGCCTTAAAATTTGCAATTTGCTTCTTAAAAGAAGTACACCATGAAAAAACAAAATTAACAATAATATGGGACTGTTTCAAAATTATGCCCTGGTAAGGCTAAAATCATATCTTCATTAGAAAGAGTCATGGTTCGCAGTGTATTTATATTACTGTAATAGACTGATGCAAACATTACAAATACAGGTCCTGGATATTTTGAACCCATTTTATTGTTCCTTTTTTTAGTACCCAGTCTTTTAATGCACTACAAACTGAAGCAAAAACACATTTTGAAATAAACTGAAATAAGCACACTTTCAAACACATCTGGATTGCATAATCAATGCTGAATTGGTTTGGATTAAAAATACATTTTGAATCAAATACTGATCCTCCGAATCAGACTCAAATTGAACTGAAATCTACTGAGAAATTCACAAAAATATTTCATGCATGTGTGATTACTTAGGATGTTTTACTGTGTTGCTCTCTGCATCTTTACGTTTCACAGCAGTTCCTGTTTCTCCTCGTTCAGGTCAAAGTTTCCATTCGAGCCCTAAAGGATATCCTATCTTACTTTCATCAGTTCAAGATATCCATTCTGCATATAGCCCTCCCTTAATCAGATACGCTCCTACAGCAGTCCCAGATCCAGTCATTCCTGTCCACCACTTTCTACTGAAATCTGAGAACCAGTCTCCTCCTCTGTGTTATGAAGTCCGTGGACATATTAGCCTTAAACTTCTTCATCATCCCAGCAGAGGTCAGTGATGTTTCTTTGTGTGCTTTCTTTGCCATCTCAAACCTGTGATTTATTTATTCACAAAATGACATAGGAGTTATTTTCTTCCCTTCTTTCTTCTAAATTTCTTCCATCAGTTATCAATAATCTGTAATATGTGCAAATTAATGCTTGAAGCTACTCAATCTAACCTCTTGGATTTTATTTTGTTTTAATTACTGTTGTCCTTGTGAAATACTTTGTAACTTGATTTTGAAATGTGCTATATAAAGAAAAAATATTATTATTATTATTATTATTATCAGTGGGTCAGAAATCAGCCACAGAGGTTTGCTTTAGCAATGTCTTTGGGATTATAATCCTATGTCACCGGTTGTCCTTACAAGATTTATTTTTGAAATCATGTCATTTTAATATTTCATTTATTCTTTTGACATTTTGGGACCCTGTGTTTTATATATATATATATATATATATATATATATATATATATATATTCACATATATTTCTGAAGGCCTCTGGAAACAGAAATCAAGAAAAACTTTCCTAATAAGTTTTTTTCAACCATACATACATACTATCAACTTCCATAAAATCTTTGGACTGATTGTAGTGGGATTTTTAAAATATCAGCAGTTAGGTTTTTGAGGGTGACCAAAAACTGGATATAAAGTGGGTGGGCCTCAAACATACTTTTTTTTGTAATAAATAACTCTGATAATAATAATATTAATAATAATAATAATAATAATAATAATAATAATGATAAAACTAGAATTTCTGCAAGAGCCTAAACCTACCAAAGCATTTCCAACATTGCTGATTGAGTTATTGTCAATGTGAAAAACTGACCTGCCTCGCACTGTTAGGTAATCCTTTAAAACATCCCTGGATCCACATCCCAATCCGCTTAAAACTTGTCGAGTTATAAGCAAAATGTGGAAAACTGCCCCATCTTGTAGAAAAAGAGAGAGAACCACACACCAAATTGATGTTTGATCTGCACAGCTTTTCCTCAGATTTTCATAAGAAGCATTTGTGAATGTTATCTTTAATGTACATAAACAAACATGTGACTCTGCATTGCTGAAACCCATCAAAATTGGATTAAGTACCAAGAAAATACATAATAATAGCAAAAAAATGCACATTTATATATCCCATCAAAACACTGGGGATAACTGACATTTTAAGTAAATTCATAGGATTTTGTATGGTCATATAAAGTCGCATAGAGCAAATAGTGCATCCTCTAAGGAGCACAGATGGCATAGAGATAATTAGTTATTAATATATCTTCATTGAGATTTATAGTGAACATTATTAATTCAAAAACTGCATACAAACATATTTACTATAATTAATTTCACTAGCAGATGTAAGGAAATCTTGCTATCAGTATTGTTTGCACTTGAAGGCCATATTTAAGCATCAGATGTAACTGTCTGTTTCATGACCAGTTAAAAACTCCTCACAGCAGCTTTTGATCAAATCAGTCACGTTGTTTGTTTTTAGTCTAATGTTAAGTCACATTTTCTGTTATCTTTTCGCTCCAGACCTGTTTGTGAACGGTGAGCTTGATCCGCATTCAGCAGGATTCAGCAGGATTGGCATACGCACCCCTGCTGCATATTTTGAGTTTCACGGCAGGACAGTCACTGTAAAGGATTCACTGGCCACAGAATCCTTCCATCAACAGGATGAAACCATTGCTCGTGATGGGTAACTGGAAAGCACTTAATGAAAGAAGCCTCCTGACATGTAGATATCACATACGCAGTTTACAGTTTCTGTGTGCACAATCAGGCTTATTACAACTGCTAATGTTGGCATGTTTCCA
This sequence comes from Cetoscarus ocellatus, assembly GCA_037902135.1. Taxonomy (NCBI): domain Eukaryota; kingdom Metazoa; phylum Chordata; class Actinopteri; order Labriformes; family Labridae; genus Cetoscarus; species Cetoscarus ocellatus. The sequence goes on from JBAMNC010000559.1 coordinate 2,113,041, forward strand.
TATATTTGGAAAATTTGACTTTTTATGGCGCAGCAGATGGAGCATGTGCCTCACAGCAAGAAGTTTGGCGGTTTAATCTCGGGTCAGCCAGGGCCTGTTTCTGACATCCATGTAAAAACTATGCTTCACCTTTACTTTTAGGCAGATCCATCTTGCCAAGCTTGAATCTACAACGATTGTGAGAGGCCCAAAGCTGCACAGTCCAATCAGAGTCCTTTTGAGCAGGGCAGTGACAGGGCAGGGATAAGAAAAGATGCTAACAGCTTCAGTAGAGGTTTTTTTATTAAAAGAAAAATAAATATAAACACTGCAAACCTCTCTATAGTAAAGATACTTTCACTCCACTTCTTACATTTTTTGATGAGAGTTTGTTTTACGAAGTTGAATACTCTACACACACGAGGATTTCGTAAATATTGAACACAATTGATTACATTTTCAAGTTGAGATTCTCTTCAAGAGGATGAAATGACCCTTAACACTCCTCATACCTTAGGATAATCAAGTAAAATAATTTAAAGGACCACCCAATTCCTAAGCCTTAGTTGGCTTTGGTTGATGCAGGTATACAAGCTGAGACTCACGGAAAAAACTCAGATCTAGGTGAGAGTATTTGGCTTATTTCAAGACAAAAAATCTCACTAGACTTATTCTAATCCACAAGTTCCTTACATTTCTGGATTAAGATCTTATTTGAAGATATTAAAACTAAAATAAGGCCTGAGTTGCTTATAATAAATAAGTAAAATAATCTGCCAGTGAGACAAGACAAAGTTAACTTGAGAAGATATTTAAACCTTATTTTAAGACCCTCACTGAGTCAAACTTGCTTGTTTCATTGGCAGATATTTTCTCTTCATTATAAGCAATTCAATGCCTTATTTTTGCATTTTATTCCTTAAAGTAAGATATTTGTCTCGACTGGTTTAGTGAATGTGGATTAGAATAAGTGTTTTGGATATTTTTGACGTGAAAATAGACAAACACACTGGCCTAGATCTGAGTTTTTTCAGTGCAGGCTGATTATCTTGTAGTGTGTTTACTGTTTAATGATCTGTCCTGAATCTGCTGTCCTTGTGAGAAAGAACAGCAAAAACAGAGCAAAAGGCTGTCCAGAGCTGATGTACAGAGTCAAAAATGTGCTCTGCTGCCTGATCCTTATATTTTTTGACCAAAGGAACTGCACAAATCTTTTATTTAGGTCAGAGGGGAGGGGACTAAAGTGTAAATAAAGTGGAGAGGAAGTGTGACATGTCACCTTTAGAGTCTCTGCACACCCGTGCAGTATCACGGGTGCAAATCAGTCACACAGTAAGGGTCAAAATGAGCTTATCGTGTGTTTTTAAAAGGAAAGAGTAATAATATGCTTTTTTTGTTGCTGTTGTTTAGTGTGGTAGTAGTCAAGCGGCCAAGTGAAATAGACTTTGCCAGTGGGGATGTTCGTCTTGTGATCATGATTCATGAGAGAGGAGGTCGTCTTTTCCTCTGGCCTGTTATAAGACAAAAACCAATGAACAGTACCATCACAGGGATTTTAGGTGGGTAGATTTTTTTGCATGTTTCATAGGTCCATAAGTCCTCCAAGCATTGTTTACAAAGATTTGTTATCAAGAAAAAAATATATAATTTTCATATTTCTGCTGCATCTTAAAAAAAATCTATTCATTGTTGTTGTATTTTGTTTGTTTGTATTTGTATTTGTGTTCAGCTCCAAATTCAGCAGACTATGAAGAAGTTCAACAAACTCCCATTACAAAACTAAAGATCCAAAACAATGAGGTGCCAGCTACCAGGTATGCTTTGTTGTGAGAAAGTAAAATACTGTATATTTGAGTGTGCTTAGAAATATACATTGATGTCTTTTCATCTTTTAACTTGCAGACTTAGAACTGATGACTACAGTATTCCCACCGCCCCGGTGCTGGATTGCTGGCTCGTGCTCTTTGAGTCTGTCTTCCAGAGACCTCTTAATGAGTTTACCGTTTCACAAATTTAACCGGGAAAGGGGTTGAATCACTGAGCGATTTTCATGTACAAATATGTTAAATAGTGATTCACCAAGGATAAATACTTTTAACTTTCAAAACAAAACTTGTCCCGCACCTGTGGTTGTTTTGTATGAACATAATGATTAAACATCACCCTACAACATTTGTTTGTTGGATTATTGTTAGTTAAGATTTATTGTAGTATGTGTTCAACAGGTCAATAGTGTAATTTACCGTCAACTTTTGAATTGGCCAGGATTTAGAGGGTGTCATGTTAGGCAATAGTCTAAACGTGACGTACAATTACCGTTTCTCTTCAGACCAGGAACAGTAAATGTGTAACACCCCTAAATAAGGGGAAAAATTAAGAAAGAAGCAGAAAAAATGTTCTGGCTTTTATTCAACATTGTAATAAATTTCACAAAAATAGCCATCAATACTTAACCTAACACCAGGTGGACCATTCAAAATATGTCACTAGTCCATCTGGAAAAGAGCCCGTAGAAACTTAAATGTTTGGAAAAGGCCAGAACCCTTCAAAGCAAATCCTGCAGGTACTAATGGCTTATAGATTGATTGAATAGCTAATTAAATACTATTTTTTGGTAGACATTGAACACTAACAACCATGTAAGGTTAATGTAAGGTTAGGGCAAATAACTAAATATTAATCAGGAAACCACACAACCAAAGCCATTTTCAACGAAATATCATCACACCATCTAAAGCTGCTGAGAGCTGAGGCCAGAACAAAAGTCCCCTCAGCCTACTGGTTCAAAGTTTCCTCCTCAAATACATGAACTGGCCTGGCAATATCAGGAATTTGTTGATGTTGGGGGGTGTAGGATTGTGTGATTGTAAAATGTTTGCTGTCTTTTTCATGGTTCATAGTTTATACATTGTTTAATTAACAAGACCAATAGGCTTAAACAGTGACAACACACTGCAACATACCAACACACACACGAAAAAGTAAACAAAACAGACAAAAATAAAAGACATATTAAGGCATGACTAATCTAACAAAAAGCATAAAAAGGGAGATATCTTGACTACAACTTAACAATTATGCACAGACAGCTTAAAAATGCTCCTAAAAATACCCCCATTTTGAAATACAAAAATGTTTGCTGTCTTGTAACGTTCTGTTATGTATGACTGTTGGATGTATGGACCCCAGGAAGACCAGTTGCTGCTTTGGTAGCAACTAATGGGGCCTTCACTCTTTGCATTTGTATCTGTTTTTTTTTTATTTTTATTTAATCATAAACCATTTTTATCTATTTTTTATTACCAATTTCCCTTTAATTGTGAGTATTTTTTTTACATTTAATTTTAATCTAATGAAGTTAATTGTTTAATTAAATGCTTTGGCAATAATGCTTCACAGTAACATCAATAAAGCTCTTGAAATTAAAAAAATGAATTGAAATAATGATCAGTGGAAGAATTCTTTGTGAAAGTCCTCACTGACATTGATTAATGATTTAACATGACAGCAGTTTGTTCTCTTAACCCTGGTCTGAACATTTAATACAGGAGTGATAGGTGGACCAGGCTGGTGTTTGGTTTTCCATTGTGGTCAAACCAGTCGAGCTGCTGTGTGCCTCTTTGTGTTGAGAGATTGTCTTCTTTCACCAGATTGCATAATCAGTGTTGGTTCAATGTGTGGATCCTCATGAGAAACTTATTTGTCAAGGTTTAGTCTTCCAAGCTCCTCAGAGAGACACATAGTCATTCAAATACATTATATGTACTATTTTGAGCTAGTCAGCTGTGGATTGTTTGTTGTTCCTTAACTTACTCAGTGTGTACAGATACTATAATCCAGCAGTCATGGTGGAGTTTTGTTCTGCTTGTTGCTTTGGACTTTAACCTGAACTTGTTATGGTGTGGTAAGGAATTTAAAGCAGGAAGGGTTCACTTTGAGAGAGAGATGAGAGCGGAACTGGGGCGAGGTAAAGAGAGAGAGAGAGAGAGAGAGAGGGAGGGACTGTTGGTTCAATTTTCCCAGAAGTCAAACACCTTAGAGCGACTGAGAAGGTGTGCAGCTTCAACATACAAACTATCAGCCCAGACAGAGAAGAACACACCACAGAGGGATTTAAAGGGATTTCCTCGTACTGGACCACAGAGAACAGTGAGTAACCTACATATTTCTGAGCTGTGATTTGACTTCTTTGGTGTTTGGGGGTATTTAGTTAAACTGGGACACTTTTGAGTCATCCGTCTTATAGCTTTCCTGTCATTAGTTTAAAGACAAAGGTCAAGCATGTTAAATTCTTCTGTCATCATAGAGAATATAAAAGGCAATAGAAGGCGAGGTTTATCATGTTGGAAAGAGGAGTGGCAACTAGTCCAAAATATATCTGTATTTATTTTGTCTGGTAGTTTGATATTAAACCATTGAACAAGGCTTATGTGAGTCTTTTTAATTTCATGTATTTGCTTCAGTTGAGTTCAAACAGTCCTTAAAAGTGAAGTTTAATTACAAAAAATACTTGTAGAAAGTCAGGTTTCTGTAAAGATTTTAATACAAAAGCAAAACTTTACTAGGTCATTTTTGCTGGCCAGCGGACAGCAAAATGCCCAAAATAAGTAACATTCTGGCTATCCATGAACATTTTTTGAGGTATAATGCTTAACAAATTTATCAGACCACCACCCAATGTAAGGTTTTTGCCACAGCATTGGTAATTACCAAAATCATTTTTCATGTTTCTCTATCAGTTGATACACTAGTGTGTAGAAGATCTTTAGCCAAAATAATATTTTTAATGTTTTAATATTTTTAATAAAATAATATGAATATTGTCATCAATGATTTTTTTTTTTTTACATTTTTTGTTTTACAAAAAGAGACAAAAATAGTAAAGCTCATTAGTATTTCTTGATCAAGATGTCAAATTATAGTTATTTACTTGCATTCTTGAGAAGAAAAAAAAATAGTTTTACTGGTTGAATGTGATGATTGATTAATTCCCGACTTCTCAGAGAAGCCCAGTGATCAGCTCGAATTTGGTATTAAAAGGGGAATTCAGTTTAAAATCCCTCATCGCAGTTCAAAATGTTGTCCAATAACAGAGCAGTTTGCAGTTTGACATAATGTTCGATTTTGCCTTAAAAATGAGCTATGTACCTGTTCAGTAAGCTTGTGACCTTAAGATGACAAACATCAAAAGTAAATGTCATCTTCTTCTACCCATAAATTTAGGGGTTTATCTCCTGTTCGAAGAGTGCCTTAATTATCTACTTGATGTTGTACGATTGCGTGATAACCTCTTAATGGTGTATAATCCCTGCATGGACTTACATGGAAAAAAAATCCAGCACATCTGCTGGGTTTACTCAATTTCAGAACATAAAGTAGATTACAGGTCTTTCTGGTGAAAGATAACTCCACCCATTCAAATCATTTCTTTAGTAAAAGTAATAAATTTAAAAAATACCCTGCGTCGATCAGGGCCTGTGTTGAGTTTGCATATTCTCTCCATGCAGGCCTGGGTTCTATCTGGGCACTCCAGCTTCCTCCCATATATCAAAAAACATGCCTGTTAGGTTAACTGGTGAATCTAAATTGCCTTTAGGCGTGGGTGAGTGCTTTAATGGTAGTCCGCTCTCTATGTGGCCCTGGGATTGGCTGGTGACCAGATCAGGGTGTACCTTGCCTCTCGCCAGTTGTCAACTGGGATTGACTCCAGCCCCATGCAGTGGGCAAATCCATGAAACATGATTCTTCTATCCTACCACAGAATAAGGCACACTATTTACTTTATTTATAAATAAATAAATCTAAATCTAAAATTAAATTCCTGTTTTAGATACTTGTGTCAACTCTCACAGAGTAACCATCTAAAAGAATTCATCGGAGTGCCTCAGATTTTTATGTGTTTTCAAATGTACCGTCATCCTTGGATCCTTGAAGAGCACCCTAACCCACCATTTTTCATACGTCGTGACCCAATGTAGCACTCACCCCTACATGTCTTTTCTAAAAGAATTCATTGTTCAGGTTTAACCTCAAAGAAAGGATTAAGATAAACCATGTGTGTTCAGGAAGACAATAGTCATCTTTCTCTGCTGTAATCATCATAGCCACCACTTGATTAAGAAAGACGTGCTTTACCTGAGCTGTTTGGACTTCTTATCCCGACCAAACCGTGATTGGAAGTTGGTTTGGTAGCTGGAGAGGTGCAAGCTGACTTCCTGGGCTCTGCCGAAGTGCCCCTGAGCAAGGCACTGAACCCCCAAACTGCTCGGAAGCGCTTCTTCAGGAGCAGCAAGCCATCACTCTGACATCTCTCCATTATTGCATGATCATAGGACCTGTTTGTGCATGTGCATGTGTCATTCAGCCTATGTGTGTAAAGCATATCTCAACGACAGAGTGTAAAGAATCTGAATTTCCCCTGAGGGATTAATAAAGTATGTCTTATCCCCAGCGCTACCATGGGGGCATGTGACATACAGGTACAGCAACAAGGCATAGACAAACCACATCAGACTTAAAAAAGAAAGAAAACTTAAACAGCTGATTTAAAGTGACAGGTATCAAGGAGATTTATAAAAAAAAAAATAGATATGCACAAGGAAAGATTTTAGAAAACCAAATGTTGAGAACTAAAAGTAAAATGTTTCTCCACAAACAATATTTACAGAAAGCACAGATACTCAAAAATCTAAAACTACCATTAATTTCATCCACTGGGTAAGAAAATAAAGCATTTCCTTTTTAAGTCCCATTCAACCTTATGTCCCACCCAGCCTGCACCCATAGGAGAACCTCACTGCTTTGAACATTTTAAAGGTTTTTAACCAACAGATCCTGAAAGTGAAAGTGGAAGAAACGTATCAAGGCATGTCTGTTCTGTCACAGTAAACATTAGAGCACAACAGTGGAAATCTGAAGCCACATCTGCTTCTTGAGAGCAGCATGTTCAGTCACAGCTGAGGACTGACACGAAAACAGACTGTTCTCAGCAGGGGGGGCTAAACAGATGGGTCTATGTGCATACCAAAATGCAATATTTGAGACGAAAAAACCCAAAATAAATTATATATATATGTGTGTGTGTGTGTGTGTGTGTGTGTGTGTGTGTGTGTGTGTGTGTGTGGGGGGGGGGGGGGGGGGGGGGGGGTGTATATGTGTGTGTGAATACATTTACATATGTTTACATATTCATATATATACAATATTTATACATATATATGTATGTGTGTGTGTATATATATATATATGTTTAGATGACCAGTGTAAACTTGATGAAAAGGGTAAAATGTGTCACCACTAACTTTTCAATTATTTTTTTTGTCAAGATGCTTGAGTAGTGAATTTTTATTGCCATTATGCGTTATTTTTATCTTTGAGATGACAAATCTTAAGTCTGATGATGGCAGAAGCTCTCTGGGGTTAATCTTCATGCAGGACCCATAGAAGTTTTTTAAATGGTCCATCCTAAATCCATTTATACAATTCTAACCAAATGTTAATTTAGACTATAATATTCACTATTAGCTGTTAAAGTAATAAAAAAGTATATTTATGGTTGTCTCAGAAAAATTAAGCCAGATCCAATTGTCAAACTCCTTTCTAAAAATGGTACAGTGCTAGTTAAGCTTAGCTTTTGGGTCCCTAGATGATGTACGTTGTATAGCCCCACTAGGATCTGCACAAGTTAAAGTGGGAAAAAGGTGGAGAGGGTATTTTTGTAAAAATATTTGATCCCAATAACAATCTGTTAACAAACTCCAAATGCTGACTGATGCAAGACCAGTAGAACAAATATAGGCCAGAGACAATGGGCCTGATCTACTAAGATCCTAAATAACGGGTGCTAAATTGCGTGTGCAACCTAAAAAACTGCACGTGCTATTAGTGGACGTGTTGCGGGTGACCTACTATCACTGCATGCGCAATTGTTAACAGGCGCAAAGTTGTGTGGACTGCCCCCTTGAAAGGAGGATTTTACGTGTGCTACTGGCTGTCACCATGGAGAGTTTGGGAGAGCAGAGTGGCTGCAAATGAAAAATGAAGTTTGAAGTCCTGGAGTTAGAGGCAAATGAACACACTTAGAGTAACCTGTTTTGCTGTCTGTTATTTGACGGACAAGGCTGTTTTCCCTCATGCCATATTTGTATCCGTTATTTTCAATTTTCCTTTTCTTATTATATTCAAACATAATCTAAATGACAGGATTCACATAGTTACACAGCTTCATCATCAGTAACCTCTCATGTGAAGACCAGTCTTACAGTTACGCACACACAGTCCGTGCAGGTACTCTTGCCTTTTACGCACTGACTACATCACACTCTCTGTGCACCCTGTTAGTAGATCAGCTCTGCGCACGCTATCAAGTTCGCAAGTGTTTTTATATACGCAAACCTTTAGTAGATTGGGCCCTAAGACTATAGTGCTACTGATCCAGATGGTTTCTGATGCATGGGTTATTGTATCAACTAAATGATTGCTCTGTCCTGTCTATATACCCTCTATGTCAGGAGGAGCAGACCCTAAGCGACAAAACAGACAACACAGCTACTATAGGCTCTCATAATTTTTTGCAATGACTACTGCAACTCCCTACCAGCAGACCTCCCTACATGCACATTTAGACCTCTGTAGACGATCCAGAATGCAGCAGCACGTCTGGTCCTTAACTAGCCCAGAACAGCACATGTCAGTCTACTGCTAATCTCTCTTTACTGGCTTCCAGTTGCGGCTCACATCAATTTCAAATCTCTACTTCTGGCTTACAAATCAGTAACAAGAATTGCTCCTGCAATCCCTCATCCAGGTCTGCACTTCCTATTGTCTGCTTCACTCTGCCAGTGAAAGACGCCCGTTGCTCCCATCGCAACTTGACTGGGAATCACCTGCCAGACTCTTCTCCACTGTTGTTCCCAGATAGTGGACTGAATTACCAAACCCAATTCAATCTGTCGAGTACCTGTCAACTTTAAAGAAAAAGTTTAAGAGTCAACTGTTAAGGGAACACTCATACACTTAGTTTGACTCTTCTCCTTTGTAGCCGTCAGTGGTAGAACGAGTTGGAAATTTTTGACACAGCTTTTTGTGAACTATGCTGCACTGAGTATATTGATTAATATTATGTCGATGTCGGTGGCATGAGGATATGATGATGATGATGATAATGATGATGTTGATGATATATTGAGGTGACTTGACAAGGTTTTCTGTCAATTGCTTGGTAATATAAATATATATATAAAAAAAATGGCACTAATTCGAGCACTACATGGCAGCACCAGACGTGAAGCAGTTTGTTGCCCTTGTTGTACCAATGGTTTTCCCTCCAGTTTAGATTCTTGCTTGTGTTGCGCTTACTCTCAGATGTTTGTTGCTTTGGTCAAAAGTGTCAATACCTGCCTGGTATTGATAAAAAAATCAGGTCACCCGACTGGAAATATTTGCTTTGTGAAAATGTCGATGTTGCACATCTTTAATAATCAATCTGTTTTAACTCTTCCTTTCTTTTTTGTCTCTCTGCAGGTGACACCCATAGAAAGGCTTCAGCTTGTTGCCTTAACATCCCTGTTTCCTGTAACATTCTATCAAGGACGTCATGATATAAATCCCTGATCCAGTCATGTGGAAGAAAGACACTGGATAGATCAAACAACATCTCCTTGAGAGATATTTGAGGAGTGTAGCTGTAATGCTCACTGACCTCACACAATGTTTAATCCTGGCTGGTCCATTTGGTGCCTTTTGCTGACTCTACACATATCAGTCTGTGGTCTAGAGATCTCTGAATATGACGTCCATGATGTTGTTTGCTCACAGGTACTTTAGTTTCCACCACCTGGATATGTTGAAGCAGACTTTTCCTGTGATACAGCTCATAACACACAGTTTATGTTGACAGATAACACTTTTAATTTCCCCTTCAGTGCTCGCTCTCACATTTGCATTGACTTTATCTCACAAGAAGTGTTTTATTCTCAAACATTTATTCAGAGCTTATGATGACTGCTCACAATACAGAGCTGTCACATTTAGATTTATCACAGTGCAAGTCAATATTGACCCTTCATATTTATTGTATTCTCTGTTTCAAACTTTTCCTCTCCTTTAGGGTCTCTCTAACTGCACCATGGAGGATGAGATTCCTCTCAATGTGGAGGAGAATAAGTCTGTAGAGGTCAAGAATCTCACATCATATTTCAAGCTCTGCTGTGAAGACACAAGAACATGTAGGCTATGTCTGGTGATCAATACAGAGGTAAACATCCATGTGAATAAGAACTTGGAGGATGAAGACCACTCTGGGACAAATGATGAGGAGCATGAGGAGGAGATAAACAACCTCAAAGGTACAAATCAAGGATGCTGTGTCTTACTGCTTCTCTGCTTTTCTTAAGAGCAAACTTTTTTTTATTCTTGTTTAGTATGTTCAAATCTATGAACATGATGTAGTTATTAGCCTTGCTGTAGCCAGAATCAGACTATTCTTTGCCCCTAAACTACAACAAAGAGCACTTCAGTCTTTCACAAGCATAAGTACACAATGCATAATGAAGTACACGAAACAAAGACAACTACAAGCTTATGTTATTTTTTACCTTAATCAAACACAGCTCCAATAAGAAGCAGATTAATGACCACAAAACTGAAAAATTCTAGAGAATAGGCTACATTACAAACATTTTTTTAAGTAATGAGCTGTCATGGTGATATTTCAGTGAGATTTTTTTGTTCAAAATGTCTAATTTGTCAAATTCTGCCTGATAACTCTGGACTTAAACTCTGTAATTTTGTTCAGGCTCATTTTGTTGGCATTTTAATTTGCAGCAGAAGTTGTGCTTTGGTTCCAAAGGATTTGTAGCCACATCTGCTAAATTCCAAGGAGATACTCACTGTAACTTTTTTAGACATAAATGAGGTATTGAATTGATGATGTGTGCCATTAGAATCCCAATACTTGTTCATTTAAACAAACCTCACAAGTCCCCCCTTCATAATACCTTTATTATCAAATTAGACTGTTACTTAATCCATTATGAGCATACATTTTGAGGCAGAGGCCAAAAACAGGGTTAAATGGTCAAAGAATTAAAGGATAGGGTAAGTTTTATAATAGTTTCACATGCTGCTCTTGACATAAAAACTCCTTAGTCAACATAAAGATTAACTTTTAGAATAAAAGCTCCAGTAAAGATATGTTTGTTTAAATCTGGTGAACCTGGACAAAGTAACCTCTCATCTCTGCACTTAACATGTCCTTTACAAGTTTTCTGTTTTAAAAAGTATTCTCTTTACTGCTCTCTATTTATAGGTCCCATATAATGTATAAGAAACTTTTTAATGTTCTTTTTCTACGAGGTCTTTAAAAGATGCCAGTTGAATATAACTTTAAATTAAGAAGGCAAAAAATAGTGTGAGCTTGAAAACAGATTTATGGGCACACCCTGGAGTGGTCACCAGCCAATCGCAGGGCCACATAAAAAAGACGACCACTGTACAGTATATATATAGTGTGAATCTTTGAGTGAGTCTTTGAACAGGAATTATTTTCTATGCAGTTTGATGTTTGCCACTTCTCCTAACACCTACTCTCCAAGCAACATTTTTAGACATTTAAAACAACTACATAGCAACAAAAACAATGTCACTGACAGACTTACTTGATATTGATCATAAGGAGGTATCAGAGTAAGTTTTAGTCTGTTTAGTAGGGATTTAATAAGTCCTCACAGAACTTTAAAATGACCTAATGAAGCACTTTTTCAGGTGTGTGTGTGTGTCTTCTTTTTTGGTAAGAACAATGAACTCACATTTGTATGAAACATGCTGTACAAATACAATTGTAATTGATCTTATCATTCAGCTACTTGAAAGCATGTCTCTAGGTGTTGTGAAATCACTCCTACGGGGATGAATGAACAAATGTGCAAGTTATGAAGAGATGAATTTTTTCTTCTGTTCATGTGAACTCAAGCCCTGCCTGTTTTTTTTTTTAATGTGTTGCAACAGCGTCTGTGTTGGTGTGCTACAAAACCCCACAAACCTTTCCCACCTGCAAGAGGGCGGAGTTTACTGTTAATCATGCAGCTCTGACTCAGCAGCACCAGGCAAAGGTGATATAGACTCTGTGTGTTGTCATAAAAGAGGAGTGTGCTCTCAGTACTAAAACACTCAAAATGCTCACCTGTCTAAACTCCTTGTTTGTGTTGTTTGACTTTCAGGTTACCATGGTGATAACTGAGCCAACAGGAATTACCTTTAGTAGTGAAGTGATAATCTATTCTGTCAAACCACCACTTATGAAAAATGTTGTAGCTCCTTCTATAGAAGAAGGTAGGGCTTACATTTAATAGTGCAAGATCCTGACTCATGTGTGACAGCTTGGTTTACTAAACGTGTTCTTTTGTGTGTTCAGTTTGTTCCCAAGAGCTGCATGAGCGCATAGAAGAGTGTCGAGGTAAATAGGTCTAAGTACTGTCCTTGTGCTGATTTGACTTTGTATTGGAAAATAATCAATATTTCCTTCTCTCCTTAGCGCCCAAACTCCACAGTGTTATCAAAAAAGAGAAGAATCAGGTGGAGCTGCAGTTTGTTGGCAGAAATGAGGGCCTCCCCTCAGTGTGTGTTCAGTATGAGAAAAATGGAAGATGTCAGGTCAGTGTTTGTATCAGTGCTTAATGTGTGAAGTAATCAGAGTTTGAAAACTTACTGTTAGGCTCTTGAGGACTTTGTTGTTCATTGGATGTTTTTTTTTAATTTTGTGGACATATATATTTCATTTGAGCAAAGCCATCCATTCAAAGTGTCATAAGTGAAAATACAAAGGCTACTGTCATCATAATGCAACTAAAATGAAGGATTTTCTTGCCTTGCAGATTGTCATGTTTATGAGTAAAACATTTGAAACTACTAAGCTGAATTATTGATGATGAAATAAACCTAAAAACAATATTAAAGATCCCATAGAATGCTTTTCTAGTTTTACATGCCCCTCGATGTGATAGAGTACTTCTTTCCACAAGACAAAACGTCTACGTTACCTGGACTTCTCACTGTCACCCTGTTTACAGCACCAGTAGCCGTCTAAAAGGCTAGTTCTCTAAGATCCCCCCGAATAAACCTACCAGAATGATGTTCTACCATTTTCTCATTGGCAGTTAAAGCCCACTGACTCAAGCTGGTTAGCCCAGTGCAGAGCAGTGACTTTGAGATGAATGCAGAGTCCTTGGCAACATGGTGCCAAACAGCACTGAACTGAGTAATTACCACAGGGCTGCCACAGAGTAGATCGGTCAGCCCATCAGAGCAGACTTGGCCCATGAAGAGAAGGAGGCCTTAAAGTAGCAAGAGCTTTAACAGTGTCTCAAACAGACTGATAATATGGGTGGGTCAGGGGTACTTAGTATAAGAAAACTAGAATGTTTTTGAATGTCAACAATTGTGAGCGTACTCTAGTTATAGGCTGTTTACTTCACCTATACATTGCTTTCACTTGACACCACAGACTGATGTAACTGTCCCCTGGTGGACAGGAAACACTCTCTGCTGTATGGTATGGAGAAGTTTACAGTACCTTTACCATGTTTCATCTTGTTTAAGTCTATTTTCTTGATGAATCAATGTTTTTTTTTTTTATTTTAATGCTGTAATTGCTGAGGGTACAAGCCAGGGTTATACTTTTACAGAACTCTATTTTAGACAGAAAACCCAAATTGGAGCAAGTAGAGAATTAATGCTGTCAGTTGCTCCCAAAGGGCGTTCAGTGGTTGTGTGTGCCCAATGGTTAGAGCAGACTCAGGCACCAGACAGACCGCTCCTCCTCCTGTCATGGAAGTTTGTTAACTTTACTAAACTATGGCTACCTGTTCACTTCCATCATTGCTATCGCACTGTCTAGAAGTTGCAGCTACAGCTATAATAATACTATCCTTAAGAATATGTGTGGAATTTTCAGAAAACTGGAAACAAAATTATTTTAATTAATTGCAAAAATGACTTATTCTAGGTTGTATATTTTTAGTTGAGCTCTTGTATAATACCTCAATTATTTCCATAAGTTTTCAAAGACAGATAAATTCTTAATTATTTTACTTATAAGATGCAGTGTCTGTCATGGCCATCGCAGTCACCTATTCACTATAAGAGACTCAGCCTTTTAATTGTTACCATGAAAATAAATAACATGAGGTCAGAGATCGCTGCTCAAACAAGTGGGACCTTTTCTCATTCATTATGTTAAGTTTTTCACAAAACAGAAACACTGGTTTGTTTCTTAGTAAACACATCTCATGTAGTACAGTTTTTACTGAATACAGTCATTAGTTTAAAACAAAAGGAAAAGTATGAAGCGTTTAACTGTGATGGTGGGTGGGGGTAACAATGGGTCACTTGCCATCATTTAAACATTTGTGGTCTTTACTTTGGGGGTTGCATGAGGCTCATTTCAATAATAAAAAATGAGATTTTGAACAGTTCTAAGTGCTTTGCTTTTTACAAGACCATTTGTTTTGGCACTCCTTCAGGACACTGCAAAGCCTATGTGTCTTCAAGCCTGGAGAGAAGGAGAACCAAAACCAAGGGGCTTGTTAGCATAAAAGTGAAGCATTTTAAATGTGTTCAGTATAGTGAATAATCACTCCAATGCTGTATTGGTACCCATTTGCAGCATAGTTTAACCTAACCTCTATGCTGGTTCTCTCCTTACAGAGCTGATCAAAATCCCTGTGGCCTGTGTGTTTACTGTTGAAATGAACTTCATAAAACTCAGAGATACTGACCTATCCCTTTGACTTCCAGAACAGCAGCATTATTTGTCTTAACACAGTGAGAATGCATTGTTTTTCTGGTGTTGGAATGGAAAGTATTTTCTACTAAAATCCCATCTTGAAAGGTCATTGAAGCCTAAATAAACTTATAACTGGTGCAACAGGCTCCTCTGCCCTAATCTGTGCTAAATGTTTCTTTACAGAGTTGGAAGGGGCCGACCATCCCGTTGTACTCTGTCGCCCACTGCATGTGCTTTCAGGTAACAAACATCACATTTTCTCCCAGATGACAGTGCTATGTATTGACAGACTTACAGGACTGACTTGTGTCTTTGTGTCTTTTAGGTATGGGATGAGGATAATGAGAGTTCTCTGCGCTCTCAAAGCTGCCCTTTCACCAACACAGGTAAGAAGCTAGAAGCCTGTTGCAGGCTTGTTGGCCTTTTCTCTTCCTCTGTTACCTCATTATTTAAGTGTGTGATCAATAAGCTGATGTTTTCTGTATGCCTCTCCAAGATTTATGTCACAGAACCACCTGGGAGAATGTTTCAGTGTATGTTGGTCAGGGTCAAATGAGTAACTCCCACTCAATGCTGCTGTGGAACGTGTCTGCCCCCTGCAAGCTGGAGGGTGAAGTGTGGCCCTGTCAGAGAGATATCAACTGTAAGGAGGTGAAAGGTTTCAGGCAACAACTGGAAAGGGGCATGTGGGAGCAAAACAGCAAGGGACAATGGGTAAGAAGAGTTGTTACTACCCCCACCAAGGAGGCTATGTTTTTGCCACTATTTGTTCATTAATTCGTTTGTTTCTTAGTTTGTTAACAGTACAACTCAAAAAGTTATGAATGGAATTTGCAGCATAGGTCAGAAAGACCAGAGACTGAGCCATTTCCACATTTTTGCTAATAACCATTATGTTCAGAAAGGATTTGAATGACATTTTCAGGGAATGTTGGTCATGGCACAACAAACAAAAAAATAGAGTTTGGTGATCCAATAATTTTTTTTCAAGGATTTGTTAACACTTTAAGATAGGACCGTTTTCTGCATTTTTGACAATAACTCACCCAACAATGTTGGAAATGCATTGCCAGAGGTTTATGCTCTTGGAGCACCTCTAGAATTGATGTTTTAGACCTACTGTTTGTATATTTCACTTTTTATCTACCCCACATGCTTTTACTTCAAACAACAAAAACAGTTTATATGCACGTTATCCAAGATTTCCCATTTTCCGATATGCCTACAGTTTGAAACTGATATAGCTGATACTGCCAGCACTTATATATGAATATATATATAAATATATACACACCATTTTTTAATCATAATCAACACCAAATATCTCCTGTATCATAACTTATACCTGTCACTTTTATTGTGACTGCTTATATTGCCGTGAAACAAATTTAAAATTTCCTTAAACATTTGATTCCAAAATAGATTATATCCATTTTATATTCAGAAATGTAGTAATGGACAATTAAAACTTATTTGTTTGGGTTAATGTTATACAATTATATGCAAAATGTGTTTTTAAAAATTGTCAAGCTTCATCTGCCTTTTAAGAGTAACAAACTGAACTGTGAAAACTTGCAGACAAGCAATGAGATCTGGTGTGTACAAAGTAAAACATACCTAATTTTGTTCTTAAAAACTGAAATTAAAAGTATTAACAGGTTTGCAGGGTAATCCCCTGAGATGGTCCTGAGAGAGTTCTTGAAACACAATGAAAACATTTTCTTCTTCAGTGTTAGGAACTGAACTGCAAAACTGAACCGCAAAACTTCAACTTAGCAGTCTTAACAACACATTTTCAAATATAGAGATTGAAGATGAAAGAAAAAAGAGACTTCACTGTGGTAAAAAAAAAAAAAAAAAAAAAAAACTGTAATAAATTCATGCATTCTGTCTAGATTTAGAGCTGGCATATCAGAC
Source organism: Cetoscarus ocellatus (assembly GCA_037902135.1). NCBI lineage: Eukaryota > Metazoa > Chordata > Actinopteri > Labriformes > Labridae > Cetoscarus > Cetoscarus ocellatus. The sequence goes on from JBAMNC010000559.1 coordinate 2,129,719, forward strand.
ATACATATTCGAAGGGATATCTATATCTCTTGATACCAGTATTTACATTTTTAAGGTATTAACTGCAGATAAAGATATTATGCTGATAATATTGTGCACCCTTAATGTTTTTCACAGCCTAACTTTTCATGAATATAGTATGAGTACTGTACTCTGGATTTTTGGGTATCCTGTGTGTCAGCTGACCCAACAAATATGAAGTCTGTTTTATTGTTTGTGGTCCACCTATGTGTTAAACATAAAATCTGATGGCCTTCTAAGAATATGGGCTCACTGTGAGAAATTATGATAATACATGCCCCTCACCTGGTATCTCCACCCAAAGACCACCACCCATGACAGTGCACAACTGTACTCATGTTTACACACTCCCATGAAGGGAGCAACGGGTTCATGGGGGCCTCGTTTGCATTTAAAGATACACACACCAAGACAGAGTACCTGTAATGTGCTGTTTTGTGCTGGCTAATGGAGAGTCAAAAATGTCATTTGATGACGGATGTAAATTATATTTTGATCAAAGCTTAGTGCAGATGTTTCAGTTACACCACAGATAAATGTGTTAAAAGGCAGAGAAAGAGTGGGCTCTGTCTCTTTTGAGATATTAAAATGATTTATTACTGTGCCTCTTTCAGGTGAAAATTGGGGTGTTTGAGAACATCAGTCTTCAGCTCTCACCCTGTGTGATGGTAAAATATTCAGTTGTTCCTCTTGTAGGTAATTTTTACAGGTTCCCTAGAGGAAAGCAACACATTCATGTTTGTCTCTGTTTGAACAGGTGGAGGTAAAGGGAATGAGTAGGTACCTGGGTCCATTCTGTTTTACCAACAGTGAGTCTGACACAGTTACAAATGATCCTGGCTTGAGTCTGAGATTTTAAGAATTACTATCTAACTGTGGCCTTTTATAAATAGTTTTTTAAACCTCTTTTCAGCTGACAGGTGGCGCTGGAGTCTCCTGGTTGTCGGAGTAATGCTGATTATTTGTTTGACTGCAATCATGTTTTATCTGCTTCATGGCTCCATCAAAAGTAAGTTTTATTTTTTTCATTTTTCTCTTTGCATTAAGCATACTTATTATGAGGGAATGCAACAGAGGACATGAGACAGTGCCATATTTTATCCTCTGGAATTGGTCTGCAAAATGAAACGTGTGGTCTAACTCAGTGGTTACCAAATAGTGTAATGGGTGCACTGGTGTGCCTCAAGACAAATCTAGATGTGCCTTTGGACTTTGTTCAGTCATCTGTTTCTAATACAACTATACTATGCCAAATAAATGAGTTTTTGATTTACTTCATCAGTGCTTGTGTTGCTTTAGTGTTCAAACATAGCTACTATTGGTGTAACGAAAAAAAACAGCACACAAAACCTTCAAGAGGATACTGTCTTTTACAAACAACTAATTACATAAATGGAGGGAATTATTGTGTTTGGTTTATCACATGTATTAATTCATCTAATTATGCAGACTCTGACCTGGCTACCAAGTTCAGTTGTGTTGCTGAATTCATAAAACTTAAAGAATTTCAACTGAATTCTTGAATTATTTTCCAAATGAATGTCTCATGAGTAACACTGTCCATCAAAATTGGTTGGGAATTAATAGATACATGCAAACAAATACAGACTCATAAAATACATGTGTAAAAGAGGATATTTACATAGATATTGATATTACTGATATTGTGTGCCTTTTGATTTTCACTTGACTTCAAATGTGCTGCAAAAACAATTTAAAATCACTTATCTTACGTGCCATAGGCTATTACTTTGATTGGCCATGCAGACACAGTTTTGACTATAGTTTTTGTTGTTTGTGCACTGAGATGGATCAGAGCAATATATGTTCCAAGAGGATCCAAGATCCCTGTTTACCAGACTCATTTTCATGCTTTTGCCTGCACTGCCTTACACGTGCAAATATAATCACGTGTACGTGTGTGCATGCATGACCGTGCACCAAATAAATGACAGTAAAAAAGAGAATTGCCCTCATCAACTTTCATATCCAGAGAGATAATAGTGTGTTTTCCATGGAAGTCGATATGCCAATTTTTGGTCAAAGGAGAGTCAGCTGTTTTTTGAATTTGGAGATATAGCTCTGACGGGGGCTCTTCCTGCTCTTCCACACAGTGACAGTGGTTCCTGCCCTGCTTGCAGTCCACAAGGAAAGCATAAGGCAGGGAGAGAAGCAGCAAAATCCATAGAAAGGAATCAGAGTCAGCTGGCATTGATTAAGTCATAGAATGGCATAAAGGAGGAGCTGGGGTGCAGGAGGGTTGCAAAGCAGCTTGCTGCGGAAGCAATAAAGAGTAGGTGGGCTAGAGCAGCTGAAATTAAGGTGGTCTGAGTGCTTTTTGCCAGTGGCAGTTTGGAGGTAATCAGCTGGCTGTTAGCAGTGGCAGCCTAGCTCTGGATCAGCCTTTTAACAATGGAAAGCTGATATAGCAACAATCTTGACTCCGTGTCTTCCATTCGACTCAGAGCTTAGAACTGTGTTAAGATTACAATTGTATCATAAATTCAAACTTCAGTAAATAGTACCCAACCTCTCTACCTCTGGACATGAGGTTGATCGCAGTCAAAATGCAACAGAAAATAAAGCTCAATTGACCAAAAACTGATCAAAGGGGCAGAAGTATTTTTATTAAATCAGGGGCCTTATATGTCTTTACAGATGCTAAAAGTAGTGACTTTTTTCATAAAGCACTTTCAGTCAAAGTGCTGTAGCTGGAATTAAACATTCATCACTCACCACACAAGGGGTTACTCAGGCAGCACAGTAATCATCTAACAGCTAACACTGAACATGTTACAACTTAAGTTACAGTGACGACGTTAGGTAGACCTGAGTGTAGATGATGAGGAGAGGCTGTGCTGTTACCACACAGACAGCCTTTCATACATACCACTTGTAAATACAGTTAAGTCGATCTCTCTCTCTGCGGAGGAAGGGAGGAAAGAGAGGCAGGAGAGCTGAGGGGGTGAGGATGATTCAAGGACAGCCTTTGTCTGAAACGCAGCTTTAAGACTTGAAATGTTCCTGACACAAATATGATAAATATTCTACTGGTGGATTTCCTTACAGTGAATTTGCTATTGTTTGACTCACTGTTACAGGATGGGTGTGGAGCTGGCGTCATGGCAGATTTGTCAAAGGTAAGTCCCTTAGACTTGAAATTATATCTAACAACAAAACAAGCTGACTAGTAAATCAACCCTCATTTCTGTCTGAAGTGAGAAGACTGTGCCATGTGGTGCTGCTGAGCCCTCCGGATGCAGATGCTGGTGTTTCAGAGTCAGTGCGTCAGCTGGGGTGCCTGCTCTTCAACCATGGCTTCAGTGTTTCTGTCGACCAGTGGAGCAGGAAGGAGCAGTGCAGTCTGGGACCCCAGCCATGGCTGCACTCACAGCTGTTGGAGCTGAAGAGCTACGGCGGCCGATTTGTTCTCATCTTGACGCAGGAAGCCTTACAGAGAGCAGAGGAATGGACAAACTGGTACAAGACGGATACCAAGGCGAAGGTGGACAGCGAGGGCCTTCCTCAGATGTGGTCCCCTTACTCTGATGTGTTCTCAGCTTCTCTGTGCATCATCCAAGCTGAAAAGCAGCAAGGCAGGGCAGGGGAGCACTTTCTTCTTGTCAGTTTTGACTCTAAATTGGGTAAAGGCCAAAAACCACCAGAAATCCTTCAGGGTCTGTCCCTGTTCCATCTGCCCTCAAAAACTGGGGCTCTCTTATCTGAGCTCACTGTGGGGGCACAGAGTGGGGAATGGGCGGATAGCCCTCACCACAATAGAAAAGAAGAAACTCACATGGATGGCATAGAAACACTACAGATAGACTGCTTTGAATTTGTGTAATGTGTAAATAATAAATGGGGCTCCAGAAGTGCCCAAAATATGGTTCTTTGTCTATTTGTTGCTTAGGTCCATCCTCTAAAATGCGACAGAACTGTTTTCATTGTCTTTTGTTTATTCCGTGATTGATTTTTAAATGTCATTTGCTCACCTGATGAATCGTTTGTTTACAAATATTAAGCCTTAAAGGGATATCTCAGGATTATTGAACTTGGGTTGTATGAGGTGCTGGACAGTAGTAAGTGAAGTGGCTGAAAGGGCTCCCAGCAGCGCTTTACCTGTAAGGAGAACAAGCTCAGACTGCCAGAAAGGTACACTGCTGTTAACAGGTACAAGTATTTTGCAGAACTGTGTGCATATTACTTAAAAATGAGTCACGACACATGTTGAATCAAATGTATGTCTGTATTTTTTCTCGAGGAGGTATCTGTGTTTGGCACAATTTATGATGCAGCAAATGGCTATGTGCTCTACTGCCTGTGCACATTGATTGAGCCGATTTGCTGTTTCGTTCAATGGACTCAGGACAATACAAAAACAGCAGAGGAAACTAATGCTGGACCATAAATGAGTGACTTTGACTCAAGTGATGATGACTTTCCTTTTTCTTTGGATGCACACTGTTTCCTTTATGAGCCCGATAATACAGAAGAAGAAATTCTTCAGAAGGAAATTCAGCAAGCGGAGTTGTAAAATAGAGCCAAATACAGAGACTTCCTGGAGGAAAAATAAAGTCCTCTGAAATTTTTCACCCAATAATGCATTGGACTAAAACATAGTATCATCTCTCACTCTCTGGTTGCTCTTTTTGCATGGCTCAGGCTAATGATCTTGTAACACTCATTGCTTTGAGTTAATTTAAAATAGAGTAGTTTTTTAAATTTTACTGATACTTTTGTAAATCTATGGGAAGCTACTTTTTCTAATACTCGAGTAAAATTTAACAAGAAATTGTACTTTCACTTGGCCCAATATGCTTTTAAATCAGTGTGTAATTTAAAACCCTCGGACAGTGATTGGCCTGCCCTCTGGGAGCACTGTGTGTCATTGGTGTAATCCTGTGCCAGTTTAGGAACATAGAGGAGCGTTAGTAAATATTCATATTTGAATCTGGAGGGGCGGTGCTCCTACACTGGCCCATCACCCGCCCGCTGGGAGTGTCTGTTTGAACATCGTTCAAGCAGTGTCACAAGTTTGACGACGCCGTCTCGCTGTGTTGCCTTTGTTATTTTACGTTTGTCAGCTCAGTTGAACCTCAGCCGAAGCAGATATAAGAGGTAGGCTAAAGGGAAACCCCAAACAAAACTCTCATAGAGTCCTCTTGTGTTGTCTGTACAACTGTCAGGCACACAGTGAGATAATTTGGAAGGCGTGAGCTGACAGGAACAAACAAAACAGGACCAACGTGGCTTAAATAAAGAAGAGTAGGCTACCTAGTGTGGCGTTTACAATATTAATAAGAAGAGCTTGGTATAAATCTAATATGGATGCTCAAAATGTGCCATTAAATTAACAAAACACTGTGTTGAAACTAAGATAACAGAAGAAACTGTTGAGCAGTAACATTCTGTCAGACCACGCCTCATTGGCGTTGTATAGGTGTACGGGGTGACCGTGTTATCTGGCGCCAATGCGTCTGTGTTGTTCACTTCGTTTCAAGCAGAGTCTGAAAAGGGAAAGAGTCTCAGCAAATGCCCCGTAGCTTGTTATTCTAATGGTAATGTCAACGTATTTATTACTTATGATATATTATTAAACCCTGACAGGATTGATTTGGGACTCTGTGTATTTACGACAACGATACGACATTGGGCTGAGTCTTCAGCTATCTCGGTCACATTTTATGACGGTACACCTGCGCTACACATGGGTTGAACGTACTGCGTCTTTGTACTTTGGAGTCGTAACAGCAGCAGCACTGATAGGTTTAAATACCTGTGCCAAAGTTAAAATACCAATCAGTGATAAAGCACTCGAGGAAGACATTACGCTAGAAGTAACTTTTTTTAATTTGAAAATAATCATTAACACATTTGGCATTAACTTGCTGCGCATTATGTTCTGGGAGCAAATTGTGTTTTTGCCTTTGTTGCTTGATAAGATCGGTAATATTAATATATAGTTAAACAGAACAGTAAAATTGTCAGAAAGGTAAAGCTACTAATTAGGGGTGCACAGTATTCAATTTTCACTGATATTAATTTTGCTTGTACTTTCCATACACTTTTTCTTTCCTGATAGGAGTACATTTGTGTTGGAAAGGGATGTGAAACATGAAAAACATTTTATAAGAAATATAAGTGCTGTTTTCTTATTGTAGATGTTAAGTTAATGATATGGTGAGGCTTTATGGCACATTTGTACATTCTAATGATATTCTGGTCAATATATGCAACATATAAAGTATGGCCAATATGTTCAGTACATATATCTAAAACATACCAACAGCTGTGTTAATATCTACTGATACCAGTTGTAAACTTTTTGAACTATTATCTGCCAATACTTATATTGTGACTATAAAATTGTGCATCCTTTCTGATAAGGACACTTTTGTACGGTTTGTCAGTAAATTGATGTCACAAACATTCAGACCCCTTGAGTCTGAATTATAAAAAAAAATACTGACAGACTCATGTCAATTGGTGCTAAAAGGGTATTTAAACTAACATAAAGTAAAGCATTAATTCTGAAATTGTAAAAGTTACAGAGGTGCACAATTTGGATTCTTTTCTTTGTGTCTATGCTTATTTTATTTTGTTTATATGCAATATGGGATATTTCCAAACATCATTTAGGGGGAACATATATTGAAACCAATATAGTAACTAAAATGTATTTTTTTCTTAATTACAGCTGGATTATTTATCAAATGTACTTTATAAGGTAACAGTTAAGCTTAATCTGCTCTTTTAAGAGCTACAAACTGTGTTTTATCAACCTGCTGATGGATTAAGAACCCGCTTTTTTTGGATCTTACACTTTCCAATTTAAATTAATATTTGCAACAACTCCACAAACTTAAAGATGAAATATAAAGCTCTGATATCTGCAGTAGATATCAGATTATCTGCTGATAAGAAAATCACACCACTAATGTTGTGCATCACTACTTTGAAACTATATTTTTCATTTTGTCAGCAATTACTTCATTATTTATCTTGAAGGCAACATTTAGCGAAATGGGATGTGATATTTAGGATGGTTTCTGGAATTGCTGGAACAGATGGGACTGAGGACGCCTCTCAGAAACCTGCTCCAGGCTGCTTTGCTGTGTTGTCTGTTAGTTGTTCAGGCACACAGCTGTCCTCGTGCCTGTAGAAAGTGTTCAGGCCCTGAAAACAGCAAGTGTGAGGAATGCAATTCAGGATGGTCACTCCATAATCACACCTGCATAGGTACTGTATACAGAGATTTGTTTATGAGTCTGCACATGATGACACTCTGTTGACTACATGTAAGATTATTCTTGTTTGTTTTAGACATAGATGAGTGTGACACGGAGCTGGGCCTCTGCTCCTCAAACAGGTACTGCTTCAATACGGAGGGTTCATTCAACTGCAGAGGTAAGTGGTTTTTAATTTCTAAAGGCACAAAATGATAGATTGAGATAGTATAGGTAAATAGATGGTAGTAAATATACCTTTTTATGTCTCAAAACTTAATTCCATTTTATGGTTTTAAATTTAGCATGAGAGTTGCAAGGTCTCTGTCTGTCTTTAGTTTACTGTATTTGTGTATGTTAGGTAGTTGTTTTTAATGTTTTTATGCCTTTTAATTTTTTATTTTATAGGGCCTTCCATTCATATTGCCTAATTATTTGTTTTATGCTCTCTTTTGAAATTCCACTTTAAGCCACCTTGCAACACACATTATTAAACTTAGTTTTTAATGTGGTATGGAAATGAAAAAAGGTCTCTAAATTCTTGAATTCTACCAGCCATCTAGTAACTCCCCAAAAATGTTTTTTAACAATTACATGGAAAAGAAAAGGCAACAAAACATTACTGTACTTCATTGCAGCTTAAACAGCATGCAATTGTTGGGGAGGGTTGTGTGTGAATATGTGTGAGTGGGTACTTCTCAAAGCACTTTAAGAAGTAAGAAAGATAAAAGAAGCACAATTCAAGCTAAGGTCCATCAACCAGTTTCACATTAAGAGATCGAACGTTCACTATTTTCTCAGATTGTGACCTAGCTTGTGAAGGCTGTCGTGGCAGCGGACCAGGACACTGCAGGAGGTGTGCCTCAGGTTTCACACTGACCGGGTCCAAGTGTTTAGGTAAAAAGAGAAAGTCGTAAAATATGATGTTACCAGCATGCCTTCATTATGTTCAACCTCAGGACTTGCAGTGACCTTGAAGTTTTTGGTGGATGGGATTAAATACTGAGTGTCTGTCTCTGTTTTGCTTAGATGTAGATGAATGTAGCGAGAGGGTGTTGGCCTGTCAGGGTCTGGATGAAATCTGTACCAACACCAAAGGCTCTTTCCGCTGTGACTGTGCCAATGGATTCACCCGCAAGGATGATATCTGTCTGAGGAGGCAGCAGCCCAGTGAGTCACTATTAGCCTCTTGGAGATGTTTGTACCCACAATCACTTGAGCACCTCCAACAGTCAGAATCACCACACGCCCTTGAAAACCCAGAAAATAGTTGATAAATTTTCTGTTATGGAAGACTCATGGAAAATGAGAGAAAAGAGAAAACTGTCCTGTAAATTCTTATGGTGTCCCATTGAGATTTTCCCTATTTCATATCAGAGTTTCCTAAAGCAGATATTTTAATCTGAGATAGCTCGAATTATGTTAAAACAAATTAAAGTAGTAGTTAAAGAATGATAGTATTAAGAAAAGATGGCTCTCAGATGTCTTGACAATGCATTAAATCCAAAAAGGGGTGAAGGAAGTGATTTCTACGTAAAGAACTGTCAAAATGCCAAAGTTTTGTGCTTTTCACTGCTGTGCCAGTCAAATTTAATTTAGAAACCAATATATTTTCTAGTCCCTGCTGTAGTGACAAACAGACAAAATTTTCAAAAGGATTTGCAAATCATTGTACTTTTTAATGTTCTACACAACATACCACCTCCATTTGAATTGAGATTTGTATAAAAACTGTTATTTTCAAGCAAATGACCCTCTCAAGCTAAAACAAGATGACTATCATTCAATGCTGCTATTTATCCAAGGTAACTGACCATAAACAGAAAAATTGCAAGCCTAAAGACTCATGCATACCTTCATTTGGCTTGCTGTATAGAAGGACATCTGCAGGACTATGTAGTTTGTGACACTGATTGCCTTAAACTGGGTAAATTGGTCAGCTTGTGGTAAAAACCCTTTTTCTATCAAGTACAGAGATCATATCCAGTGTATCCATAATTTCTGATAACACCTTCTCCCATTAGGTCGAGTTTTAACTTCCACCCATTACCACTTATTCCCTATCGGTATATTTTACTTCCTGCCCCCCATAGGAATTTTACATGTCACCTGTATCACGTGACTGAGAGCAACCAATCAGGTAAACACAGTAAACACCACCACATCACACAGAGGCAACTGCACATTGGGTGATTTTAAGGCAACATCATAACTATGGAGAGGAATTGATAAGTTTTATTGATGCCAAAGTCATTATATATGCTGATCAGCTTCTTTACTGATCTCTTTATTAAGTCCTGGTGATTGTCTGTGTAGAAATAAAGTCGGTCTACACAAGTTTTCAGTGGCAACAGTGTCAAACACATGACAGTCCTGATATTCAATACTGTGCTGACTACCTCAGATGAGACCCTGAAGTCCTTCATTTGCAAGGCATGCAGATTAAAGTTAAAGGGACTAGAAAGGGGATTGTCAGCTATAGAGACAAGTGATTTTAATACCAGGGGCCATTTTTAATCAGTTCTCAACTACAGACATCCCTAGTCAAAACTGTAGTGACCAGAACTTTATCTAATGTGATGAATTTTAATATTACTATCTCTCAAATGTGGTAAAATGAGTCATGCTAACTGCAAACTGTGCATCTGATCGGGTACATAGATTGGCATTACTTTTTCCTCCTTCCTGCTGAGTAATTTAAAATTGATAAGTGTATTTGGTGTATATGCCAAAGATGACATGCTAGTTAGAGTGTTTTGAATGCAAAGATTTTAAGTTTGTTTTTCAGCTGTTTTTTTTTGTTTTGTTTTTTTACAAAAAGCAAAAATCTCTAAGAAGATGGTAAAAGTTACTAAGAAATTTTCAGATAGCAGAGGACTTTTGGGAAAGATTTTCAGTTCATTGAAATTAGGCCGTATGCTAGAACAAGGTCAAGAATGTGGTTAAAACGATAGGTAGCTTCACGAACAGCCTGAGTAAAACCGAGTATATTAAGGACATGAAAGCAGAGCTAAGGCCATCACTTTCTTTGTCAACGTGGATATTAAATTTACCCACAAAAAATATTTATCAGTGCTAAGGACTAAATTTGATAAAAACTCAGAAAATTCTGAGAAGAATAAAGAATAAGGTTCTGGGCGATGGCTAAATTATTGCAAATAAGACTGGCTGGCAAGTTTTTGAATCAGTATGAGATAAACTAAAAACAAGGCTTTCAAAAGAAGTGTAACTACCCCTCCTCACTAATAATGATCTGAAAAATGTTTGGAGAAGGATCAGTTAGAGTGAGTGAGGATCCCTGATCAGTTTCTGACATGGTCCTTGTCTTTGTAGGTGTACAGGAAAAAGGTCTGTTTGAAGACATCCAGGATGATGAGGTGGAGGTTCTGCAGCAGATGTTCTTGGGGTATTGCTTTGTGCCCTGGCTACACTGGCTGCTAAAGGAGATATGGTCTACACATCCTTATTCATGGGGGCAGTAGCAGCCATGGTGGGGTATTGGCTATCTGACCGGGGAGACCGTTTGTTAGACAACATCCTCAAAGTCAAGTGAGGCTTTAAGTTGATCAGAGATGGACTGAACTGTTTATGAAAGTAGAAGCACAAAAGTATGGCTTATTGCTCAACTAGGCTGTCAGAAACCACTACAGTTAAATCATTGTGTATGTACTTTTAATATGGTGATTTAAAGGTCCCATGTCCTGTAAAATGCAATTGTCTTTGATGTTAATGTTGTTAGAGGGGGCTTGGGGAGCAGGAGAAAATGACACCTCCAGCTAAGCTTGCAGTTCACAGAGAAATGTGCCATGCCTATTTAAGAAAATGCCCTTTAAATGTCCTGTTTTTTACTTTTTGGGTTTTATTATGTAATAGCTGTACCGCTTCCATCTACATGTGTGTTTTCTGCTTGACACAGGCAGACGGCACAAGTGTTTTAAAAATCTGCACCATTGCCTATAACCCTTCCTATGAAGCCTCCCTTGGGCTCTCCGTCCATTTAGACCCAAGTGTTTCCAAAGGGGAGAGAAAAACACCTGCAGCCACTTCTCTGCAGGGACTACATTTTTCATTTTTTATTCAACTTAAATCAAATCCTTCATTAATAGACACCCAAGACATGATGGTAACAGTCAAACACACCAGGACATGGCACCTTTAAGTTATTAACAGTTAATTACATTGTGCCCTGAAAACTTTGATTCAATCACTTTAGCACGACGGATGATGACTGGGAGGAAACATTCAGATCTGGACATAAATTAACTAATAGTCCAACATGGAGAGAGTTCGAGTGGAAGGTTAAGATGTGTTACTTTAACACCCCATCTATCACTGTAAAATATAGCAAAACATCAAATTTGTGTTAGAGGAATTGTGGCATGGTAGGTGACTTCACTCATATATTTTGGGATTGCCCTAAGATCAGAGACTTTTGGAGGGGGGTGAAAACAGAAATAAAAAGAATTCTGGGTATTGATCTCCATCTCGACCCAACCCTGTATATACTTGGGATATTACATGAAGACCTGATAGATAAAGATAGCAGCTATCTGCTGAGAGTTCTGCTCTTGATAGCAAAGAAAATGATTACAATCAATTGGTTGAAGCCACATCCCCCCTACATAATGCAATGGACAGACCGAATAGAAAAGGTTTTTATTATGGAAAAAAACGACAGCAAGATTACAGCTGAAACTAGACAAATTTGAAAGAAGATGGAAACCGATAATACAAGCAATACCAGAGCTCTAAACACCTTTTTTTTTTCTTCTCCAAAAATGTATTTAATTTAATTTATTTACATATGTTGCTTTTTAGTAGTTTACTCAGCAGTGCTAGTAAATATTAGAGACGTCAAAACTCAAGATTGTTGTTGATATCTACTTTTTGGTTGTGTGAAAAATATGTGATTTTGATTTATGTTTGATTCGTGAGAATTTTTTATGACTGAAGGCAACATGATATGGTCTAACTTGTGTACATCTTCGTCTGTTATCTGTTGTATGTGGAATAAATAAAAAGTTCCAAAAAAAAATCACTTTAGCAATAGACAGAAATTCTCTGTGCAAACTTCAAAGTCAGCTTAATGCTAAGAAAGCAGTTCTAAAAGTCAAAGTTTCATTGATATGCCTCAGGAGAGACAGCTAAATATCTACTAATTCAAAGTAAATCAAATGAAGATGACAAAATTCTGAACGAAATTCTGTCTGTGAAAAACTGAGAGTGTACGGACATAGTTTTGCCCAAATATTTGATTAATACACTTGCTTGGACTTGGACTTGGACTTTCATAGCAAATCCGCAGGCTCAGACTGTGGGGATCTATAGTACTGCTCTTACACTTTCAATTTCTGCTAGTTAATATGTATCTATCTTATTTGAACTATGTTTGCTGTAGCAACAAACATTTCAAAGTGTCGACAAATGTGAGTAAATTTCACACACATGAAGTGGTAGTATACAAAGTATGGCTTTTTAAAAAATGAGACTGTGCTTATGAGGATAAAACCACGTGGTTCACAGTCTGAGTCATAAATCAACCTAGTGAGCATATGTTTAGTCTGTGGATGGAAGTTGGAGTTCCCATAGAGAACCCATGTATGCACAGGGAGATCATGCAAACTTCATACAGAAATGCCCTAACCGACACATGAATCAAACCAGCAACCTTCTTGCTCTGAACACTACCTGCTGCACCACTGTGCCGCTTGGCTTCTGTATATTTTTTGCTTAAAAGTTTATCTACGCATCACTTAAAATTTTTTTTGTGTAATTGAACATGACAACAGCAGAATGTTTTTGTACGCTAACTGTGGTGATTGGGGAACACTGTATATCACGTACGTGTGTTTTTGAATGGCCCAGAAGATTTTGTGAAGGCAGAGAGGATGTCTAAGACAATGTACATCCTGGATACCCACGCACATCAAAAACTTTTGGAAATACTTAACAAACTGAACAAATTGTTCCAAATGATCGACAACGCAGTATAAGAATGATAGCAGGAATGGTCTCCATCGATAAAGAGTTCAGTAAATTAAAGTAACAAGGTCTGCGACATGTAGAGCCCCTAAATGAGACTGTAATGTTTGTAAATCTTCTCTGAGACAAACTGCTGTCTTTGTTCAAGGCACCAATCTGTAGAATGTTTTAACTTCACCACTTAAACTGAATCCTGATTTTAATCATCTCAAACTCAACCTGAAATATTTGTTGTAGAGGATTCAGTTTTGTAGTCATTAATGATCAAGTGCTTTCTGTTTTACCTGATTTTTGATTTGTTGTATGTGTGTGTTTTGTACTGTTCTGTCTTGAAATGTTGACTTAGTTCTTGTTTTAAGCAATATTTATTGTTGTTTTTATGTGCTTAAAGGCCCAACTAGGGATGGGCACTGCATGTTAGCTCAGGCTCTAAATACTGTAGTGTGGCAATGTTCTCTTGCTTCAGCCTGTCCCTTTACAAATAAACATGAAATAAATGAATACATTCTGCATGAATGTTTGGAGATGACATAAGTGTGTGCCAAAACTTCTGATCAAAAGGAAAGATGCAAGCAAATTTGTGGAGCCATATGGAACAGACTGAAGGAAACCCAATTTTGTAGAGACAGTGAAGATAAAGGACTGTGAGCTCACAATTAACCCACTTATAGGTTTAAACTACTCAAAAAACGGTTGACTCAGCTCAGTCCCATTCTGGTGAACTTAATGTTTGTTGTTTCCTCTGACCTGACCAGCTGACGGCAGAGGAATACATGACACTATATTTCTCACCATCTAAAGTTCTTTAACACAGGGGCTTTATTGAAGAAAAGTTAAATGCTGTAAAGAATCTTACTGTAGCGTATTTTTGAGCCAACATAGTTTTTTTAAGCAGTTTTAACATAAAGTGTGTTAAGTATGAGGCTTTCTGAGGCACCATGTACTGCTATGTCCACCCCTGCATATCTCCCCCCAGGGATCAAGCTCACAAGTTCCTTTATTGGCCCCCATATTTACCAGTGCCATGGGCCTCTAGCAACCCCACTTCAAAAAACCTGAACTAACCCTTTAAGGCAAAATATGACCTCTTTAACAATAGACATTGTTACCAGAAGAAGAAAGTCACAACCAGAGACAGAAAGAGAGTCACCTTTATTTGATGGATATAAACAAGCTGGCCAACACTCAATAGTAATATTCTGATACAGCACATACAATAGCAAACGGGGGCACTGTGGACAGCCTCCTAGGTTTAAAAAAACTAAACATCACAGAGTATCCATGCGTCATTCAATACTTTGACTCAGTCTCGCTTTTTTTCTCTAGGGACTTCTTCTGATAAAGTTTTTTTAAATAGATTTTTCTCTTGTGCATTCATGACACACAGATACACACATACCGACAATCACACCCAGAAAGGCAGTTATACGCACACATACACACACACACACTCGCCCATCTTTCCTGAAAACATTTACACAAGCAACCCCAAGAGACATGCTGCACTCTCACAAAACTGCACAGGCTGTCTACTTATGGGACACAGTAAGTGAGACACACACTTCACTCTCAAACACAACATCACACCGTCACAATGCACGATGCAGATGCAATTAATGAGTGAGGAATGATGCATCATGGGAGGGTAGCTTACGTTCACACAGGGTTGTCATTCAGCATGCTTGACACTCACATTGAACTTGTTCCTTGATTTTTTTTAACTGTACAGCTCAAAACATTTACTTATACAAATAGTACAGTCTCAAACTGGCATATTCAAGAAGCGCAAACGATAGAAAAGTAAAGCTAACCTAAATAAAAAATAAATCATAAAAAAGTTGTTCTGTTCAACACAAAGTAAAGTTTCTGGCATTGGTCACAGTGATTTGTTTGATCCAAAGTTTTAGCAACATCCAAAAAAAAAGAAGAAAAAATAAGTAAACCTGAATAACAATAAAGTGAAAATGTATGCTAGGCTTTTCATACTTTTTCTCAAAGGCTCTTTGAATGACTGCTAACTCTACAGGCCTTTTCTATCGAGTCTCTACACAGCAGCCTCCAGGCACAGACGCAGGCTTGACTCCACCTCACACTGAACACGGTGTCAGTCATTCACAACCAGGATTAGTCTGAAGCCTAAGCCTTGGCCTCAATAAGCCTCTGCCTCTGACACCTTTTTGACACCACGTTTGAGAAAGCGCTCTGCATAGAGAACAGGAGATTATCCTTACATCACCACTCTCTGTTGGCACATTATGTAAAAATCAGCATGCATGGGCACAATTGAAATGTTTCACGTTATCTACCATGTAAATCATAAATGGTGTTTCATGGTAGGAGAACCCCCTACTTCAAGTATTCAGTAGATATGGACCTGAAAATGGAGGATTCATACTCCGCCCCCCCCCGATGATGAAGTGAGAGGATTGTTTTGCTCCTCTGTCTGTTTGCATTGCCTTCCCTTTTTTTATGTTGTTCAAAGAAAAATCCAAATCCAGATCCTTCTTGTAACTTTTGTAAACAAACACCGCACCATATGCTGATTCTTGGTCAGTGACGGGAGCTGTGGAGGGTCACATTTGGAGCAGACACACATAAATCATGATGCATGGATCACCTCAGGGTTGTGGAGGATGGGTGAGACATTTATATATCTGAACAATCAACACTTGGCCATATACGGGAGAGAAACACACAGGCACCATAAGGGGAGGGAGAGGAGGTGTAACAGTCTAATTCAATTTTCCACAACACTACAACAATGTGTGTTGTTTTATTTTCTGCTAAATCAGCTGTCACAGTCACATTTTGTCACCACTTCTGTTCACAAGACAAAGACAACGACAATGAAAGAAATGCATCCCGACAGAGTCACTCAACCCTCCACTCGGATGTTCATAGTGATAGTCCTCACTCACAAGTGCAAGTTTGTCAGTCTGCAGACGGAGCAATGCAGACGTAATCTCATTGCTACTTATGTGAGCTGCAAAAACTTACGACAAGTCTTTTTTTCCTTGTTCCAAAGTTATCACCACAAGCAAATGGTCTTTAGTTGAATGTTTTTTTAAGAAAGGAATGTTATAATGTCAGCTTTATATACCTTCTACATAGATTTGGATTAAATACTCCTCTATTTCACACGAACTGATCTAAAGCTCTTTATTTTTATGGGCTGTCCTGTGTTTCACATGGAAGCCTAATTCTGCAGCTCTGTCTAAATAAAGCTAAGCATTGATGTATGATATCTAAATGCTGAATCATTTATTACAAGATATAAGGCAAACATTTTGAGAAGTTAGGAAAGGTACACACGTGTGTATATATATATATATGTACATATCATAATTTCAAAAATCTCTAGACTTCACTTATCAAACATTTTTCTGTGTTTTTCCCCAAAATATCCAGAGGCTTTTACACAACTGTTAAGATTAAAATAATACTAGTAATGAGCAATAAAAGGTAAAACTGTGATCTTATCATTGTGGCCTTTTGACCATAATTTTGACCTTTTATCTCATATTTATGATGCTTTTAAATACTTATAATTTATCTTAAACATTTGACTTTTCATAAAAAAAGCTTAAACACTACATCTCATTCATTTTTTTGTTTTAATCTTGGAAATAGTTCAATATTTTGTCATCATTTTGACTTAAAGTCTGAAAATATGACATTTCATTCGATAATTTTGAATATTTCCATCATTTTGATGTCATAACTTTAACATCTGATCAAACTTTTACAACTATTTATGTCATTATGACTTTTAATTTTATTATTTTGATATCTAATCTAATAAGTGACGTGAACACTTTTAATTCTGTCATTTTGACTCATTATCTCATTACTACCATATATATATCATTCAGGTGTTTCATGTCCTAATTACTGCTTCATTTCTTCTAATTACTTGTTATCACACAAGTTTAACTTTTCTCTAATACTTTGGCATAACATTGACTTTTTTAGCGCAGATTTTGATGAAGTATCTAGTGATTATGACTTAGGTATTCAGATTTGTTTTTATTATATCAATGCCTAGCTTTAATAATTCTCATTTATTTGGGGTTTTTAATTAGCAGAATTGGGCTTCCATCATTTTCAGACAGGGAATGTTACATGCTACTGAGGGGTTTTCTCACAAAAGTACAAATCAGAGGAAAATCACACCACTCAACGCGCCAAATAAGACACCCACTCTGACCTCCAGCCAGTTAGAAAAATAACCATGAAGAAAAAACATAGACATATATTATCTTTGTCAGTTTGAAACGATTTTCTGACCACGTATAGACACACTCTATAGATTTCTCTCTATATGTATAATATATGCATATCTATCATATATGTGTACAGTATACTTCATTTTTTATACGAGGCACAGGCCACCTTGTTGAGAAGGAGAAAACAAGTCACTATGTTTGGGGAAGTCACACCGACTACTGCTGGAAGAGGAGGATTACAGGAGAGGGGGTGGACCTGCATATTAACCTGCAGGGCAAACATGGTTGATTCTCTCCTCCCTAATAAAGTCTGTAACATTATTTATAGTAGCAGTAGTCAAGGTTGAATCTTATGTACAAAGCTGTCATTACTGTTGTTTTCATAGGTTCTCAGTCATCCAGGTCGTTGTGATCCAGAGCCGGATCCAAAAGGAGCACCTGGACTGGTTTAATTTCTTGGAGATGTTTCACCCTTCCTCCAAAAGGCCTCTTCAGTTTTAGAGCCACCTGGGGCCGGAGCTGGAAAAATAGCCTCTCCTGAGAGCTGCTGACCTGCACTGTGTCCAAAAGCACGACACTATAAAATACACACACTTTTTTGGCAGCAGTGTTACAACCTATGCACGAGCATTGCACTCATTGTAACCAACAATGCACTTTGAAAAGCAGTAAACAACTGCTGGCCATTATCCCAATAATATTTCCCATCATGCATAGAGTGGAGCAAGAATGAGTCCAAAAATGAGGAAGTGAGTTAGCATTTAGCATTCTTGGTTCATAAGGCTGGAAGTAAATGGGATTAAGAATACCCGTTTGGGAAAAATGCCTTAAATAGGGTTTGTGATGAACACACAAGATTTTAATGTTAAAACTGAAATAATGAAATACATTTGATATTGCCTAATTTTGAGTTTAAAAGAACTGTTTTGTGTTTAAAGAAAGTTTGCTAACAAACTGCTAGCAAGGACTACAGAAATGGCAGAGACCCAACTGCAAGCATTTCTGTTTTTTTGTTCATATAAACAATAATTCACGCACCACCGCCACAGCCATGAGGACCAACTTGACCAAATCACTTGATTGTGAGGAAATTCTCAAACAAGAGGTTACAGTGTGATATTATACCTTGTAAATATTGTAGCTGCTTCTAAGTTGAACCGCCATGTTGTAGCTCCATAGCAGTGGTTTACTCTCGCTGATTATGTTTAGGGTTAAGAGATCATGAAGAGTAGGTTCCTTTGTTAAGATTTTCACAAACAGCAGAACATGTAAGTGTTACAGCTTTTTTTTTGCTACAGATCTTATTATCAGCAATGATCAAAAACAGAGAGAAAAATCCCGTCTGCTTTTAGTCGAGAGAACCAGCCCATAATAAAACATCATCCCTGCACCACTCAGTTGTGGGTCAAAGCTCTAAAGAGCAGGAAATGATAACTGCTTTCATGAATGCTCCCCCTGTAGCGTCCGTGGCGTATTAATGAGTTTGAAATGGTGTAAAAGTGATTAGCAAAAACTGATGGGCCACTAACGTACAGTAGAAATGGGTGAATGGGTGTGAATAGGTAGGAGTGAACTGCTGTGTCGAACTGATCAGATGACCAAAAAAGTGCATTCAGTATACCATTTACCCTGATTGTTGGCATTTTAATGGTCTACAGAGGACACATTTTTCTAGCTCTGACCTTAATCAGCCTTAGAGAAAAAGAAAGAAGCCTTTTGGAGGGCAAGCAAACATACTCAAGAACCTTAACCAAGTCCAGTTGCTCCTTTTGAATTAAACTTTTGGTCTTTTACAGTTGTTTAATGAACATTTTTTGGACTCTCCTCTACAAGTACTAAAATATGCTCTCTTTACCAGGTCCTCTGACACTATTCAGTTTGAGCACCAGCAGAAGCACCATTAGTAAAAATTCCTGTAACACGGAGGAGGTGCATAGGTGCATAGTCTCAGAACCTCAAAAAAATAGGACTGGTGAATATTTTCTGACCGCTCTCTTGGCCGCTATGATTGGACGGAGTAATTACACTTACATTGAGAAAGAATGAGGAACAAAAAAAACGCATTCACTCCATGTTAACACCTGCATAGATTGTTTCTTTTTTTTTTTTTGACTACTTCTGATTCAAATGAGGTAACATGAAGAAACACCAATGGCAGCCGCAGCCTTAAGGCCAAAACACGCCCGAGAAGAATAGAAGGGCCCTGCTCAAGCAGCCAAGGAAACCCCGTAGCTGCAGGCAAGGCTAAAGGCAGACTTACTGTAAACTCTGAGCTCTTTCTTTTTGCCAACAAGAAACGAAGACAAAAATCGGTCAAAAAAAGGCTATGTGGAACACGCTATCGTGGCAAAGCAAGTGAAGAGACTAAACATTTCTTTTACAGATGCTGAACATGATCTGCACTGGAAATAAAGGGTGTTGGAGCAGGTACAAAGGTTATAAAATAGGTCAATATGTGCCACAAAGGATAAAATATTTCATGGACTTTTTCAAATGGATAAAACATGACAACCAGGAAGAGGGGTCAGCGGGGCAGTGAGGATTGAGACAGAGTCAGCTGGCAGCCAACCAGAGCCAGAGGAGTCAGACACCAACACAACCATGGTCTTGGAACAGTCAGTGGAAGAAGGATGAAGAACAAAAAATACTGAGGACAGACAGTCAGAGGCTGTCTGCTAGGTGTGTGGATGGAGAGGGCGTTGTTGGCCTGAAGAGGTGCAGCGCCTCATAGGTGACAGACAGGCGAGGTGACCTCTGGTGCTGGGCTGCTATGTTGACTACATGACTTGTTGAAGGAAGAGTCTGACACAGAGAGCATTTGCTTCTCCATCAGCAACAACTTCTGACTCTTTGCCTCAGTTTCAGTCCCTCATACGTGAGCAGAGTCCAAGAAGCTGATGAAATCAGCTCCTGTGCAAACTACAAAGAGGTCCAGGGTCACCTGAAGCAGGAAATGAAGAAGAGGTTACTGACAGAGATCTAAGATTAATATTATTTGCAGACTTTTTAACATCGAAATAGTTAATGTCTCTATTTTTTAAGCTCTTATGCTGCTGATTCTGATCACTGATCACAGTCCATGGGCTTAAACTGAAAACAAAACGTTATGATATCAGTAGCAGGTTTATTCAGGGGGCCAGAGGATGGAGCTGTTTCAAGCAGCTACTGGCACCATAAACAAGGCAAGACGGCTGAGGAATGAGACATAATGATACATTTAACAGAAGTGATTTTACCACCGCTATTGTGTTTACAGCACGAGCTGCAGCAGCCACAAGCACCAGCAAACAGGAGGCAGTAACAAATAAACAGCCATACAAGAACATAAGACCCTTGTCACCCGCAATGGTTGTGACTTACACTGTGAGGGCTGAGAGCTTTTTCCGTGAGTGTGCGCTGTAGTCACGCTGCGCTCTCCGTGGTGCTGATCCTGTTCATAGATCCATTTGTCCATTTTGTCTTTTTCTAATTGTTAACTTAAATATGGTGAATAATCACGAACATTTTAAGTTAAATTCACATGAGATACAAATACGGTTTTTAATCCTGCCCAGTTTTCACTGGTATATTCTGTAATGTTACGGGCCTACTGCATATTGAGAAAATTTAGATCAGTATTGCGCAACAATTGAGAGATGTAACTATGTGAATGCTGTCTTTTAGATTATGTTGACCGTCAAAAGGTCAGACAGCAAAAAAGGTTACTGCAACCTCTGGTCAGAAATAAAAATAGTAGAGACATATCGTCTATCCAACAATGCCAGTTTTGAGCTGTGTACTTTTCACAGAAGGCCTCCTGTTTCTTCTGGCAACGCAGAGATGTCTCTGCTGGAGTGCACCAGTGTGTGTATTTGCCTAAAACTCCATGGCTTCAAACTTCATTTTGTGTTTACGGCCACTCTGCTCTCCCGAACTCTCCATGGTGACAGCCAGTAGCACATGCAAAATCCTCATTTAAAGGGGGCGGTCCACAACTTTTTTGTACCTGTTATTAAATGCGCACGCAATCTTAGTAGATCACCTGCAACACGCCCACTAATGGCATACACAATTTTTTAGTTTACACATGCAATTTTGCCATCATTATTTGGGATCTTAGTAGATCTGGCCCTATGTGTCTCCATATGGACTAACTTACCTGGTCAGCTGTCAGTCCCCCTGCTTGACCTGCACACCTGAGTGCCCCCTCCCCCATAAAATAAAGTAAAAAAACAGTCCCACAGCTGAGTGTTGATTGGGTGGAGGTAAGAAATGTTTGGTCGGGTGGTGTTTCAACGTCATGGCATGGCTGTGCTCCTCCAGTAGTGACTGAATCATCTATGTGAAAGGGAAAAAAGAAAGATGTTCAAAAGTTTTGAACACTGCAGGAGGATAAGCAACTGTGAATCAAATCAATATAAAAGTCTTGAATTAATCTCACCCCTCAAAACAACATCAGAGCTTTGGTTGTCTCAGCTGGGATTATGCCCAAATGCCCTCGTCATCATCCTGAGATGTAAGAAAAGGGAAAAGTAATCAGAAACTGAAGCAAATGCAGATTTATAAAAGCTTTTTTTTCAAGTGAAAGCAGCAAATAATGCTTTAATGTGACTACAGAAACAGTGAAGCTTTTGTGCAAGGCTTTACTTTAAATTATGTGGCTTTGTATCATTACACAAGGAAGCGAACAGTCTACAATACTGTAACTAAAAGCAACAGTGCTATATGATACTGTAGGCTGATTTCTACTATTTCTTCAGCTAATTCAGTCTTAAAAATATGTCACCATATAAACATAAATGTGAAGCTACTTTTTTATCTTTAAGGAATGTTTTGGTGTTTTTGAAGTGGGGTTATATGAGATACATGCCATTAGTGAATACATTATCCACAGTTGTGGTGATCAGTTTTACTCCTACAGAGAGAGAACGGGTACAGGAGCTGGTCCAGTTTCCTGTAATTTGTAAAATTCATGTTAATCAAAGTTTTAGACAGCAGTAGGGCAAATGCTGTCAGGTCAGAATGCTTTAAAATATGTGAATTTTAATTGTTTTTTGAGTCAATTCACAAAATGCAAAGTGAGTAAACAGGGGAACAATCAAAACAAAAAAGTATTTGGTGGAACAATCTTTTGCCTTCGAACCAGTGTTACTTCTTATAGGTAAACGTAAACAAAGTCAGATTTTTTTTGTTGGATTAGTCATGTGTATAATTTATTTAATTAGGATTATAGTCAGGTGTACCATATAATGATGAGTTTTACCAAACAAATGCTAATCATCACTATTTTCATCGGTAGGCTGAAACACTTCATCAACTGAAACAGAAACAGCTGTGCAGGAGACTAAAAACTGAGCGAGGACAAACCAAATTCTGCTACAAAGGTGAGGTTGTCAAAGACAATTTTCCACATACATACCACTATGACAACACTGAGCACAGCAACAAGACACAAGGTAGTTGTACTGCATCAGCAAGGTCTCTCCTAGGCAAAGATTTCAAAGTAGACTGAGGTTTCAGGATGTGTTGTTCAAGCTCTTTCTACACAAAGCACAAAGAAATGGGCAACTTTGGGGATTGAAACTTGGTTCAGCAGATGAAAGACACGTCATGCTAACTTCCCATTGAAACTAGCAGATGTCCGGCTGTGCCATCAGCTTGGAACTGGAAGAAACAAGTAGGACCCAGGTATAAGTATCTGCTGTCTGCAGAAAGTCTAGCTAGAAGTGGTCTGCACGGAGGACTTGCAAAATTAATAGCTCCGCCCTAGAAACAAGGCCAAGTGACTTTACTGTGCATAAAATGGCAGCAGGTGCTCTGGATTGATGGGTCAAAATATGAAAAAAGTATGTGCTTGAAGCAAGGGCTGGAAAGTGGTGCATTAAAGAGAAGCCCTTTTCATTTTCATTGTGCTTTTAAACAAAAACGTAGAATCAAACTCTGTTATTGTTTTACCTCAAGACATTACACTGAATTCACAAGTATGTGATATTTGTGTCAGTTCACTGTGTCAGAGTATGACACGGCACATCCTTCACCTAAAAAGAACAGACACGCTTACAGCGTTACTGCCCCCTACTGAGCCTACATGCCCTACCTTCAACAATATTTACTTCTGATACTACCTCTGGAAAAGAAATAAATATGGGATACTCGTTCTCCAAATTGAGTCTCCACACTGTTCATACTGGAGGCAAATTTTCACAAGGCTTTAAATATTGCAGCTCGAAACAGCAGCATGAATGGGGCTATAAAGTCTGCAGGCAACAGTGAAGTTTTTTGGAGGTTCCTTGCAAGTTTGGAGCTCTATTGGAGAATTGGTCTCCATCTGCGATGCTGAGAAAAACAAGTCGATACTTATCCAACATGCAATACCTCAAGGGAGGTATCTGGTTAGCCCAAAACAGCCCAAAACATACAGCCAATGCCTTTAAGAACTCTCTTCAGCATAAAGAAGAACAAGGAGTCCTGGAGTGACAGTGTGGCCCCTCGGAGCTGGGGCATGATCGAGTCTTCATCTACACTAGATCTATGGTTAGTTCTCCAAGATGTTTGGAACAACCTTCCTGCCAAGTTCCTTCAAAAACAGTGTAGCTGTATCTAGAAGAACTGATGCTGTTGTAAAGACAAAGGGTGGTCACACCAAATATTGGTTTGATTTAGATTTATTTTATGTTCAGTGACTTTGCAGTTGTTATTTGACAGATTAACTTTTAACACTTCGGACGGAGAAAGCATTCTTACTTCACAGCATCATTTCACACCTGCTTTATTGTAAAGGATAAAAATTGATATTTCAGCATGATTCAGCACTATTTAGGACAAATTTATGACAGGGACAGGCATAAATTTATCTTCCTGTTTGTTAGTTTGTCAATTAGTCTCTCTCTTTTTTCGTTTCTGCCTGCTTCTCTGGAGGTTTTTCAGTAACTGTCCTAGTTGTTGCCTTATTCTGTTCTTTTTGTTTAGTGTCTCCTGTTAAAATGTGTTAAGATGTTATGCTAAATTGATTACTGATTCATTTCGGTGTCTCAGTGATATCAAAATGGCTGGCAAGCTGGTGAATACTGGTACAAACCTCACATAAATAACATGGGAAACACCTTACCTGGTCCTGGTTCGGGCGGTGACCAGCATGCGGGGGTCCTCGTGCCGGCCCTCCACGATGATGGGGCGACGGGTGACGTGGATGCTGAGCGTGGTGTGGATGCTGAGGGTGCTGGGGGTGTTGAGGATGCTGGGGATGTGGATGCTGGGGATGGGGTCCTTGCTGAGGGGGGCCGTGTGGGTGCTGTGGGTGAGGGTGCTGAGGAGGGGGATGTCCATGTGGGTGCTGTGGAGGATGCTGTGGGTGCTGTTGGTGCGGATGTTGGGGCTGTGGGGGGCGTGGGTGCTGTTGATGCTGGAGAGGTGGTTGGGGGTGCTGAGGGTGCTGCTGGGGGTGCTGCGGGTGTGCGGGGTGAGGGTACTGGGGTTGTGGCTGCTGCGGGTGCGGGTGCTGTGGGGTGGCCTGTGGGTGCTGCGGGTGCTGCGGGTGTTGCGGATGCATGCCGTGTGGGTACGGACCCTGTTGTGCGTGAGGAGCGTGGGTGGGATGAGGGTACTGAGGCTGGGGCTGAGGCTGGGCATGGGGGGGCTGAGGCTGGGGGTGGTGAGGACCGTGTGGGTGATATTGCTCGTCTTCATAGTTGTCTGCTATCAGCTTCATTCTGCTCTGAGTCTGCAGGGAAAGAAACAGAAAATTATTCACATCATTTTCAGTATGTGTGGGTGGAAAGATGAACAAAAAATCACAAAACAATTTGAACATGTTCAGTGAAATAGATATGAAATCAAGTTTATGGCTTTTACTTTTCTTTTTTCAGACTTATGACTGGGTTAGGCTTGAGATATTCTTGTTGTAAAATATGCAGTCACTTGATGTCTGCCATGAGTCTCCTGCACTGATTTAGTGTGTCAAATGTCCAAGTCCTCCACAGATAACATGACATGGGCATGAGGTGCAGTACACCAGTAGTGGACAGTAATAAAGTTAATTTACTTGAGTGCAATGGTTGAGTATCTGTAATTCACTTTCAGTATTATTCTTTGGGGAAACTTTCAACTCCTACTCCACTACATTTTAGACACTAAAATTGTACTTTTCAGTCCACAACATTTGTAGTGGATTTTCTCCTGGTTACTTTTATAACCATTTAGCACCAAATGAACCAACTTAAATTTTAATACCTTACTTTGAATTTGTGTCCTGTTAGGTTTAAATGTGTGTCACTGTTGTGATCAAGTAACAGTTTCGGCTGTTTTGGGAGGTTCATCAATAGTTTTAGGGATTTAATGACAAAATGATACCCTTAAAACTACAACAAATTTTTACCCATCCCATTATCTGAATTTGATAATTCTCTGGGGACCAGATGGGAATCTGTGGAGAGCCTGATGGGGGACCCAGGGCTGCCAGTTGATGATCACTGATCTATACCTTTTCTCAAGTACTGAAGTTGTGTACTTTCTGCACCACTGCAGCATCCACATGACCAATCAGATCAGTGTAAGGGCAAAGGGAGTGTAAAAGAGTCAACACAACAGCAGCTACAACAAACAACAATTTCAAAGACACCCTGGTAAACCAAGTTGACATATCTCCACAACCAAACAATGTTTTATTGTTGATATACAGACACAAACATATCTGTCAAATAACTTTGTGGTTTTGCACAAATAAGTACCTTGAAATGGGCAGGAGACATGCACACACAAAAAAACCAAAGGGTGTTTCAAATCCTAAAAGAGTAAAGTGATCCCTTTAATTATGAATGCTTGTTGTTGTTAAATTCTATCTACCAACCAAGTTAAGATAGCTTGTCACAGGCTTGTACAACAGAGGCGGGAATGTTTAGTTGTCTGATGATTTTGTGTAACTAAAGTGTAGTATAATGCTAACAGCAGAGCAAAGGCCTGTTTATCTGGCAGCATGAAGAATAAACTGTCTATGTCTAGTAGACAGTATATTCATAGGTGGTTTCGTAAACAGCCTTCAACCTACAGCTACCGGGAGGAACTTAGGATTTGTTTAATTTGGAGCCATCTGTGGACAAAGCAAAACCGTCATCCTTTGAGTTGAGCTTACAACTGTATGAAAAGTGCTATACAAGTAAAACTGAATTGAATCCTACCTCCAACAACTACCCCACATTTTTAATTGGCTTGTGAAACTAATAACACATCAAAAATAAATGAAGGGTAATACCTTAAGCAAGTTTTTGCATTATATCACTGATATAACTTTTATTCAACACCTGCCCCATGGCAGCTTTGACAAGCATTTAGATCAGTCTTACAGAGGTAAAGTCTTTTTTGTTTTTTTAAGTTCATAAAAAGAACTACAAAGAACACCTCAGATGTTTCACAATGACACTTCCATATGAATTTGACGTTAGCTTTGCAATTAAGCAGAGCATTGTCAGAAAATTATCCATGCTGATGTGACTTCTAATTAATGGTCAAAGTTGCAATTGCCTTGCACTTTGTTAATGAAAGTGTATAACTTAACTTTGACTTATTAGCTGATGAAAGCCTGTAGTTTGATTTGTAGCTCTGTAATGACTAAAGCTTCTGAACGACCCAAAAGGACATAAATGTTGCCCTGACTCAGGCCGCAAAATGAGATGCCTACATTGGGAAAAGCGCCAAAAAAACTGGAGCAGCACAGAGGATCTGTGAACAAGCTTGTGCTTCTCTCTCCGTAAATGAAATAGAAAAAGGCGAGGTGCCTTCTGCAGTTATATTTTTTCATTTCGATTAATGTTGCCTTGGCAACCAGCTACAGTGCAGGCTGCACATTCTCTGACATTGTGCTGCAGTACTTACGTGTTGTTTGAGCTGGTGCATCAGTTTGTCCCGCTCCCTCTTGAGGGCCAGGACTTCCTCCTGGGTTTTCTTTTTATTGGAGGCGGACAGTTCCAACAGCGCAATGTTAGCGTCTTTCTCACTGATGGCTGCCAGCAGGGCTTGTTGCCTAAAAGAAAAAAAGAACAGTATGGCATCAGCACTTTTGTTTTAAAATAACAGAGCAAAAAAGTGGCATTCAGGCAAGCAATGACATGGAGGATTTCTAGATTTAAAACAATGATCAAACCTTATCAAAGTAAATTGTGTTTACCTTAAACAGCAAATAGACAACAGAGCCTGAGTTGCAGGTCATTAAATAGTCCGATCACTGTGTCTATCTTATAAGAATGGCATTAAATGGGAGAAAGAGCAACTATAAATTGTTGTGCTTGCTTCTAATCTGACATTCAGAGGAATATTTAAGTGTCAGGGAAAATACACTGATTTTTTTCTTGTTTAGAGTTCAACACGAAGCATAACATGAGGGTAAATATTTGCTTTAGCTTTTGATAGCATAATGACAGGAAACAGTTTGTTAGTTCGCTTTTAAAAGCACCAGTTTTTAAATAATAAGACCAAGTTTATTAACCTTGCAGTGCAGATGGACCTGCCTGATTCAATGTCTGAAAGCACACAGATCAGGACAAGTGAAATATTTCCGTGGCGGATATATGGAACTGTCTGTCTGGCATGTCAGGTTACAAATTTTAGGAGGCAAATAATATTGTCAAAAGTCTTTGTTGCCACAGAACTTTTTTATTAAAGCGCCAAAAATATCTTCTGTAAACAGATTGACTGATTGGATAAATTTCTGACCATTAAAAGCTGAGAATCTGCCAATGCTAAAAAGACTTTTAATTCACATAAGTTACATAAATAATTCATTTTGAGACTCTTTCCCTACAAATGTATTGAACATAATTTAACAGAAATTTACTTCACTTAAAAATGGCTAAAACAAAAATTCTGAATTTAACTTAAAATATTTAACTCACAAGTCTCCTTATCTGTGTGAGATGTGTTTCTGTACCTACCTTTTTAAACTTTTTTTTAAATTTTAATTCTATTTTATTATCATTATTTTTCATTTTGCAGATCTATTTCAAACTGCCGTTTAAGGTTGGCTCATCAATCCTTGACCAAAAAAGAAAAATAATCATCACGTGACGTGACAGGCACAAAAGAGACACTCTCCTCTATATATCTATATCTTTATCTATATCTATATCTATATATATATATATATATATATATATATATATATATATATATATATATATATATTGTTTGGTGTGTCGATGTCATACAGCCTGCTGATCAGAAGTTATTGCTGTGGATTGATTGGCGAGTATCTGACCAGAAATACATAATCCACATGAGAACTTACTTCATTTCCAGGATCTCCTCCAGCTGTTTCCTGCGCTCTTGTCTCATGTTAGTGAGGTGTGAATCCCTCTCTTGCAGTGATTGCTGTGTGGAGGACAGACGCTGTTTGGTGGAGTCCAGCTCCTGCCTCGTCCTCTCCAGTGTGTTCATCAGTTCCTCCAACTGAAAAACAAACATCACAGAAAAATAATCAAAAACTAAAAACAGACATTACTTGTTTTACATCAATGCACTCAGTGGTGAAGTTAGATTTTATTTGAGTTCAAGAAAAGAAATGTTAACACATGAGCCTCAAAGTCTTGTTACCAGGGTGATCTCAGACCTCTTTTGATGAGCTGAACTTTAAAAATTTATCTTAGCACCCCTAAAATATTAACAAGAGCACATATACAGACAGCTTTTTTTAAATGACAAAGGTTTTGCAAATGTCTTAAAATTTATTTTTCAGCTTTCATGCTGAATTATATGCTTCAGAAATTCATACTTTAACAATCAGAGAAATGTGTGCATCAGTGGTGGGTTTTAGTTTAGCCTACCTTGGTTAAAGTGGTACTTTTACACAGTGTAGCCAGCACTGATGCTGTGTGTTCAAAGGCACATCAGCATTTGTATCTTTATTAGAAATTGAGGAGTTTTAATGTCAACACTGTTTTTATGAGAATGTTTTATTGTTGTGTTATGGAGTCTTTTTAACCTTTTTTTTATTCTGCTGGTTTGGGTCCCTTTCTTTTAAAAATAGTAAAAAGGCTGGACCAGATTGTTAAAATGTGCAGTAAAACTGCTGGCACTACTCTGGATGATCTTACCCTTTTATACAGAATCAGAGTAACTAGAAAAGCACATTAAATTCTGTCAGACCACACTCATCCTCTTCACACAGAGTACAGGCTGCAGCCATCTGGTCATAGATATACTCAAATAGATTTAAGAACTCATTTGTCCCTGATTCTATTTGCCTCCTAGATAACACGTGACTTGAAGCCTCTAAACATATGTCTGTTAAGTGTGCTCTTTTCTTTCTTCTGAGCATGAGACTTAATATTTTATCTTGTCTATTTAGCTGAAGCTGTAAAACAAATTGTCCTTTGGGAATAATAAAGTTTACCTTGACCATGACTTACTGCTGAGGCAGTGCAACATCACATTTCTGTATTCAAACTTTGTGGTTGTGGTTGTATGAGTTTTCTTGTACTTTTTAAAAGAGCAAGAACAGAATATCTTGAACCCCAGTTGGGTTTGAAATCTTTGCCTGGGAGCAAATTTGCTGTTGTATTACAACTGCCTTGCTGCTGCACTCAGTTTTGCCATGTTAAACAGGGCACACACATAAAGATTATCGGGCAGTTTTTGTCCCAACTTTCCCCCTTCCCGACCAAGGACAGCAAATGCCAGATTTACTTATGTCTTATAAGATTATCCTATATAAGCATCCTGTGGTCTGAGGTGTGTTAAGAGTGAATCTGTCCTGATAATCGGCTCCAAAGCCGGTCGGGGCCGACAATCGTAAATATTAAACTTGTTCAATACTAACAACCAAAACTCATCATGTGCAGGGGGAAAGCCAATGACTCCCGAGTCACAACTCCATGATTATGACGTGGAACGGAATGTAGCCAATCAAGAAGTGAGCTGACTGAGGAACCGGAGCCGTACACTTTCCACAGCTCTGTGAGGAACAAGTAAGCAGGAGTAAATAAAAACAAGCACTGCCAACCTGAAACATCAACATAAAGTTTGGTGGACCTCAGAGATGGAGGACCAGCTCATGTGTTCACGCTGTCTTCAGGATTTTTTCCACAGTTTTTTCTTTTATTTAGTTTGTGATTTTTCCATCAAAAATAGTCCCAAGACCACCATTATTCCCTCTCCTCGTATGTTCTCTCCCATGTTGTGTGTCCTGTTTTCCAGTTGTTGCCATAGACATATATGTTTATGGTTGTTGCTGTGCTTCTTCTTCTTCATTTTTGTTAGATCACGTTTGATCACGTGAGATATCCGGCTTGGCGGACTAGATTCTAGGTCGGTGGCCGGACAGAGTCATTTTGAGTGTGATATGCCGACATGAGATTATCAGAGTACACCACACATGTACGATCAAAACTGTTCAGTGCCTGATTTTTTATCTTCATGTGTGGGGTCTCTAACAGATAAAAATATCTCTTCAGATTTAGAAAATCTTTATGTGTGTACCCCGCTTTACATGCCCTGTGACAAGAAACTGTGTTTCAAAACCTTGGTAGCAGAGTTTGGCTGTTCTCACACAGTTTTAAGCCTCTTACACATCTGTTTCTGTTTCAGTTAATGACTGTGTTTTAACCTCTTCACAAAAAATGATCATTAGCATCTGTTTGATAAAACTCGTGATACCTGACTATAGTCTTAATTATATCACTTACTCCGTGCAAGTGTGCCTGTATGACCTAATGGTGGTTTGAAGGCAGAGGCTGATCACACTTCATATTGATTTTATTTTGATTTATGTTCCATTCGGTCACAATTTTTTATTACCTACTCAAAACTTCCACACAGTACTGCAGCTTATGCAACCCCAAAAGATTCAGACATAAATAAATATGAGACATTTTCAGGCCTTTTATGACCTAGATAGAATAAACAGAATTTAATACTTACTAAGACTTTTAAGGATAAGTGGAAACTCTTCTTTTTACCTACGCCAGGGAGGTTATGTTTTTCCAGCGCTTGTTAGTTTTTGAACAGCATAACTCAAAAAGTAATAAATGGATTATGATGTAATTTTCTATTTTTTGAAGGATTTGTTAACATTGCAAAATGGGGCAGTTTCCCACATTTTTGCGAAATACTCAGTAGGTTCTCAACAGATTTTTATGACGTTTTCAGGGAATGTTGGCACAAGAGAGAACTGAATTGATTTTGGTGGTGATCGTCCTGATGTGGAATTTTCTCAGGAATTTGTCAACAATGCGATATAGAGCTGTTTTCTACATTTTTGACAATAACTTTTCTGACAATGTCGGAAATGCCTAAGCTGAGGTTTGTGCTCTCAGAGCACTTCTAGTTATTTTAAGCGTCAATCCAAACCTTTAAGTGGTGGCCACCGTCCATGGTTCCATCCTTGCGAAGGTCTTGTCCCAAACCTTTCTTGTCTCCTTGCAGCCCAAGCTTGATGTTTGGACCCTTCTTAGTCTGGTCTTTGCCTCCTTGTCTGTAAAATCACAAAAACTTAAGTGTTTCTTTGCCGGTTGCTCTGAATGCCATTGTGTGAACCATTTTTCCAAACAGAAATATAAAATACATTCTCAGGGCAGTAGATTCAGTTAAAGAAGTTAGTAGATGTGTGAGTAGGGTACAATATACACCTATATATCACACCAAAATAACACAAGTGGAGCATGATGGACCATCATGGGCATTTTGAATAAA
Organism: Cetoscarus ocellatus; assembly: GCA_037902135.1. Taxonomy (NCBI): domain Eukaryota; kingdom Metazoa; phylum Chordata; class Actinopteri; order Labriformes; family Labridae; genus Cetoscarus; species Cetoscarus ocellatus. Next base: position 2,161,829 of record JBAMNC010000559.1, read on the forward strand.
TCCTGTTTCAAAATTGTACCAATCATGATATTAGTGGGACAGCAACAGACATGAGCATCAGATATGAACCGACTGCCTCATGTTTAAATGAAATTGCTGTGATGACTTAAAGGTTAAAGCACCAGAGTTAGGATGGGATGGACAGAGGCAAAGGTGAAAGTGCTAAGGGGGAGGGGCATAACTTACCTGGGAGCTAGACTGCAGAGAGGGGGAGGTAAATTTAGTAGAAAGAGGGATGACGAAACAAGTGTAGGATACATTGAAGGCAGTAGACGACGGCACACACACAAAAAAAATGAAACAAAAAGAGGAGAGACATTAGAACCAGAACATAAATAAACAACAACAAAATAATAATGCAGAGGACCCAAAGGGGATCACAATGTTCATTGTCAAACAACCTGGGAGACTATGAAAGAGCCTGTGACGGCTGCTGCTCTGCAGCCCAGCACAGCAAATGCAGGATGCACCTTCTCTGAAAACATAAAACCATGTGCATCTGCTGCCAAGCCTGGGAGAGGCAGACATGCAGTCAAACAGGCAGAAATCAGCCGGGCAAAAGAAGGGAAGGAGGAGGAGGGGTCTCGGTACCGAGCAGAAGTTAAGGGGAAGCCAACAGTGGGTTTTTTTTTAAAGAGAAGGAGCTGATTATGGATGCAGGGTTCTTAAAACAGAAAGAGACTCAACTAAACTGACACACTTCAGGACTGAGGGTTCAGTCCGCACCCCTACCTACTACAGCACCTCACTTACTGAGCGCATGTAGACCTGGAGCACAGCAGCTCTATTCATGCAGGCCACTAGGCTGATCATTTCCCTTAGTGGCTGGTAGATCAAGCTAGGCAGGGCAGGGTGGAGAGGGGTCGGAGGAGCAGTAAGGGGGACACTGGGAGATTGTTAGGAAAGGTTGGGGCTGTTGGGCGGTGTTACTTGGACCATTCAAAGGTGCAAGGTGGGCTCAGAGTTAAAGAGAGAGGGTGACATGGTTAGGGGGAAGATGGCAGATGGGTGGATGGAATGAGCAGGGGAAGCGTGCTCATGGCAGGAAGAAGCCTCAGCTCTAAACATATAAAAACTTCCTACACAAGCTACGACAAACAGCCAACACCACAAAGGGACACAAAGAAGAGTTTGTATGTGTGTGTCTGCAAGAGGGACGTGTGTGCATTAAGATACTTCACCAAAGGACAAAGAGGGACAAAAAGTACAGTAACTTAAAGCTGCTGAAGAAGCAAGAGCATTTTTGGGAAATCACACTAAGTGGTACACGCTCTACAAACACCTAATGACACTGTACATAGTTAAATATTTACATTATTTACACAAGGGCAGTTTTTATTAATATAAATCTTAAAAATTACAATTTAACAGTTGAAATTTGGCTGTAATTGTGCTAATATCCTTGGTGTGATTGTTTCAATTGTATGAGACTATCATGCATCATTACAGAAGCAACAGGACCCCCACTGTCAAAGTAACACTAAATAAACATTTAGCGCTCCTTTCAAAGGGGCACCCAAAGTCAAGTAATGTCTACTTTATGTCGAGTCAGTGAAATCACACACAATACGTGACCTTACTGACACAAGACTTGGTGCGACTACAAACCTGAAAATTAAAGATTTTAGCAGAATAATGGCATTTATGTTGTAATACAAAGAGCTATTGGACCACATTTACAATATATTCAACTAAGACTCAGTGACTGTAATGTGGTTTGACACACCGAAAATGTTAGTGAATTTAATTCCCTACTCTGCCAAAGCAGAGACTGATGGCTGATACAACATGCAGCTTGAAAAATAAACATGCAGCATAAATTCTCTCATAAAGAATTTCTTAAAACTCCCATGAGGAACTTTTAGTTTTAGTTTTATTGATGAGGAAAAGTCATATATTGTCCCTTCTGGAACAAAAAGCTCCTCCTGCTGACTTTTAACAGTCCAACAAATCTCTAATTCTGGATGTTTGCTTTGAAAAATGCATTTCTGCAGTGCGCAGTGTCTGACACCAGCCCCGCAGCAGTACTTACATGTATTAAAGACAATATCCAATAATCGATCCCCTAACCAATGAGGATCTGAGATAATCAATTTAGGGTATTACAAGGCATTTTAATTCATACCAATCTGTTATTTACCTAAAAGCCCTCACAGGAGCTTTAAATGAAAAATCAAAATGTTTTTCACATCACATATGCAGACATTTAAGCACAAAGCAAAAACATGCCAAAGAAAACTAAGAAAACAAGTATCCAGTGATCTTTGTATTGCTCGTACAGAAACAGCAGCCACAGCACAGACACTGTAATACAAAGATCTGCGAATGCGTCAGACAGCAGGCAGACCCAGGCACACATGTGAAAACCAGACGCAGTTGCAGCAGTTGCAGTCGGAGACTTTAAGCACGCAGCCGAGCTGAAGTGCCAGGGCAGAGCACTCACTTTCCCAGGAAATCCCACACCATGCCCCCTATCTGCTGAGGAGCAGCGGACACAGAAGGGAGCGGGTCAGGGGGAGCTCTGCCACCGGGACGAGGGGTAGGGCGAGGGAGAGAGGGAGGGGGGCTGGTGTGAGGAAGGTTGGGGGTGGGCACAACGGAGAAAGAGTTTTGTGGAGCCAAGTCAAAGTGTTTCATGGCAGGGGAAGAGAGGGACAGGTGGGCATGAAACAGAAGATAGAGAGAGGAACGGGACAGAAAAAAGTGGGTAAAGATGGCAAAAAAAAGGACAAGAAGACTTGATTAATCAAATACCACTACCAAAGAGCATGACACTAAACCAAAATGGCCCTTTCTTAGGCTGGGATAGTATTTTCAACAATTTATGACATCAAGTACTGGGACTGGGACTTTAAAAGTTGCAGGAAGAGAGGGGTAGTCATTGGAGGATTTGTTCTCGTTCAGTTCTCATGCAGTCCAACTAATCCTCCTCGGTCTCTTTAGTTTAAGTTCTTCTCCAGGGGGGACGACTGTGGTGTCATCCATTGGCGGAGTAAAATCCAAGAGCTGCACTGAGAGGTGAGCTGAAACCTTTGGGACCACCAGCTTCATGTGTGTGTCCATTAACTGAAATCAGTCTGACCTCTTCCGTTACAGAGGAGGGGGGAACTGAGTGGCACTTTGTGTCTAACAGCATCTTACACAGAGTCAAAATATATTTCAGAGTGTCAGATGTATCTCCACATGTAGAAGCACCTATAATCGTCTGATGGTGAATTTTTAATAAGAATGTACCAGTGCAGTCAACCCTCAATTCAATTCACAATGCTGGCTTCACAATAGATTTTTTTTGTAGCAAGAATATAGTTCACCAAATCATTGTTCAAACTTTAGAGAAGAGAGCTACCCTATAAACTATAAAACACTTATACTTAAAAAACTGCATATATTAAGATGTATGCAGTTAATTGCTTTCATTTAGTTACAGAGAAGTATAACAATACATCTAAGAGATTGTCTCAGAAAACTGTTCTTTTTCCTGCTTTTATTTTGAAAATTGTACAGTCTGAAACTTCAGAAACATTGCTTTATTTTTGTAGGAAAAGATGCTTGTATTTTGAAAGAAATAGGGTAGTTTGCTTTGGTAATTACATTGTTTAGCCATGGGAGAAAAACACAGAGAAATAAAACTAGCAAATTATCTATAAGAACTGCTTATGGGAATGGCAAAAAAGTAAATGTTTTAAAACAACATGGTTATTACTTCTGACACTCATACAATCAACAGCTTCTTACATTGTTTTCCATCACTGCACAAAAATTGAGACACCAAGGTAAGTCGCACACAGCTGCTGCTACACAACTGTAACTTTAACAAAGTGCGACTTGAGAGCAAAAGTGCATGCAATTATTGCAATTAAAATTTAATGCTCTAATTAAAATCTTAACACATCACAATTAACATCTTAAAACGCAGCACTTTAAAGAATGCTGGTAACATAATAATGGCCAACAAATATACTGCAGCAGGCAGCCTGGGTGTGGACAATCTGAGTAGGAAAATACTAACAGGGAATCATCTTAACCCTGATCCTCCTGCAAAGTCTTCACCTGCTGTTACCATGGCAGTATGCCTCTATTCAGCTGGTGTCTTGACAGTTTTAGCATCTGTTGCATCAACAGTGTCAACAATAACAAGTGGCTTAAGAATGCAAGTAAAGCTGGTCACTCTTTAAACTGTAACACTGGATCTTATCCAAAATGATGGCAGGATTTGTACTTTATCAAGTGGTGCAAAAAGCAGTAACAAAGAGAAAGAGCAACTGTGCTTGCATATGTAAGCATGTAAAAAGTGTAGGTTACAACATTGAAACCAGCAAAAGTTTAGCAGCATCTGTCACAGTACAACACTCATACAAATAGAAGTGATAACGTCACACAATGGCGTCACAGAACAGTAACTGACACACAGTGCAAAAGCTTTTTTTCCAGTCTGCATATCTACATGTCTGTGTTTGCTCGGGAGGCCAAAATGCTCAGAAAAAAAAACACCCAGCCTACTTAAGGACATGACCATATACACCAGCTTTAAAGGCAGGGTTGGTAATCATGGAAAACTAGCATGAATTTGAATGTAGCATCTCCTCAGTACTCCGTCTGAGGAGTTCAGTCTGATGACAGCACACAAATCTACGTCATATTTTAACATAAATGTAATATAAACAGACAACATGGTTTAATAAAAACAGGAAGCAGAATCACAGAGATAAATCCTGAGTTCAGACACTTGAACATTGTCATTAAGTACTTAAAGCGTTAATTACCTTTCCAACTCAGCAATCTTCTTGTCCTTGTCATTCTTCTCTGTCTCCACCTCTCGCAGGATGTCCAGCAGTCTCTCCACCTCCGTCTGAGCCTTGTTGGCTTCATCCTTGTAGTAGGCCACCTCCTTTTCCAGCAGCTTTACTCGGTCCAAGTAGTCTGGGTTTCCTCTGGAGCCTGACTGCTGCTCCACCTCGTGGGCTTTCTGCATCCACATGCCAGGGAAAGACCCAAACACACAAACAAACATGCACACACCCAAAAATACACTCAGAATTACACTGTAATGTCAACACAACCACGCAGTTTGCAGCACAGAGTGTTTTACTGCCAACAGAGAAGAGATACACACACAAAATGGGCTACATTTCAGTCCATCAGTGTCTCATATTAACTTCTCACTCTCTCTTCCCTCCCTCTTTTTCTTAATGAATGAAGCCAAGTAAAATGTTGTGGGCAAGGGCATCATTAATGGCTCTGGCTCATTAGCTTTAACAGAGCAATTATTTAGCTCCATTTAATGGCCTTCTGAGACTCCCAGTCACTTTGCACATTTGTATGTGTGTAGAATAGAAAGCCATGTGAGTTTGTGTGTGCGTGTGATTTCTTTGTGCCAAAAATAGTAACAGTTAAGAGGTTCCCAAATGTAAATTATGAGCCTGTCTAATGGGCTTTCTGACAGAAGCTAATGAGATGGGTCAACATATACTTAAATTCATGTTTCCACCAAAAAAACTCTCCCGTAGAACCTAAGAGGACTTTATTCACTGCAAGAGCAAGGCTCTTAATGAACTTTGGTACAATTATCTCATGACCAAAAGTCCGAGGTATGAAACTTTCCATGGCACCAGCCTGTAAATGTTTAGTTCAAAGTCTCTGTTTAAACTGGTCCTGTTGTACATGATTAGAAGGAAGGGAATCTAACAAAGCACAGAAGTATTTGCTAACAGACGCACAGTAATAGAAAATGCCCTTATGGCTGTGTTTCTACAATGCATTAGCATGTCTCAACATGGATTTTGTAATTCAGATACCAAGCTGACTGTGTGTTCACGCAATGAAACAACAATGTACATTCAGTGACAACAAAGATTACGTCAGTGGATCTTTGCTTTAACCTAAGTCAGAAGCCGAGAGGTCTTCACGACCAAATCAGTCTAGGTGAAAGCAGACCACCTGCTTTTGAAGCCTGAGGTACCAGAGATCAAAATATTTCAAAGTGCACTGAGACATTTACTTACAAAGTATTAAGGGCAACATCTTGTCATCTGAATGACCAAAAAGGAAGTAAATGCATTGCATAAACAGGGCCTTTGAGAGAGGAGACCCAGAGAGATAAGCAACTATCAAAGTTTGCTATTTGAATTTTCATTAAGTCAAAAAAGTCAGACTAAATCTGGCTCTCTTGTTAACTATCATGTTGGTCTATCAGCTAAGGTATACCCTTTTGTCTGGTAGGCTTAAAGGTCCCATGCCCTGGTGTGTTTGACAATTTACATCATGTCTTGGGTTTCTATTGAGCAAGGATTTCATTAAAGTTGAATAAAAAATGAAAAATTTAATCTCTGTAGAGGATCAGACAGAGCTCTTTTACCCTCCCCTTTGGAACAATCCAATCAGAGGGAGGATATGATAATAATGAGCTCTGAGCTGGTTGGCTGACCAGGCAATGTCAAATGGGAGGGCGGAGGAGGGGTTACAGGCTACAGAGTTGACTTTCAAAACAGTCATGGCATCTGCCTGTGACAAGCAGAAAAGCACAAAACTTCAACGCATTTGCTTTCAGGAACTGTCTGGATTTCCCAGTTGTCACAGTGGTTAGAGAACAATCAGCATTTCAACTTGGATGTGCTATTATTTTGTTTTAGGTAATAATCGGGTGGAATGTAAAAAGGTTACTGAGCCGTACTCTCCAAGAGTAAAGGAACTTAACTGCATGATATGATTCTTCATACTTTAATTTACAGTCACTATTTATGTTAGCAGGTACAAGTCAACTAATAACTCAGTTAGTCCGGATGCAAGAGAACACCCTTAAAACTAAAATTTAGCACACTTGATTAAAAATCGTTTGGATGTATGAGTTTCATAATCTTTGCAGCTCTTACGATTGCAGTGTAAAAAAAGAAAATTTGTTTATGGACCCAAAATTTTGGGGTTCTTATGATGGAAACGTGACTTAACATCATATTTATTTAGACAGACTGATAGACTCCCAATATGAGAACAAATTACAGTAATTATCCTCAAGACAATATGCAGCCACACGTCAACACAGGTCGCTGAGGTGCATGAGTTGAAACAGGACAAGAGAGCATCAACCAAAACACTGCAGTGATCTCCAACAACAGGCTGATACGTCAGCAGACCGCACCACACTGAGACAAGAGAGGAAGCGTGGCAACACTGACAGCGACAACATGCAACAAGGTCCACATTTTCATGCAAACCCAACCAAGCTGCACAGTCTCTGTGATTGTCGGTCAAAAAAATGGGAGAAACGAAGCAGCAGGGGCCACTGTCTGCCACCAGGAAGGTTCATATTTCAAGCATGGGAAGTGATGTGAGGATTTAACGAGTGTTTCTAAATTGGCAAAATTTTTCATATCCAGAATGACAAAATTTAAATCCACTTATGACATCAGGACTGTTAAATGATTGAATTTCAAAGCAGTACGTATCATAATTTTCATCACATTCTTAACATTTTAATTATTTGGATTTAAAAAAACAGCTCTACATTCCATATTGATTGTGTGAATCATTTGTAAAACCAGTTTCTTGATCTGTTTATGAAATAAATGCTGAAAAATGCATGGTATGATCTTGACTTTTTATTTGTTCTATTTTAAAAAGTGCAGTACTGCTTCATTAGTGTGATCTAAAACCATGATTCTGAGTTAGAAGCAGCTTAAAAGTGATTAATCTGTGAAATACAGTGTTGGGCACAATTATTCATTAATAAATATGCAGGGGTGCATGTACAAAAAGACTATGTGGCAACATTTGCACTTTTTAGGTGTTACATCTTAATTTAGTGTGAGAAGCTAAGCTCAACGATTAAGTCGGGATTTTCGTAGAAAAAAAACTCTTGTTAATTACTCCTTCTAAATTATACAGTCTGAGAGTACTACTCTACCAACATAAGTGGAATTTAAATCCCAGTTCAGACGAATTCCTGATGCAACTAGATCATTTGCAAGGAACAGCCTCTTTGTCTCATCTGTGTAAACTGGGCCATTTCCACCCGCAGCAAAATATTATGGAATATCAATGACCTGAAAATAATGCTAACCTTTTATTTTTTCTTACAAAGCCCTGTAAAATGGAGATTCCTTTTCTTTTTGGCATAAATGACAAAGACACGTTACATCTAAATGTGAGCTTTGAAAATTTAACTTCTGGCTTGGAAATTTACTGGGGTTCATTCTAAAACATGCAGACTATCCCTAAAGTGTTAAACAAAATAACCTTCGGTCTTATAAAAAATTGACTTCAGTCACTAACAAAACATTTGGAAAAGTTACAGAAAAATCAAGAAGTTAAACCCAGAACAAGTCCTTGGACTTCATAACAGAGTTTCAGAACATTTGTCATGGGAACCCCATTCATACTTACAAAATAACCCTGAAATGATCCTGAATTTACTGTGGTGAGCTGGATGTAAACGCAAACACAAGAATTTTTCCCCTGACTTTACCCTGAAATTTACCCACTACCTCCCTCCCTCCCTCCACAGTGACTGACATGCAATCGCAATAAACCTCCTACTGAGAGGTACATGTGAACACGAAGGGTCAGGATTTTTTTTTAAATAGGTTGCCCTGGTATTTTCTTGGAAATATGAGGGCTGCATGAGTGATAAGGGCTTAAGAAATATGATAATTTTGGACCTTTAACAGCAACAGTGTCTGCAGCATTTGCATGTGAGTGACAAACAGAAGTGGAAAATCTTAGATTGATCAAATGCGTACTCAAAAAAGAGTGGATCCATACAAAAATCTCAGACTTATCTATAAAGACAGAACCAAGAATGTTTTCGTAACATCTACAAATGGGACTCTAGCCCCCCAAAAATGAGAAAGCAACAACTGGAGAATCAGAATAAATTCTAAAAAACAAACAGAAATACCAAATAATTACTTTACATCAAATGCACCAGCGTCACCATGTGTCACAAACATCTGCAGAATGCCTGTGAGTGCACTTTAAAGCTCGTTGTATTGGTACAGTGCAATGACCAGCATGCGTCTGGGCAGGTTGGTGGGTGAAAGCAGATCCTGTGCTCAGGGGAGGGAGCTGGCATGATCATTTAGCATGTGTCACAGAAGAAGTACTTTGTGGCCTCATGCTTTCAATATGTGCCTCAGAGCGCTCAGGAGACGGACTTACAGGATTGCTCATGTGACTGAAAAGCTGCTCAGCTTGCTACATTGCAAACAGACACATTGAGGAAGGGGAGTCAGGGCGAGGGGTACAGGATGGAGGGGAAACCCAGGAAAGTAATCATTAGGATTTTTTTTGAGCCAGAGGAGAGAACAGTAGGATCAGACATGTCACAGTACATGTATGACAGCAACATCATCTCAGTACAGCACATGTTATTACAGTTTAGGGTTATTAAATGAAGGACAGATGCAAAGGAACACGCACAAGGAAAGTCTGTAGATCATGGAGGGTCATATTCAATGAACGGGCCCCCTGGAGCAGCCCGACACAGCAGTGAAGCTTGATACAGGATGAAATGCATCATGGAGGGCATTATCCTATTTTTGTGCCTTTTGGTCAGGTACATTCACATTGTTAGAACATTTCAGGTGACACTGATATTAACACAAGTATTTCTTTCAGACCTGATAAAGTTCAATAAAAGATTTTGTCAAGCCAAAACCAATGTAGAGGACATGCATCCATGCATTTTATTTAACATTTTTTACCCTATTATGAGAAAATGTTAAACTAATTTTGCTATGTTAACAAGATAAAATTACTTTCCTGTAATAGCCAATCACATTTAAGGAAAATTAGTAAAGTTGGAGTTCAGTCAACAAAGAGGTACCCCATGTAAAGAGGCTATTGTTCTTGGAGTAAGAGTTGGGAGCTCGTATCTGGCCTATGGCTCCTGTCTTGCATGTCGTTTTCAACTTATTGGCTCTGTTTGTACTATGCTTTAGCATGAATTAACATCTGTTGTTGGCATTCAGATACCAAGTTGTATATGTGTAATCACAATATGCATCACCAGTACCTCTACAGCAGAAATCAGCATTTCACCCCCGTCTTGTTGTAAAAAAAGTTCTAAAATTCAATGGTGATAAAAAATGTTTAGTTATTAAACTCTGCAAGGTGCTGTGTAAAGTAAAATGTCAACTCTGTGTCAAACATGACGTTATGATTAAGTAGTGTTGTGTTGTTTTTATTGTGTTTTTGCCCATAGACGGTTTCTAGGGCCCACTGCTCCATGTGAACTGCGGGAGCTGAGAGACGGTTTTCTTTTTTCATTTTTATTGCGTATTAATTTACACAAGAAAGCTGAATCATCCCATATGAACTGTTTGGAAGCTGAATGAGCAGCTTTTATTAATGAGCTGATCCAAATGATCCAGATCTCAGGAAAAAAAGCTTCAGTTACCACCACCACAAGTGGGGCTGCAGAGGTGTAGATAAGGGGGTGTCCAAACTGCAGCCCGCTGTCCACTTTGAGTTGGCCCAAATCAACTTCTGGAAAACATTAGGAATTTGGCCCACATTAGAACTTGAGGCTTGTGCCTTACAGATGAATAAAGACAAACTGATGACACTCCTTTTAAGTTTGACAGCTCTGAGCAGTTCGCTGAGCAGAGTTTGAAAGTGGGGATGGGCCACCAGCATCCATTCTGCTGCTCAGAGGGGTCAATCCAGTGTAAGCCAGGCCTGACCAGGGCTCCCTGAAATTTAATAGGTCACTTCAAGATCTCTCATAAAAGTAAACTGCTTGCCTTGTCTAGGCATTTTATGGAAAACTTTGATGTAGGCTGTTTTTTCTCTAAGCACTTTCAATAAGTCTGGCGTGCCTTGTACGTAGGTATATGTATGATTGACCCTGATTGATAAGGATCTCCTTGGCTCAGTTCCTTCGTATTTGTGCACTTTTCTTCAAAGAGCTAAAAGCTGCATTATGCTCCTGCGATATTCTTCATTCATCTGTTCTCCCTGTCAGAACTGAACTGGGAAAAAAGCGTTCAGTTGTGCCGCCCCCCTCAGCATGAAACACTCTACAGACTAAACTGAAATTGTCAGAACTTATTTCACTTGGAGCCTTTCGCTCTATCATGGTGGATAATCAACAGGAGACCATTGAGCACTGCCCATGTTTCTGAATTGTTATCTATATTTAAACTCTTGCACTTGACTCGCAAGATACCTTGCAGCTACAAAAACTGTGTTTTGCCTTGTATTGTTACCTTTTCATAAAGTTGTTTTTCAATGTTTTTTTTATTATCTGGTTAAATAAGCAGCTTATGCTAAAAAAAAGTTTGGATCACTCTTGTGTGGACAAAGCACACAGTCTGCTTTATTTTTGCTTCATGGTAGACAACAGAAGATTATATGAAATGACAGGGCAGAGTTAGATATGTCTCAGTAATATAAATTGTATATGACCACCCCAGTCTGGATGAAAGCATCCCAAAGCACACCTAGATACAGTCTGAGGGGTTAGATTTCAAACAGTCATCAGTAAAAAGAATTCAAGATTTTCACTTCATATTGAAATGCCCAAAACAAAAGTTAAAGCAGACAGGGCCTCTCCCTACCCAGTTTTGATTTTGTCTACAGTCCTGTCTCTAAAATGAAGGCATACAAGCTAGAACAGAAGCAAGACAGAAAATGGCTGAAGTTGTCTTGTAATCATGGAAAAGCACTGCTATGAAAAGATAATACCAGTTATAAGCGAAGGTCTCTGGGTAATCCAAAATGTAAAATAAAATGAATGGATGTATTTCCTCTCAGGCCTTGGGTTCTGATTTACAACCAGGGAAAACACAAAATCTTTTGATTCTGAGAAAAAGCTCCTGAAGGCTGTAACTGCTGAAGAGTTTCCATCCAAGAGTGAGTTGATTTCTTTCTTACTTATGGGCACTCAGCTCTAACTTTTAGCTACAGTTCAGTGCAGTTAATGAGAGACATGTCTTCACTACTTATTCAGAGCAAAGTAGCTCCCCACAGTTAAGGAAAACTCAGACCAGAAGAAAACAGTGTTTCACTATGACTGACATCTAAAAATTAAGAGTGCAAACAACTCACACATTCACACTAATCAGCCCTAACATAATGAACACCCAATGCAATCCAATTCAACAGTTCAACCATATGTTATACTTTTATATTTTTTTTTCACTTTTTATTGTCAATGTGAAATTGTGATCAATTTACTTGAATTAAAAGTACATTTAAAAGTGCTCCTGCATAACATAATAGGCGAGAAAAATATGAGAAACTCTTCAAAATTAGGGTTTGAATTGCACTTAAAAATGTTTTAATCAAACTTTTACAGATGATTCTAATACCAAAATGAAGAAACATTTAAACTATTTTTCTACCTTTCTTAAAAAATGATTAGATTTTGGTGGTGATCCAGTTAACTTCCATTAGCAAACCATAGTTTTTGCTTCATAACTGGCAAACTAATGATGATATCAACATGATTCTGAGTGCTAGGTTTGAGTTTTCAGGGGCCAGGAATCATATTATGATTCTAACTCTATCATGGAGCTACTGCTTATAAATATAACAGCAATATGTGATCTACCTTGGTGGAGGTTTGCGCTTTCTGAGTGCTTTCTAGTCTTATTTATGTGGAACTGATTGTCTTCAGTTTCAAAATTCAAAAGCTTTTTCACAAATCTTGCAGAAAACTGCTTATTTCTACACCTGAAGCCAGTTTCTTCAAACTTGTTTTTCCCAATCTTGTTTCTCTTCCTCCTCTGTTCTGGTTTTTGAATGTGAAAGTAATACACTGATGTAAATGCTTCTGTGACTGCTCTAAATTGTTGAAAAGGATAACAAACAACTAGCAAATTTTTCAGTCATGAAACTCTAACTCTTAAACTCCAAAACTTCAGAACTTTTCAATATGATGCATGCTAACACACTAGCACCACCACCTATTGTTGTCAGGATGCCAGATTTTTCAGTATCAAAACAGCACGACTTAGTGTCATACAATATTTTGATACCACAGTAACAAAAAAAGACTTCTTAAACACTTACTATTTACTTCCAACCTGCATATCGGAAAGAGTCCCCTGATACATACTGAATATTAAACACAAAGAACAGAAAAACAAAAACAAAGCAGATTTTCTCGAAAAGAATCCATACCCAAATTATACATTTCCTTTGAATCATCATTAATAATTCAGAAGAAGTTTATGCAATGATTCTGTTCTCTGTATTTCTAATTTAGGATGTTGTTGTTTGAGCAGTGATCAGAAGCTGTCAGGCACTGTAGTTAATTTTATGCATTTAATGAGATGTTAGAGGGACTGATAAAACACTGAATAAAACAGGTTTTACAGGGAGAGGTTGTGATACAGTACAGAGTAGACACACACACATAGGCTGCAGGGAGAACTTCAGGATCAGACTAACGTAATCCTGAGCGTTTTTGTAGAGGTTTGATGGCATTTATGAGCTCATTTGGAATTAACTGATGCGTAACAAGAACAAAATAAGGTCTCAGTTCTGACTGTAACTTTCTAGTGGTACCTTTTTTCTTGAATGCTCTTCTTTGTGGGGTGCCTAATCTTCCTTTACTTATGGAGTAAAAAACAGGACTTATTTTCATCCATAATTTGAACTATTTTGAACTGATAAATATAAAAACGATGATTATAGCACTTGATAACCGCACCACCAATTGTGACCCCAGTTGTTAATGAAAATTGTAATAGTCATCTTTTGGACTATGTAATGGTAACCTGAAAATAAAAAAAATGTTGTTAGATTTACACTTATGGTATGACAGTTGTATTGAATTGCATTAGACTGCATGGATTTCATCATTTTTTTATGGCTGATTCATGTATATTCTCTCCTTGTGAAAATGAAATAATAGCACTTTGTAGAATGATACATTAAAGAGAGACAGTTGATTATAAACCTAAAAAACATGTAATAGCATATAAATTGGCCCCAAAGAGCAGACTGGGACCTACAGTAGTTTTTGAACATTTTCCAACAAAGCTCTTAAAAAATCTACAGCAACCTTTAAATATTGTCTGTTCACATTTATAGTTTTCTCCTTTGGATAAATGGAGTGTCACCGTAGCTTCTCAAAATGTGGAGGCTTTACTACCCAAAATTAACAGAAGTTTTTCTCTCTACCAAATTATAGAAATACAACTTTACAAAAGTATTTTAATTTAAAATATAACACCACTGTCAATGGCTATGGAACAAGCACTCCTTATAATTGATTCATTTAACATGGGAAATTTCACAGTTTCAGTTCATGTATTTAATATTTTGTTTCTAACTTTCCAAGCTTCCTAAATGTCCGAACTGTAAAATGAGATTCTATATCAAGAGGATCAGTACAGTATCTAGACATCTGTTTCACAAAATCAAATGCACCCATTATGTCTGCATCTATAAATGAAAGACACTTACCTTTTGCAACTGCGTCTCCAACTTACTACACTCCTCTTTTTTCTGCTCGATGGCAATCTCCAGTGACTTAAGCTTTGAATCCTTCTTCAAGCCGGAAGACGCCAAAGATGAAGCATGCTCCTTCAAATCGATGAGACTGGACTGCAGGAGGACACAGCACCAACAGTTGGAAGAGATTTTAACATCACGGTTTGGTGGAATAAAACAGAAACATAGAGGAAAATCTGAAAAATAATTATACCCACTGACCTCTTTCTCTGTTAACTCTATCTGCAGGCTGTTGACCTTCTCCTTCAGATCCTTGTTCTCCTTCTTATATGAATCCACTTCCTCTAGACGTTCTCTGTCTTCCCTTTCTCTTTGGTCCTTTAAGCGTTCAATAATCCTCTCCTAACACACACACACAAATTAAAATGCAGTGAATGAATTAAACATAAGAAAGCTCCGAAGAGACAAGATGGGAGTTTTGCAAAGTGTCTGATCACTGTCAGCAGTGAGAGCAGTGGAACAAAAAGTATTGTGTGAATTCCTTAAAAAACGATCCATTCTTTGTTTTTAAAAGGTCAACAGCATGTGACATATATAAAGATAAACAAAACAGCAATAAGTTAAAATGAATTAATAGAAAAGTTCAAAAATATTCCTAATATTAAATCATAAAAGCAACACGGGATAAAAACAAAACAATTCCAAGTGTTCAAGTAGGCCCAAGAGTAAAAAATAACTTTACTTTTATCTTGGATCACAAAGAATAACCACTGAAAAGGCAAGAAGACTGAAACCTACCCTTTCTGTAAATGTTGATCTAAAGTTTGAGGTTAAAAGCAGCAGCCTGTAAATTAAGATCAAGTAATCGTGCCAGGATTACAGTTTGGATTGCCACACTGGCTGTGCCTGCTAACATTAGAAGTTGTCCTTGTGTTCAAGCGTGCATGTGTGTGTGTGTATGTGTGTGTGTCTGCTGAATGTGGGCTGGGAGGGTAAGTGGGGTTTTTTATTTTGTTTTGTGTCCTCTTGACACTTATCTGCTTGTGTTTTTGACTGTACAGCACTTTGTGCTACATTGTTTTGTATGAGAAGTGCTTAACAAATAAAGTTTGATTGATTGACTAATTGATTAGCTGCTGCAGCATACCTTCTCTGACAGCGCCTCCTCCAGGGTAGCCAGGGCAGTGTCTGTGTTACTGGAGTCGGTCTGCAGAGACTTGACCCTGTCCTTTAGGTTTCCTAGCTGCTTGTCTTTGTCCCGCAGCTGCTCTTGCAGGTTCTCAATCTGGTAGGGAGGAAGTAGACGCAAGGAAACAGAGGTAAATATTATACCCAGAAGCAGTGCAGAATTTTAAGTTCGTGTAATAACTGGACATGGAGATTATTTAAGTCTTTGAAGAGTAATTCCCTCTGCAGAAAGTGTCATGTTTAAAGTTTGAAATGTGCTGAGGCTTTACAGCGTTGCAGGAAGAAATACATCCAAACTGGAAGACTTTAAGAAGAGTCTGAAAAGCTGAATAGAATTAAATAAAAATAAAGCCTCCAACTTTCAGCAAAAAGCAATTCTAACACTCGAAGACAGTCAAACATGTGGCCTGATTTAATTCGCCACACTGTCAGAGGGAAACAACAGAGAAAAACAAACAAAGAAAACACATCAGATGAAAACAAAAATGTAGTAGTCATGAGAGATGACAAAAAGAGGAGTAAGAGAGATGAAATGATAGAGGAGGAAGTTTGATTGAACGAACAAGGAAAGAGAATGGGTGAGTGGGTCAGGGTGAGAGAGGGAGTGACAGACTGTATTTATAGCACACACACACACACACATGCGTGCGCGCACACACACCCACACACACACACATACGCAGGAGCCAGTGAGGCAGAAATATCTTCTTGCTTGTCTATCTGTGGACACTTTCCCCTGAGAGCCCCACACGCTCTTACTCTTAATGGACAGAGTCACCACTTGGCTTTTTATTTTCCCACACTGACTGTTTTAGTCCAGATCACCTGAATCTGACAGAAATACTCATGCCATAGTGTTTCATTCAGCCTCCATCAGGAGAGCATCTTCACAGACCTTCTTAACTCACTTACGTTATACAACAAGTGACATTACAGCAGTAGTAAGGCAGGGCAATTAAAAACAAAAAGTCATATCTTAACACTTAACATTTTTTTAAGATGAATGGCCATTCAGGATGTACTGTATACAGAGGTGGAGAGAGAATGTGTATATCACACTTATGTGAAAGTACAGTTAAGTGGTTACAGCAGCTGGTAATGTAGCTGAGGGTGTTGGAGTTCCTTGCCTCTGTTGCCTTGGGGCGTAGGGTTTGTACTCTTGCACCCATAAACTTCATAGCATGTAAACACCTATGAATGACGTATGGTTAACATTGTTGTTGGTGCAGAGGAGTTGTTAGGAATGATGAATGGTAAAGTGCTGACCCAGCATTTGCTCCAAAACCTTACCCGACCTGACATTTTATTGGCCATTTTTATTATAGTCAAGTACAATAAAAAGTGACACAACATCTGTGTCATGTACTGAAGTAGTGCCAAGACAAAGCCCCTTGTAGTGGAAAAGTACTACCAAGGTCAGACTGTATGTCATAGTTACTGATAACAACAGACCAATCTGGGACGCCTCATGGCTCCCTGACAAAAATGAAAGCACCAGGAGCTCTGCATGTGCAGCAATCACAGATGTAAACAGACCAAAGTTGATGCCTTAAGAACTACAAGACAAAGATAAAGTTAAGTAAAGTTTTGCAAAGAACATCCCTGCCTTTGAGAATTGCTGGAGAGGAGCTACCACAAAACTGCAAAAAGAGAAATGATTGAGAGAAACAGCAGAGGAACCTTAGCACCTCAGAGAGTGACTGCTGGCATGTATCATCAAGATAACAAATAATCATTGTAACATTTGGAAAGACATATTAAATTATTATATATACCTACGAATACCGCAGTGTGTTTGTTTGCTGTCTTCAGTGTTAGCCCTTCCTGCTCCAACATCATTACAACAGTTGTGTCCAGTTGGTTTTAATCGCATAGTCCGTCATGCATGTTGGGGAAGTCACAAAGCAATTTTTCAGCCCTGTGGTCATCTATTCTTAAAAAGTGTCTGTTGTAACTGATGAAAAAATTCATGTAGTCTGACCCCTGCATAAGATGTTGTATAATTGTTCAATATATTGTGCAGTATGGTTGGAAGTTTTTGAAAAATATTACAATATTTTCAACCAAGGTATACATTCAGACAGTAATTATTGAATCTATAAAGTTGTTAAAGAGCTAAAATAGCATCAAGGGAACCACGATGCCTATCTTCCTCTCCACAAAAGCAAAATTAAAAAATATACAACAGCCCATCTAATCCCTTCTAACTTGTAACAGTCCTGTCAGCACAGCCAGTATAATAATATGGAGGGAAAGAAAGACGAGAGTGAAGCTACTCGATGGTTGTTAAAATGAAAAATAGTAGCTCAATGATTCAAGTTCAAGATTTTTGATGAGCAGCAGACAATGCTAAAACAGGTGGCAATAAGGCTTTACTATGAAAAGTGTTTCACATTTCATATTAGCACCACAAAGCGCATAATGTTGACTATGTGAAATGATGAGCTATCTCAAGTTTTGCAGTCGTCTGCATTGAAACAATCTTACTTTATACTTAATTAACTTTTTTTTTTTAATATTCTATCTGGAAATAAAATATACCTTTAAATATCAGCATTCAGATAAAAAAATTAGAGGTATAAATTAAGGTCCATATCTCCCAGCCCTAATATGTAATCACATTACACTGTTTTTGAGGCATGTTTTCACTTAAAACTCTTTCAATCATGAAAAGTTGCTGGGTCCATGTGCAGCAAGATATAGCTTAATCTTCAGTGTCTGCTCTTTTGGTACAGGAGCAGAGCTGATCTCTGTCACTGAGACAAATGCTCAGGCTAATGCCATTTAAACTTGCATAGCTCCACTTCAAAAATCACCAAATATCCCGTTAAAAAGCCTTACACACCTTAAAGTCATTTTACTAGGCCTGAATTTTCCTTTACTGACCTTTGAATTTCTGAAGAATATCCTTAAGTTTTTCTCACCTTCTTCTGCAGGACGTTGATCTTCCTTTCTTTGACCTCTAGCATGTCCTTCATGTCCCTGATTTCTCCAGCGAGAGTGCCCTTTTCCTCCGTCAAGTCTTGCAGCTGTTTAGTTTTCTTGTTTAAGAAGGACTCCTTCTCCTCAAGTCGCAGACGAAGAGCATCAACCTGGAGCACAAAATGATCAAAAAACACCTGAGGGGAAGTCTACATGTTGTAGGAAGGCTTTTCAAAATATAAAAAAGGCAGACTAACCTTTGAACACCTTGCATGTGTGATAAAGCACTTAATAGGGATGTAACAATGCATATATGTGCGTGAAAATAAATGCATGTACAAATACTGTGAATTCAAAAATGAAAGTGACAGCGGTATCTCTGGTCTTCTACAAAAATAAAGGGTTTAAACTGTCTCTCTACTTGATAATTTGCATTGCACTCTGTAAAGTCTATAATGTGCAGTGTCTGTAAAGCCGTGTGGTTCCTTTAGTAACGCCTGTTACAGATTCAGTACGTTAGCTTTCAGCCTACAGTGATTGTTGAAGTTCAGATTCTCAGCAACAAGTGACACCCGCCATCTCCTCTGGTCACTTTGTCTCTCAGTGAGAAGGCTTGTCAACAAACCAGTGCTACACAAGGTTTATTTACTTAACATAGAAAAGTCCTCTTTAAATGCAGAGCTGTGATGTTACCTCCGCCAAGGAGGTTATATTTTTGCCGGCGTTTATCTGTCTGTCTGTTTGTCTGTTTGTTTGTTTGTGTTCAAAATAACTTGAAAAGTTCTGAACGGATTTAGATGAAATTTTCAGGAATTGTCGGAAATGGGATATGGAAAAACTGATAAAATTTTGGGGGTGATCCGGATCACCGTCTGAATCCAGGAATTTTTTAAAGGATTCTTTAACATTGCCAGATAGGACCATTTTCGCCAAAGCGGACCGAAGCTGCTTGGCGGAGGTCTGCGCTCTCTGAGTGCTTTTCTAGTTACCATTGCTGCAGCAGCCTAAGACACACAACAAATGGGAGTGAATGTCTGGTAGCTTCAGATTGTGGGCAGTGGGCAACGTCTCAGAAGTTTAAATGGGTATGTACATAAAAATGGGACTTCAATTTACTACTTTCTAAGACGTTTTTTAAAGACCTTCTTAAATTAAAAAGCATAAAAGCTACTTTTGGTGTGCGGCTCTTTTTTTGTGAGTTTTTTTGATCCAGCACTCAACCAGGGATGTGTGTGTCTACTTGTCTTTCTCTAAAGACCTTCCTCATACATTTTTCAACTTAATTGCATATTTCGTTCCTTACTGCTTACATAACCATCATAGCTGCGCACTTAACTAAATGTAAGGTCGCACAGGTGAGCAAATTAAACAAATTATTTGACTTCATAGAGTACAATTTGTACACTGCCTTTGGCGCCACATCATCTGCACAGGGTTTTAAATGTAAAAAGGTGACTGAAAAATCTCAGCATAAGAAAAAGTTACAGAGGAGCTCATTGTGTGAGCCATTATAAAATTGTAATTGTGTTTTCTGTGAATACTACTCAAACATTTTGTTTAATAAAAAGCTCCAATACCATGAACAGCTTTGGAGAAGTAAGACAAGCACACAAAACACATGACTCCACCAAAAGAAAAAATTTGACTTAAGTCTCTGTGGATGGAAAAAAAATTGAGAAAAGTTAGAAAAATTATTTTTATTTGGTATTTCAGGCTTTTTGTACTTTTGAAGGCCTTAATCTTAGCAAGCACAAATAAAAACCTTTAATACTTTTGTTAGAGTAGAACAGTTGTCACATTTATAAAGCAGCAAACTTTTTAGCTGGAAAATAAGGAATTTAAAGTGTGTCTTATTCTACAGATTTTCACATTAATGCATACAATATTTTGTATGCATATGTAGATGGATACACAAAGAATTTATGAAATTTGTTAAATTTGAGTCCATTTGACAAAAATATGTTTGTTTGTTTTTAACCCACAAAGACTGAAGTAGTTTCCTTTCTACTCATATATGGTGGTGGCCCACCAGCA
This sequence comes from Cetoscarus ocellatus, assembly GCA_037902135.1. Classification (NCBI taxonomy): domain Eukaryota; kingdom Metazoa; phylum Chordata; class Actinopteri; order Labriformes; family Labridae; genus Cetoscarus; species Cetoscarus ocellatus. The sequence goes on from JBAMNC010000559.1 coordinate 2,182,373, forward strand.
CAGCACAACCCACCACAACTACGAGAGGGACTCTAATCAGTATTTACTTTATTTTAGAGAGAACATAAGCATCTTCTTGCTGTCTCAATGAGCTAAAAGAGAAATACAATTTTCAATGCTGGTACAGGTTTTAATATCTGATTGGCCTGGCAGCGTACATCTACTTAAATTTATATATTTTGAACATTACAATTGGCACAGGGTTAAAGCAAAAAGAAATCATCGTATCAAAACAGCTTGAGAATTTTTTCCATGTGAACCTTTGTGATTTTTAAATGTTTTCAGACAAAAAAGCTGAAACATTTTCCTGTTAAAAACTTTACCAGATTAAACCTATAACCTAAAGTTAGCTGAAAGTGGGGTCTCATAAAGACTTAATTACTTCCCCATAAAAATGACAGAAGGTTGAATTTTTCCTCTTTTCTGGTTTACAATAGTTGTTGATCAGTAGTAAAGTTCCATAGTATTGCCATATTCAAAGAAGTGACAAAGGCTAAAGTGACTTTAGCCTTTGTCACTTCAATTAAAACTAATAATGGAAAACAAGCAATTTCATACCTTTAATTCTGCATTTTAGACTTTTAAAATCATTTTAAAATGCCTTTATTTTGATAAATTGATTAATCAACTTTAAATATTTATCATAACCCTGTGAACACCATGTATACTGTACAAATTTACAGCCTTAAAAGTATTTTTTCCACAACATAAGTAAGTAAAAACATGAAAAAATAAGACAGTATATGAATACCATGACACCTGTACAAACTTATACCCTTAAAAAAAAAATTTTAAACTTCGGTCAAGGATTTTGATTCATATTATTTCACATTACATCATTAATATCAAGTATTTGCCTTTAAAGTTTCAAGTCATTGCACACAACATGGGTGATGAAATAATATGTATTGGGTATTTTGTCAGTTATCCACAGATAGCATCTTGAAATAACTGAAATGCTTCGTTGTCTATAAATCTGTGCAGCTTTTCTGTGTTTTTGATGCTTATTTAATGTGCTCTGGCAATGCTGTGCTGCACTGGAGTCACAGCTCAGTTAGTTCTAGGTCCCAAAATAAATAAAAGCTTGTATGATTTACTGTATAAAGCCTGAGGCCCAGGGAAGGTTTATTATTTGCTCAGTTTGGCTCATGAAAATCTCTTTGCCTCATGGTATTGTTGTGTTGATTTACTGCGTGTGTACAAACAGATGAAAGGTTTTTTTTCCTTTTTTTTATTACCTCTGTTTGCAGAATGGCAGCACGTTGCTCTTTGGCAGTGAGAGACTCTTTGAGCACCTCGATATGCTGTTTGCAGTCCGAGTTCTGGTTATTCAGAGTCTCTAGTTTTGTCTGCAGAGCCAGCAGCTCGGACTCCTTCTTAGACAGCTCTTGCTTCAGCTGGTCAATCTGCAAACACACAATGAGAACAAGTTACACGAGAATCATAAAATGTGTGCTATTGTGGCATCTGTCAGTGTTCGTGTGTGCACATGTGTGTGTGTGTGTACATACGTTTGCCTGACAGAGAGAAAGAGTGAGGAGCCTGTTTTTACCTAACAGCTAGCGAGTCAGCACAGCGTTTATACTATTTTCATCATCACGCTTTTTTCTCATTAAATATGCATTTGGGACTGACTCCCCTGCATTCGTCATATATTATACATCTTCTCTATACATGATTGATGAAAAGAGGTCTAAAAATAGAAAAACAAAACTGTAGCTGCTCAGTGCCTGGTTGACTAATATGAGAAACAGTATGTAAACATGGTGTCAAAGCTCTGGAGGGACATGTGAGCTCCAGAAAGCTGCAGACACACACTTTGACATGATAGCAGATTTAATATGGCTGCTGTTTGATGGTGTCCCAACAGTGACGCTGAATCTACTGATGTGTATCCGAAAACTGAATTCATCATGAAGTGTGGACTGATCAAAATGCTGACAACAGCAGGTGAAGTCTATTGCTGAACTTTGAAGCAGATGAAAATGTTTTTTAAGGATAGCATGCATTCTAAATGTCTCACCGCTGTAAAAATAATCACATCATAAGTCATTAAGGACAAAAAATGCCAGCATTTTATCATTCATGGCATGCACTTGCTGATTTTGCCTTTTTTATAGTTAGTCTTGACTCTTAGCTCCTCTAAGAGGGAAGCACCTCTCAGATCATTGCCAACAGGACACTTTGCTGATGACACTAAATGCTAATGTGGCTGATTTAAGCGACACTCAGCTTCATTTAGCGTTCTTTCTGCAGCACAGGTCTATCTGTGTCATACGGCTCAATCGTTTTTGTGTTCTTCAGCCACACTTTTCCAGGGTCTGTCTTTCTGTAAGAGCATGCACGATGCGGACGGTATCTACCTTGGTCTTCATAAACTTAGAGTGGTTCTTGTAGACCTCCATCTGTTTGATCTCCTCCTCTCTGTCCTCGGTGTTCAGTAAGCCGTTCGCCTTCAGCATTTGGATCTCATCCTCCAGATCCCGAATGTTGCGCTCCAGAGAGGCAATTTTGGTGTCCTATACACAAACATGCAGAGGAGACACACCTCAAAACCCTGACTTGCATGCTCAAGTTTGCTTTGCAGGCTACAAAATAAACCCTGAAGTAGGAACAAGGGATCAAAAGACTGGCAACAGCGAGGCTTAAAGACAGAGAGAGAGAATGAGGAAGAGAGCAAGAAGAGGAGAGACAAGTAGAAGCTCTGTGTTGTGGCTGAGAGCAACTGCAGTATCTGTCGGTGAAATCAGAAGCGTCTACCCAGCTCCTTGCGGCGGCTCAGAGGATTAATCACCATTGGGAAATATTGAGCACACATCCAGCACAGAGAGAGAGAGATCAGCCCGGACTGGAGAGGAACGTGCAGAAGAAGAAAAGTAACTGGACGTGGCTTTTGGCAGAGTTGCTTGCAGATCAATGCAGAATCCAGTCTCTGGACTGCGACTGTGAGTGCAGCCTTAGCTTCACGGCTTTTTAAATAAATAATACAACGTCTTTAAGATTAGCCATGGTCCATCTCCCTCTCCAGCAGAGCATGGAGCAACCTTGTTCCTCCCTCCTCTTGTCTCCCTTTTTGTGTCTCTCCTCCTCGCCGCCTAGTGGCAATGAACTTGTGAACTTGTGGCCGTTAGCTGGGTCAGTTAAAGCCCATCGCAGGGGACCATGGGTAATGTATTTAAATGGGGGACGATAAGACTGCCAGAGAAGGAGGTAAGGTGTTAGCGTCAAGGTATGAGCGCTGCACATGTACATGCACTGAGCCGTTTGGCTGCATCTCACCTCAGTCTGGGTGTTACGAGACAAACATCAATTAAGTAACATCGCTGAAATAGATACAAGACATCGTACCTTCACTGGAGGGAGGTTTTATTCCATCCACATGTAATCATCGACCTGGTCAGTAAATCTTGCTCTTTATCTCTCTTCCCCTGCCTCTGTGTGTCTCTATTTCCATCTATCTTCCTGCAAACTGGCCTCTCACTGTCATAAACAACCACACCTGTTTCCATGGCAGCAGCAGCAGGCAGGCTATATACTGTGCACTGTCTCTGGTGAGTGAGGAGAGGAGGAGGAGAGGGGTGGGAGGGATGTAGGGAAGCGGGGGGGGGGAGGATTATTCGTGCTTCCATCAGCAGCAGCAGCAGCATCAACACAGCGGAGGGAGAGAGCGGCAGGGAGAGATGCAGAGTCTGCCGACACAGGACAGCGTAGGAGAAGAGGAGGAGGAGGAGGGAGAGGCGGGTCTTCCCTTGCTCTCTATGCTAATCAACAGGATCCCAGAGCTCAGAAGTCACATGACTGTGCCGTGCAGTCGAGGCCGGGGCCTGCACGGGCATGGATCCAGCAGAGCGAGAGGGGCTGTGTCAGCCCAACGATGATGTCATGATTTATTTTAAGGAAGTGATGTCATGCCTCTGCAGTGAGGATGTTGGTGGGTACAGTGATACAACACATGTTGTACAGTTCGGTTGCACAACATGTGTTGGTCTGAGCAGACGTCTAAACAAGTGTGTTACAGCTGCAGGGTTTGAAGGATGGGAAGTGGATGAATGGTATTTGTACTTGATAGAGCAAACAACTGAAATGATGATGGGTGGGGTCTTAAAAACTGCAATATGTGTTTTTTTATCCTGTACACAAACATGTGTTAATCAAAGTTTTCCCCTGGAGCAGTAAATGTTACATACAGTATGATAAATATATTCTTCTGCTTGACCCAGTGCTTCACTGAAGCTTTAATACAAATAATTTTATTTTAATTATCCTACCTTACAACCAAAAATACAGCAAAGTCGGGACATGGTGTATAATGCAAGTGAAAAGAAGGTTGCATAGTTCGTATTTACGAAATCTAAATCAATTATAAGACTCCTAAATACCTTTAAAGACCCAAACTAGGACAGAATAAGTTCTCTGCACTACAGGAATAGCTGCAATCAGTGCTGGAAAACTGTACAATTTTTTTTTAAACTCACTAAAAGGCTAAATTGTTTGTGAGGTTGTTATTTGTCTTTTTGTGACAAAAATTCCATGTAGTTGTTTTTTGTTAGTGCCCTCATTTGTTGATGCTTGTTTACTGATTACTGGATACTTGATTACTGTTTAAATTCTTTATCTATTAACAATAAATCCTTTGTGATTTGTTTTTACCTCCACCAAGGAGGTTTTGTTTTTGCCGGCATATGTTTGCTTGCCTGTTTGTTTGTCTGTTTGCTTGTTAGCAAGATTATTCAAAAACTACTGGACAGATTTTGCTGAAATTTTCACGAGATGTTGGCGATGGCCCAACTTAAAAATGATTAGATTTTGGTGGTGATGCTTAATAACTTTCTAACTAATAATGATATCAACATGATTCTGAGTGCTAGGTGTGGGTTTTTAGGGTCAAGGAATCGTATTATGATTGTAACTGTGCTATTGCTTATAGATGTAACAGCAATATGTGAGCTACCTTGGCAGAGGTTTGCGCTCTCTGAGAGCTTTCTAGTTTATAATGTGTTCATGTGAATTTATTTGGTCAAATTATGGTTATTTGCTAGCTCTAAAGGGCCACCTCAGAGGGTGGCATAATCAATGGGGACTCCTCCAGGAATTGGACCTTGGACCTCTGGCAAAAATCCAGTATGATGCATTGCTAACTGAAAATGCTGTAAAAATGTTTAAATCCCCAGATTATCTTTTCATTTAAATTTTCCAAACTTTCCCTATTGTCTCAGCAATCTTGAAAAAGGAGTTGGAGAGGGCATTGCTAGATTCTAATCAATGAATTCTTTAAAAAGTTACAAATCTGCCTGGTATTTGTGGAGCTACTCTTAATAAAAGTTAAAATGCTTAATGACAAAGCTTCATGGTTGACATTTTTTCTTACATTTTTGCAAACAGAACAAAATGTTAAAGAGCTAAATATCAAAATTATGCCACTCTTTGTCATGACATATGTGTGATGCCACTTGGCTTGGCTGGCTCTTATGCCTCCTCTGCACAACATGTTAGCTAAAACGCTGTGCAGTGATATTTATTCTTGTTGATGTTTAAACAACCGCTTTGTGACAACAAACTATGTGTGTGGGTGTGTGTGTGTGTGTGTGTGTGTGTGTGTGTGTGTGTGTGTGTGGGTGTGTATGAGGAGAGAGAAGTGCCAGTGTGTAACTATTGACTCAGCTGCTCACAATCACAATGACAACAATAGATCCAGAACAACACAAACAGCGTGGGCCTCAGTTTAGAAATACAGCCAGTGTTTAGCGCCAGTGACTCAAGCACACATGAATGAGACATCAGCCTTGAGACATCTGGTGTTAGAGTGTCTGAATAACTTGTTTGTTTTTGAGCAGTTACATCTGGGGTAACTTTCATATATATCCATATACTAAATCAAAATGACTGTAGATGAAAAAACTGTCTATATTCATTCAATATAGTGCTAATTTTAATAGCATAAGGACATTTCCCATGTTATGGTGGTTGGTCTGGCTATATTTAATGAGTGAGCCTCTTACCTTCATCTCTATGATGGTCTGCAAGGCCTTGGTTTTGCTTGGATCCTGATGCAGCTGATTTCTTCTGTGCAATTCCTGTTAAAAATTAGAAAGCATCATGGTGTAAAGGTAAAAAGTAAATTCCTCACACTAAAGCCATATAAGCTTCTAAAATTTGAGGCATGTGAAATATTTAGATAGTCCAACATGAGCAGACTATTTGAGACTGAGCAGCGCCCTCTAGTGACAACAAATAAGAAAACAGTGGTAAGTCAAGTGCACTGATTCCTACAGATCCCCATCAACATTGGTCTACTACAGTGGTTCTCAAATGGGAGGCAAGTCTAGATGTGTCTTGGACATTCGTACAGCCATGTGTAATTGATACAACTAATCAACAACCAATGCTGTCAAATCTGGGATGAACAAAGGATGCTTACCAGTCCCGACAGGAATGAAAATTAAAGTCAAGAATTTGTAAAAAAGTTCACAAAGAGAAAGTAGAAGGCATGGCACTAATGTACAAAGGAGATGATCATAGTGACCATTCAGTGGAAAAAATAGGGCTACAATAATTTTGCTGCTTGTGTGTATATATGCCAGGGTGTAATGTAAAGAAACTCAAGGCCAGAGAGGCAATATATTCATAAACATACAGTACCACTTAAAGTTATAGCAAAGGTTGTTCTGTAGTCTGTTTGGAAATAGACACTTTAGTTCCCAAATGAATTCACTATAGCAAAAAAAAAAAGAAGAAGAAGATTGCTGTCATATGTTATTGCTATCGATTTCAGGATTTTGACCACAAATCTAAGTTTGAAGCTTCTTTATGAATTCATTTGATTTGTTGGGCGATTTGAGGTGTGCTGGATGTGTTTGTTTTGTGATATTGTTAACCTCATGTCAGGTATATTGGTCAGCCTGGGGATAATCCCATCACAGTAAAATAAAGGGATCATATAGTTTGCATCTTAAGATTTTCTGATGATACATGCAGCAGGCAGGTAGAGTTTTGACAATCACTTTTCTCTATTTGAACTGATTCTTAAAGTCGTGTTTCCCTTCCTGCCTCCTACCTCACCTTCATGTGTCACCAGTATTACATGCCTTAAAGCAAACTATCTGAGTACCTCTCTCAGGTGAATGTTCTCCTTCTCCTTCTGATCGAGAATAACCTCCAGGTGTCCGAGTTGGGCCTCAGCCTCAGCAATGCGCCTTGCCCTCTCCTGCTCCTCCTCCTCTGATGCTCGTCCGGGCCCTGAGGGCAGCCCTTTGCTCTGCAGCATCTCCAGCAGCTTCTTAATGGACTCATCTCTGGCACCCAAAGTCTGTTTCTGGGTCTCAATCCTCAGCTCCATCTCCTCCAGGGTCTTTCTGAGCAAAAACAGCTCCTTGGCTTGCCTGTCATGCTCTGCCTGCAAACGACGGAAGTTCTCCTCAGTCAGCTCGATGGTGGTGAAGTGCTCCGAGGCTGAGCGGTTTCCACTCTCTTGCTGCAGCAGGTGGTTCAGGTCTCGCTGAGTGCGCAGCTCGTCCTGCAGAGCCTGGATGGTCATCTGGAGATGCTAATATACAACACATGAATACACACAGATACTCAACAATTGATAGAAATGAATAGAACAGTAAGAGGTGACAGATGATAATGCTGTTCCCAAGTTTCTGTGGAAAAATGCAGGTCAAACATGGGAAACATCACTTACCTGATCAAAAAGCAGTTATTAATGAATATTGTGTGAATGCAACAACGTATAAGGTTTAATGCAGGGTTATTGTAGTGTTTCTTTTGTATTTACTTTGACTTTTAGATTTTTGTTTTGAACAATTCAACTTAGTTTTGATTTTGTGAAGATACTTAAGTTTAATTAGTTTGTTTATTTTTAAAATAGCTTTAATTTTTTGTCTTGGCACCATTAATGGTTCAGAGAAAGCTCTAAAGCAGCTTCCCTAAGAAAATACTATAGAAAATGTGGTTTAAAAAAGGACAAAGTTTTGACTTCTATCTTTAACAAGCTCACCCAAAGTTTTATTATTATTATTAACTTACTGCTGGAGACAAAATTGTTACGATAGACATAAAGGGATAGGTCAGTATTTTTGAAGTGGGGTTGTATGAGCTTCATAAGGCCACTAAGTACATTAGATGCAGTAGAAAGTTCTCTCCTCTCCCTCAGTCAGCCACAGTCTGTAAGAGTCTGTTACGCAGAACTAGCTGCAAACAGGGGAAGTATTGTACCACATAGAAAGGATATTTTCTCTGCCTACAAGAACTCCCATCAAAAAATAATACCACAGTTTAAGAGTACGCGACCTAGAATTTTTTTTTGAGTGCATTAACTTTTCAGAAAAATAAAGTTTATCTGGAACTAACCAACTGACGTCACATATTGTATGACGTGAGTGAGTGAGAAAATACCCTTTGTACTTGGTACAATACTTCCCTGTTTGCAGCTGGTTCTGCTTCACAAACTTTTACAAATTGTAGCTTACTGAGGGAGAGGCGAGAACTTTCTACTGCATCTAACGTACTTAGTGGTCATGTGCAGCTCATACAATCCCACTTAAAAAAAAAAAAAACCTGAACTGTGTTTTAGAATAAGAATTAAGCTTTATGTCACTCAGTATACTTGTGTGAGGGACCAGAACTAAGGGGCTGTACTCTAACTTAATTTGAATAAGTTTTGTAGACACATATTGGGGAGGTGAATTCTTAGGTGTTTTTAACCAATTTTAAGGGCTTTTGAGGAGAAAAGCTATCATATTTTGAAGTTATTCTTAACTTAATTTAAAGAGGAGAAAAACTCCAAATTTCCATTTTTTTTGTAGCTCATTGTTGTTCTACTAATTTTACAATGCTTGAAAAACTTCACCTACAAATCATTTTACATTTTCAAGTATTTAGATAAAAACTGAAATTTCTTTGCCTTTAAGAAACACTTGAACACATCATAATGACCTCTAATTTATTCACAAAACAGACATTACTTTGAGCTGAGAGTGAACATCCCTGGACAACATTGTTACTTTATGTCAGCTTGTTAAGTTAATTAACCAACTTTCATCCAGACGATTGTCTGATACCACTGATTCCAACAGTTAATACTTCTAACTAACAGTACTTAGGACAAAGTTTGTGGGTGCTTTTCAAAGCTGTTTTGAGGTGAAGGATTTCTCTGGCAAGAGAAGCCAGTGTTAAGAGCCTGTTGTGTGTCAAGGCGATGTATGATAAAACGTTATTTCACTGGACCCACAAGACTTTTAAATCGCCTTATTGGTGAGCTTAAAAGTTACTTTTTTTCATGTTTTGCATAAGTTGAACCTTCTCTGTTCTTACCAATGCAAGATTTATGGTGCTTTCTCACATTGCTGCCTCCCAGCACCACTCACTGTGTGCGTAATATTTAAGATCCTACCCCAGTCTGAGCAGTCTGTGGCGGCTATTTAGACAACTCAAGTGCAGTTTTCTCAACCTAGCATGTTGTCTCACAGGCATAAAGAAAGTAGCATTAGCAGTAGAGATTGATATATGTAAACCAAAATATACCACAATATATAAGTTCACACTGAACCATGGATGCATTATTGAACAGTTCCAGTATTTGATTGAGAACTGCTGCGTCCCTTTCAAATAGTCTGAGAAGCCTGAATGCAAATACTGTTCATCAAATCTTTATGACTCAAAAATGCAACTGAAAGCTACAACGTAATCCATGAACCAGAAGGAGGGCCCAGTTTTGCCTAAATTAAAGGTTTGCTTATGAGTTCAGAATAAAATAAAACAGAAACAGATGCTATTATATTTTTTTACATCTGACTGTATGCGGGTGTGTTTGTTCTGGGTTAAGGGAAACATCTTCGGGGCCGACTTTCTGTCACAGATTGACTCAGGCTTTGGAGTTGCCAGTTTACATGTTCTTCCGGCAGCTATTTTTCAGAGTAAAAAATCAATCTACATCCAGAAAATGGCCCAAACAGGAGCAGGAGGAGAAGGGAAGACGGGTTCTCACACTGAATAAGATCCACATTACAGGCAGAGTAGGTTTAAGGGTTTGTGGTACTACAAGGGGGATGGCACCAGACACGTTTGGATTCACACCACTGAACAAACCTATCACTCTGTATCATTTTGCAGTATTTTTAGGAGGAGATATTAGTTTCACACCAAATGAAGACAGACTGAGCTGCCTGAAACAATGCACTTGTTTTTAAAGGTAAGAGGAGGTTGTAATGGTGCAAAGGGATTGCCAGGTGTCTGAAAAAAAAAAAAACACGCCACACTGCAGGTGACTCTATGTTGTGCACACAACATGTGGTGCAAACATAGGGACAAACCTTAGTTCTCCTGGACTCCAGCAGCTGCAGAGCATGGGCAGAATGAACAGAAAAAAAACAGATGTATGGTAAAAACAGAGCGTCAGAGCATGGTGTAACAGAGACGGATGGTCAACACAAACCAGCCACAGATTTTAAATAAGTGCCAACAACCAGCCTGTCCTGCTGTGTGGTTATCTGCCTTCTGCTATCAGTCAGAGAATCATTACACAATATGATCAAATATGACAACAGACAGGATATGAATTATTGATAAAACCTTTCTGGAAAGAGATAGATGGCTCAAAATGAATGACAATTGTTCTACATAACACCATTTTGTTTTTGTCTGTGTATCTAAAAGCTTTCTTGCATGCAGCTGAATCTACTTCCTTAATATAAACAGATTACTAAGAAGTGGTTTGACTCTAAAAGGATCTTCAACATGATAAGTCATGATGGACACACTAACTTAACAGGTCAAAGATGTTGTGCAATCTACAACATTTTAGTTTAGTGTGCCTCAGGGATCTGTTTGTAGACTAATTCTTGTTTTTTTGTTTGTTTTTCATTAGCCTTACTCATTTTATACAATGTGCCTCTTGTCCATATAATCCTGATACTATGCAAATCATCTGTGCATCATCAGTGTGCAAATGCAAATATTTGTCTGCAGATGACAAAACTCACTTAACATCCACTGGTTTTACCTATTTTTCATTTCTAGTCTAACCTTGTGCTTGGCAATATACACTAAAAATCCAATTTCATTTATTTTCTAGCTCAGGGTTGGGCAACTTTTCTCAACACGAGGGACACATTTCCATTATAATCCTTACCAAAGGCTCAAATTTTTGCAGTTCAAAAGGTTTTAAGAAAGACAAATATGCATACATTTCATAAGTAGTTGCCAAAATAATATTTCTATACATCAAAACTCAAATGCAGTTAGCAATGAATAATCTAATGAGTGTCATATAGAGTATATTTTCTGTAGCAAGTTACTGAATATCAACAGGTCATAAAGTGTTTTGTATTAGCATTTTTATTTTTGATTTTCTTAATGCATAAAATGAAGTTTCACCAAAAAAAAAAAAACAATTAAAGCCAATTGCAGCACTGCATGTACTTTTTTTGTGTTGTCATGAAAGACTTTGCCAGATGGTGAATGTAAATATTCAGTTTTTGTATGTTTCTAACTGACTGGCAGGCTATTACTGGGTACTAGGGATAAGAAGATTAACCAATACGTATCAATACACGGTCATTCTTATCCTCCACCGAGTTTAAAATCTAAAGTTTGGCAACACTACAGATTTTACAAGAGAGACGGACGACTTAACAAGACAGATGCAATTTGCACAATGTGCCGCACTGCTGTAAAATACACGGGCAGTACGAAAAATCTGATAACTCACTTGAAGCGGTGCCACGGTGTTGTCGTGGAGGCGTCTGCGCCCCCACCTCCCCTGCTTCCAGCTCAGATTCGCCTGCAGTTGCTAGCTCCAAAAGTGAGCAAAGTATTACAGAAGTATTGCAAGTGCTAAAAGACATCTTTGTATTCATAGTTCATGAAAGAAATCACTTTCAGCTGCTCACTGGTGAGCCTTCTTTCGGCTAAATGAGTACAAATTGTTTTCTTTTTATATATTTATCTATCTGTCTATCTATCTATATATATACATATATACATATATGTATATATATATATATATATATATATATATATATATATATATATATACACATATATACATATATATATATACACACACAAATATCTATATTAATTACTCTGTATCGTGATTTGGGTGTGAATCATATCGTACTGCATCGTAAAATGCCTCACATGTTTCTTTAATATATCGGATCGGAGACGTTGTATCGAGATGCGTATCGTATCGGCATTATACTCTAGATGCCTAACCCTACTGGGTACAGATATTTTGTGTAATTGTGTGAGTTTAACGTAAAAAACAAGCAACCGATCCAAGTTGGGCAGAATATATGATTGGCAAATAATCTCAGACTGCTTCATCAGGCTTGCAGGTAAACGGTAAAGCCCAATAGTGGTAAGCCCATGCATTGACAGAAAAAGAACATCGTCGTCACTTGTTACTCATATTCAGGAAAAATGAAGCACTCAAATTTTTTTTCACCTAATCGTACACTCTATCCAACATAGTTTTGTGGCAAAACATGACATATACAGTACTTCTTGATATCCTTCAGTCCACATGGGCAAAATGCCACACAAACCCCATTCAAGCTTGCAGAAAAAAAATTAAAATTCCTGAATTACCTCAGATGGGCTGCATTTGTGAATGCAAACAGAAGACGAGATGTTACTCTGAAATTCCCCTGTTGACCCCCCCCAGTATTTTCATCCTCCTCGATGCCTCCACTGACTGACATGCAAACTGCGGGAAAACTTCCTGCTGTAAGGGACAAGTGTGACAAACAAATCAAGAATTCTCTTGGTAGCTTACCCAGGTATTTTTTTAGAAAATTTCAGGGTCACGTGTGAAAATGACCAAAGATATTTTTTCAATAGCAAGTAGCAGAATGCTAACCTGTGCATGAAAAATAACCAGCGATGCATCAGGGCTGATGCCAATACAATATAAGAAAATGAAAATATACATAAAACAAATTTAGCTACTGATGCCACTGTTAACTAATTACTTCTTGGGTGTAATTCTTCCACTATGCCAAAACATGCTCGGATGTTTCACCATAAAAACTGATCATATTGTGTCCAACGGATCATTTCCTCAGCCCAACAAGAAACTTTTTCTCAGCAGTGAGACGTGCTTGATGCCAGTATTAAATTGGAGAGACACAACAGATAAACATCTGAAACTGATATTGGTTTATTTCCACATCCATTTGCCCATGGCCACTGTGGGTAAAAAGGACTAATATAAGCCAATTTAGGTGTTGTAGATGGTGCATGTGCATCCTTTAAAACAACACAAAAATAAACTAGCACTTATGAGAAACATACCATTAAAAATGCCCCTTAAATAAAATAAATACAATAAAATGATATATTCCCATTTAAACTGAATTAGATTCTATTGGGGCCAATGTCCAAACAATGGCTTGTTTTTACCAAATAAAATTCTCTTGTTGAGCAACTGGCCTGTCATCTCCTGATTCATTTTGACAATATCAAACTTTCTGTACACCAAGACCATGAACAAGATTGTCTAACTCCATATCTTATTTGAAAATATATGAATATATCTCAAAAACTTGATGTATTTCCCATTCCTAGTCTCAACCTTAGCTTGTAATAATGTACAAAAAAGTTCCCACCCGTCATTACCTTACATGGTTACATTCAACTGCTGCACCCTAGACCTAACACGACCTAGACATGAGCTTTCCCCTCAGTGCTAAGACATTCTAGATTTAGCAAAACCTTGTGCAGGGATGAGATAGGTCTTAATCTTTTTACAAGAAATCTTGGCATCTGGTTTAAAGAATTTCAAGTAAAAAGTGAGTGAGGTTTGTGTATTCTTAAAAAAAGAGATCTTGAATAAGCACTCATGGTGATTTTAAGAAGACACTTAAAGGTTATGCTGTTGAAGGCTTTTGTTTGTTTTTGTTTTCTCCTGATACAGCTTTGACCTCTCAGTGTCATTAAAGGTCGTAGGTACTCTGAAATTCTCAGATGGTGTACTTGTCTGTTTTAGAACTAGCTATGAACTACAGTAGACTGAGCTTTTTCAGGATGGGCCTGAGGCTCTGGAGCGACCTGCCTGAAGAAATCAGGTTAGCTGAGTCAGTGAGACTCAGGTCAGGGGGCTGAGTTAGCTTCTGATATTACAGTAGTAAGCCATTCCTGGTTGAACCTTATAGCTTAACTGTCATTTACATCTTTTCATTTTGTCTTTTATCAACTACTATTGCTAGGTAGTATTTTTTATTAGTTTTGAATCATGTGATTTTTCAATGTTTCCCTCATATTTTTTGTACAGGAGGCCACCTGAAACACCATTGCACTGAATGTAGGCGGCCAGGTCAAACAAAAGTTGGAAACTGTACTGGCAATCTTTAGATGTGTTTTTCAATTGGTCGAATTTGACAGTGAAATAAGATAAAGGTGATAATGTTCTGCTGAAATAAAATGTCTGTACATGTATCAGATAATTACTGTCAAGTGTCGAGTGCCTTTCTTTGGTGGTGGGTTGCCCTGTGGCGACCACCCCAAAAAAAAAAACATGTCAGGGAAACACCAATTTAAATAGCTGTGGCCTCTTTTTTGCACTCTTTAGAAGTAATTTACAGCATGGATTTCTTTAATGGCATCAAAGTAGTTATTGTTATTTTGATTATAAAACAGTTGTTACAACTTTGAAATGAAAATGAACACAAAGCAGAATAAATCACATTAAGCATTTATTCATAAAATATAATCACTGAAACATATCAATGGCACCTCTTTATCATAACTAGTTTGCTCACATGGGTAAAGGAACAGTGTACTCATACTAACAGCATGCTCAGTAGAGCTATCCCAGCCACCAGAGGGCGCTGTTTGTTTTAGCAGAAGCAGCTGATGATTTTTCTGCTGACTGGAGGGCTGCTGCCAACATCCTCAATACTTCTTGAGTCAGTGCTTCCCTCACACAAATAAAACAGGTCATGCATGTTTTGTTACGTGCTATTCTCTCTATTAATGTCACTTAAAATTATGAATCATTAAAAAGAGTATTGATATAGAACATGTATTGATATATTTTTTTTTACTGGGACATGAACTGTATTTATGTCTCTTGTAGAATAATCTTTTGTAAAATAATTTGCAACCAGAAATAGAAAATGATGGAGGAACTTCTGAATCATGACTATTTGCTATATTTAGTTTCAGACTCAGGGGACTTCAGTCATCCTGAAGGGCAGTTTTTCAGCCCATCCAGTCCATGCACACATTTACAGACAAATAATACTGGGGTTATGTTAGAGGCATAAAGAAATAGTCAGTACACTGAAAAAGATTCTTGTCAATACAGTTGTAATCAGAGCCAACAGCTTAAGAGCTGACTGGTGACCGGTTTCCTTTATCATGTTAAAGGAAAGTCCCTTTACACTTGAGCCCCTTGAACCCTGCTTGTATTTAATCAATATAATATGGTGCCCTGAGCAATTTTCAAACCATTTAACAGAAACCTCTCTTCCTTCATCCGTCTATTATTCCCTTTCATCTCACCTGACTTCACTCCTCCTGTTCCTGGTTTGTACTTCCTCGCTCTGTCCTGATCAATAACCCGCCGTCTTGGAGCTAAACTACAGGAAACTCTCCAATGACTCCATTTACATAATTGCACTGTGGGTTAAAATGACAATAAGGTCGTTTCTCTTTAATCCCCCCAATATTTAAACCGGAACAGTACAGCTTCCAATGAGTCAGTTATGACTCAGCGGTTGTTGCTGATGTGGTCAACCTGCCTGAAGTTCAGGCTTGACTTTGAGAGAATATAATAAATAATAGGAGGTTTTGCTGAATCCAGGCCTGATTTTGAGCTATGTCACTCTCCTGAATGACACTGGAGGCATTCAGGAGAAAGTGCCTGTAAGAAATTCTCTCATAGAGGAACGTAAAAAACATCTACAAGCAACAATAGTCACAGAGACCATGTCTCAATTCAGGGACTGTGTCCTCTGAAGGGCACATTTAAGGACAGTTCACCTCATAGTTTGTCAAATTATCTTTAACTTGATACTTTTTCAACAGCATTGGCCTAAAATAACACAGTATCCTTCATTTTTACATTCAGTAGTACCAAGATATTACAAAAGTTTTGAGAAAAAAAAATAAAAAGGTTTTAATTAATCATCTATCATCAAGAAGTCTGATTCAGTTTGGTGTGCTATGCAATTATTGATGTTACCAGAATCAAATGTTGGGAAAGGTACCAAAATAAGTGATCCATACTAATCCTTCTTTTATGGCACCCTTCTTTTGGGTTATCAAGCGTACCCTAAAAAGTGGAGCTAAATACACTGCATACTCCTAACAGGTCAGAAGAACCAAACAGCCACATGCCAAGAAGAAAGATCACAAACTGTTGGACGTCCGCCATTGTTGTTCTTTGTTCATTGTGTTGCACTGCCATGACGTCACAGTTGGGTTTCTAGTTTGACTTTAATTTTTCAATCTATACCCTAGCTCGTACAGGCGGATGCAGAAACACAAGAGGGACTAGAGTTTACTGTGCCAAACTGTACCAAACTGTACTGAACAGAAGTGAACCACTCGATGGACACACAGCTTAAATCACATTTACTGTTTTTACCCCCAAAAAACTTCAATGCAAAAATCTTATGTAAATGTAAAAAATCTATTTTCAAGTCAGTATTGAGCTATCTGTTTTCAACAAGCATGCTTATTACTCTGTGAGGAAGTTGCAACTCAGACTGAGATACGTGGATGCAAAGTGGGTAAATTGTCACAATTTGACTCTTCATCCTGACATTTTCTGATTAGCACAAAGTACAGTTGACATTTTTTTCATGTGCTAATATAAATAAGACTGGATCAAAATGATGCATCAACAAACCCTCATAAATGCTAGCAAAGCTAATACTGAGTTGGCTTGTCTAAAATGTAAACAGCTAATCCTTTACACTACTTCTACTATGCATGCAGATGAGCGCTAAAGCCAGGTTGTGTCTAGTTTATTGTTTCCATGTTATTATATTCTTATCCGGTGTACAGGAACCAGGAGCCATGTGTGTGGTATACTCTATATATATATATATATATATATGTGTGAGTGTGTGTGTGTGTGTCAAGAGACGGTGGGTGTTTTAATATGACAGATGGACAGCTCAACAGCAGTGAGTCAGCCCACAGCTCACTACATTCCTAATCTTTGTGTTGTAAGTCGTGATGGCTGACGATATAGAATTACACCCACAGCGAAGGCAGCAAACCTGCAATTTTTTTCATGCATGCTCAGCTAAAAGTGATGTAAAAGCTGTGTAAATGCTGAAATCTGAGACTGGGGCCAGCATACCAGAGTTTGATGCTGAATACAGCATTTGAATGATATTTTCTTTCAAAAATGTTTAGGTTAAGTAATACGAATTACAGTTTTGAGGGGTACATCATACAAGATTGTTTTAACACACGCCAGAGGTCTAAGCTGTGCTCAGTGTTCATGCCTTTTCAAAGGATAAACTTGAGCTCTTTTCAAGGTCTTTCAAGGTGCATTTTCAATCTATTCAAAGACTTGACAGCTATAGATGTAATCATACAAATACATATGCTTAAATCTGTTATTTTACTATCTTTTCATGCAAACTCATATATTTCAGTAAAGTACAAACAAAGGTGTGTTTGATCATAGCAGCCTAAAGTAGGATGACAAATTTAAATGTCCTATTTTTCTTCATTTTAACAAGCTTACACTGGTCCCAGATGTCCCCAGAGCATATTTTTGATGAGACTTGCCCAAAATCCACTCAGATGTTAAGTCCATTGTTTTATTCTTGCTCAGAACAGGGTGTTAGTAGCGTAAATCCTCATAGGCTGTGTCTGATAGTATCCCTTGCAAAACACAGATGTGGCAACATCTTTCCAGGGTCATGATCAAAAGTTTACTGTGGCTTGATCGACATGCCTGTGCATGTTCCTTACACTGGAGCCAGCTGTGGACTGAACCAGCACCTGGCTTATGGGGCTTTCTATTTGTAGTATCTGCTCAACTCATCCCGTGTCTACATGGTTTGGTTATTACCCATTTCGTCCTTCATTACAGTTTCGATAGAACCTCTTAAATGAAGGTAGGGGTCATAATAGTGTTGATAAGAAAAACTACAGTGACATCCTCATGACAACAAAGGAGGACACATGGGCGATAGAGCTGCAAAACATGAGAGTTGCAGACAAATTATCTTTAGATGTGAGAGGGTGTGAGACACCTTTCTTAAAAAAAGTCTGAACCAAGTTTTAGAAAAGTCTTCAACTGTAAGGGAGACACAATCAATCCATTTATTATCTGTACCTGCTTATCCCTTTTGGGGTCAAGGGGCTGGAGCTGATCCCTACTTATACCTGGCAAGGCAGGATTAGGGATGGGAATCGAAAACTCAAGGGATCAATATCAGTATTTTTGCTTGTCAATTTCCTTATTAATTCCTTCCACTTTGTTTTGCATGCTTATAATAAGTGGAAGCACCAGCAACTTGCTGAAGCATTTCTCATTTATTTATGCAGCACAGCTTTGAACATTGAATGATATGTGATTGACATTGTTTACATTGAAAACCTATGTTGGCCAACTTCTCTCCACACAGAAAATCAACCAGAATAAATAAAAAAAATCACTGAAGAAACGGAAATGAATGGATAAGCAGAATCTGCAATCTGTGATTTGTTACAGTGTGATAAATCTTTCAGTTCGCGCTAATGAAAACCAGACGGTGATACACAGCTTCTGGTTAATGATGAGGTGAAGTCATAATTTCACAGTGATTCTGCATGAAAAGCAGACAGCCGGTCTACCACTGTGGGCAATCAATAACCCATTCACTGAGTTTCATTTACAGCATTGCAGCCAAATGTATGCCTTTCAAGACAACAACAAAAAACAATCTAGCAAAATTATCAATTCTTAATAGTATTTGTGGTAAAACCCTTTCACAGGGGCACATTTTTTCAGGCCATAAAAGAGAGATTAGACCAAGCAGAGAAGAGTGACAACAACATATAAAAAGGTGCTATCTACTAGGAATGGGATATTGTATACTGTATGAACCAATACCATAAGTGCTTACTGACCACAAGACAATATTAAGGGGTCTAGTCCTGATGGGGAAATACTGTGTCATTGCTTTTATCATATTTTATTTCAAGATAATTTTTGACAACCTTAATATTTAAAAGGGTTATATTGTTTTGTGTTATTTCCATGCCTATATTGACATTGTGTGGCTGGGTGTTAACTGAAGGGCCTGTATGACATTTTGCATTTGGTCCATGCGGTATAATTTTACTATTCATATTCCCCTGCATACTGCAAAGGGGTGGGCAGCTGGGCCATATATATCTTATTCTCTTTGGTGGGAGGTGATTTACTTGTGGCAGTACACTCCTAATTACATAGTCTCAATTTGATAATTACTAATAATATAAAAACAGAAGGAGCAAATACCATGCATATCTTTCACTGAAATCTATCACATCAAGCTGACCGTCATGATACTAGATGTTAACATCGTGATTATCATGGTCAATAAACATCATCATAACAATATTATTACAACATTATCAGAAAACTACTTTCTCAGATTTCCAATTCAATGACAGCTGAACAGTCGTGACACATAGCTTGTAGTATGCAAATGACCCTCTGAGACTTCCCACTTGTTTATTGTTAATTAATCTGCAGCAGGATGAGTAGAAATGTGTGAACAGGTCGGTAGTGTAACATTCTTTTGTAGTTACTGTCGTACCGCATTTCCTACAGACTGTCACACATAGTTCCTGGACGATGTCTACATATTCAGTCCTTTTTAAAAAGTCTGAACAAAACTCACAGACTGGAAAAAACAAATACTTTTAAAGATCCCTATTGCCAATGCATTACAGCAGTCGTAATACCAATGATACTTACAAATTTCAAGACAAAAATGCATGAATCATTTAATAATCTAAACACTAATTTTAAGACAATTAAAGCCACTTTGTTGCTCCACTGGCTGTTAAAGAATATTTGTATAAATTTTTGTTGTTTTAAATGCATGCAGCAATGATTCTTAGGGGGGGGGTTTACAGAATTCAAGCCAATAGCATAAACCAGAGGCAAAGTTTATTACAGAAATAAATATGTTTTGTTAGTTAAGGATGTTGTTTAACTGGAATTTAAAAATCCGTTGTTGCAGGGTTTGTTTTCCCTCATGTTTGAATGTAGGGAACTTATTGAAATACTGATATACAGAAAAAACCCCACAAAGATATACTGGGGCATAATGCACAGATACATTGATTCATTACTTTTCTTATCTTGTCACTTTAACCTTAAATTATTGCTCGTATGACTCATCATAGCAGTACGTCTTGTCTATATTGACAACATGTCAGTCTTTAGTTTATAGTCATATTTTTGTGTATATGTTTTGAAAAAGGTTACTAATTTCAACACCAGCACTTAGCAGGCAACCTTTTTCAATGTCCTGAGCCACAGCCTTGTATCACAACGTCAAGACTTCCCATCAGACACAGTGAAATCTGTCTTTTTTACAAATCTTCTTCCCTTCTGCATTAAAAGAGAAATTCTTCACCTTTAGATTATCACATTACTTGTAAGGAAGGACATTTTTTGCTGGGTTGGCTCTGATCTAATCTCAAAGTGTGCTTTAGTACAGACAGGACATGAGCAGACTGTAACACGTCTTTATCCCTTTTACTTTGTTCTCTCATCCTCTACTCCCACCTCAATCTTACAAGCCTCACACTCAGTAAATGCCTTCCTGCTTTTCAGCATCTCATTCTGTTAAGACGAACAGAGCAAAGAGAGAGAGAGAGAGAGAGAAACCTCCTTTCATCACCTTCCTGTCCTCTGGATGAGGCAGCAGCCATCTTATGTGCTCAACTGAGGGGGTGGTTGCATCAGGAAGGCTGGATGTGCTCTTTTACTTTTCATGTAATATCTCCTGTGTCCAACATAAGCTTACTATGTCATAGCATCAAAGTAATTATCAATATATTTGAAGAACGTGTATGAGAAAGTTGCAGACTCGTTGCTGCTATAACTGAACATTGATATGATGCAAGTGCTCACCTGCTGCAACACCAACTATATGCCTCATACCTGAAAACAACTGTGACTCGAGCTCTCTCTTATTAAACACAGTCTGGTGGTTATGACTAAGCTTCTGCACACACAGTTTCAGCTGGCATGACTTCAGAGGGGACAAAAGCTGTGATCAAAATAATGTAAAACACCCCTGCTCACCAACTGTACTCTACACAGGCTGAATGGAGCATATAAAAAAGTAAGGTATCTGCATTCACATAACTTCACATGCATTAAGAATAGTGCAGGGATGATGGAGAGTGAGGGCCAACCTGAGACATCATTGTGCAGGCTTCATTGACAAGCCTATGTTTTGGAGGGGTTTCTAGGGATTTTTGGATCATGGCTGGAAATAAGCCCTTTGTTAATCAAAATAATTTGCATAAATGAACACAAAAATTTTAGTAATTGAAACATAAACATAATATGCAAACAAAAAAAGCCTAATATGGGACAACAGCATGATGATGAGGCTTCAAAATTATCGTCACTTTAAACTTTTCTGTCAAGCTCTGCCTCTTCTAAGAATTACTACATTTTCAGTGTGACCCAGTCAAGTTTGAGCTTATGCCTGTGTTAATTTAGTCAGATATAAAGATGTTAAGAAACACTGATGTTTTAATGTCCATGACAAACTCTTTAGCCCTGGTTGTCACTTTTTTTGCCGCTACATTTTGCAGTAGGGAATTTGCAGATGTAATTTATGTAGTTTAAAAACTGTTAAAGGGGCCCAATTAATTTCTAATTCTATATGCCTTTGAGTTGGGGTGTGTATTGGCAAGAATCTAGTGATACAATACACATCACCATACTGATTTAGTAAGATATATCACAATGTATTGCAATCCTTTAAACTGGGGAGCACATTATTATTATTTAATATCATAAAGAATCTACAACATCTTTGCATAAAAGATACTGTTTTTCAATAGTTTTATTTATATAAAGCATAGTCCCTGCAACAAGAGTAAACTTTGTCTCAAGTGACAAAAAAAAGCAATAAATATAAAAAGAGAAAGTGCGAGTCAAATGGCTCGATGTCTGCTTCAAATTTGCAGTAAGAGGCTGCACTGAAATACAAAAGAATTGTCTTGAATTTTTACAAATTACTGAATAATAAAAAATTACTTTATTGTACTTAAAACATCAATAAAATATTGGAACTAAAAATATTGCAATAAAATGGTGTATCAATATTTTCTTACACTGCTACCTTTTAGAGTGTTTATACGTCTCCTTCTCACAGGCGCTTCCATGCACAAGACAAAAAATCTGCGGCATTAGGACTTCTCCCTCTTCCCCTCTTTACAGCACCAGTAGCTGCCTAAACCATCTAGATTTTGGCTTAGATCATAAATAAAGACAGTTTTTAAAAGAAAAAAATGCTTTACATCATTTACATAATGTTACTGACTTGATCCTTTGTCCCACCTATAACAGGAAGTGAGCCCTCCATAAGCCTGTCCCTCATTGGAAACTGTAATGAGGTAAAACAAAATCTTCTGCTTCTATCTTTTTTTTCATTCAAAGCAATTAAAAATATCTTATTGTTCATCAAAATTAAATTGATATAATTCTTTTTAAAGTTTGTCAAGGGGCAGAGTTAAAGCAAAAACAGAGTGGATGTAAAAAGAAATTTAAATTATAAAAAACCTTTCAAAATTACTAAAATACAAGTGATGTATAATCCAAGTGATGCTGTCTTACATTGGCTGTGCATGTCAACAAATTATAATATTCATCTCTTAGTATTATTACTAGAACACCAAATACATTCAGTATAGAAATGTTTCCTCTTAGCTTTGAGTATATGTACATTTTCTTTGTGACTGTTAATGTCAAAATATCAAATTTAGGGCAATTGTTTTACTAAAAGACACTATAAATACTGTGCTATGGCCAAAGTTTGACTGACTGCTGTAGCCCAAAAGTTGCAATGAGAAAAGGCTCTTTGATTGGTCGGTTAATGGACCAATCAGAGAGTCAACAAAGGGTCGATTTGATTTGCTTGATTTTTCAGTCTTTAATAAAAACGTGAAAATCTACATAAATGAGCACATATAATTAATGAATCCACACACTGTTTAATTAACATGTCTTATTGCAATTAAGTTGTCCTTACTGTATGATACTCGTTGCACTGTTCTTTAAGAGCTGTCATAGCAAACTGCCAAACATGATTGGTATTGGTTTAGGTGTTAGCCAATCTCACTCATAGGTGATAACAGCAAAAAACTGATCTGGGGATCTCTACTATGGTCCCTTACAGTACTGGTTAAAGAACTTTTTAGGCACCAGCTCTGTTTCAAAAGTACTGATTTAGCCCCAATACAAAAAAACCCCCACAAAAAATGTAAAATCAAATTGCTCACAAAAGTAAACATGTTATGTCTGAGGCCCTGCATAGACAGTGCTGTGTCGAATGGAGAGCAGGGCCTCCATTTTGGGGATTGCATTGATGTGGGCTGACTGGCTGGCTGAGCAGCAGTGGTCATGACTCAGACAGATATGGTACGCTCTAGCTCACACACTTCCCTCCAGCAGCTCCCGTCCAGCTTCAGCTCAACAATAATTCTGCCAGATTCAAGTCGAATGGTTTGGTTTTGTTAGAGCCTGAGCCTGCCGTGCAGCCTATTAAAGCTATGCCACACAAAAAAATCCTGGACTCATTATTTCCTCAGTCTTTGACTGTCTTTATTGAAGCTCTGCTGTGTGCTGTTTTTTTCACAGCTGATTCTGTGATTTACCAAACAGTTGAAAGACAACTCCAAAGCAGGATCAACTTCTCTTTTTCTGACGTGATAGCAAAGAGACACAAATTCCCAGACCTTATTTTTCAGAAAATAAATAATGCATCACATTTGCTCAAGCTAATTGAGGCCTGCAGCACCTGCTGTAACTGTAAAACAGGACAGATGCAATGATTGGCCTGAAATCACTCCTATATTAATGAAGCAATTTGCTCTTCAATCAGCCTCTAAAGCCAGCCCCATGCAAGTTTACACTAACGTAAGGACGCCTCACAGCACGGAAATAAAGACAGAAAAAGACCAATTATAGCAGCACAGCACATCTGCCTTTTATTAGCCCTCATACTTCATTAATGAGCCTGACCAGGAGGGTTATAAATATATGCAGCATAGAGTAGGAGCGAACACTGATGGACAAGCTGGGAATAGGAAAGTGTTCTCTTTGTATGGAGCACAAAGGCATGAAAGCCCACACTGTACAGCTTTCATATTCTTCTGGACAAATTCAGCTCCAACAGCGTGTGAAGCTGAGCTAAAAATACACACATGGATTCACACTGAGTTTTTTAATCGCACAGGACATGAGGAATAACTAAAATGATGAATGGCTTGGGCTCTTTCTGTGGCACTTTCTCCTAGACTCTGTCCCTGCACATTTACATGAAACATTAAGATATAAAAGGGTCAAAGTACCTCTGGTTCTCCTCCAGGGATCACCTGCTGGTAAAAACACTCCATTTATGAGACAGAGATTTTAATGTCTTCACCTTCAGCAGCATGAGACAAGCTGGAAAGCCCTGTAAACTCCAGGATGATTGCAGAAGCTAATCACAGACACAATCACAGACAGGCAGGTCTCTTTTAAGAGCCGTGCTAATGTTATCCTGCAATGACCTTGAAGGTTGGAGTGACAGTGTCTGCCACTCTGAGTAATGGATGGCCCATTGGCCACTCAGTAGTCGACAGCATCACTCAAGCAGTCTGACACAAACGCAGACACACTGGAATAAAGAGCGCAATCAGCTGGCAAAATTCAACCTTTTCAATTCTTACAGCAGAAAGCAGAATCGCTGCATCATGACAAAGCCTGCCTCAAGACCAAACACACAAACTTTAAAGCTCAAACCAGCAAAGATAGGAAAATACAATGACCTTTTTAACTATTTGCCTCAGTGGGTTGTGCACTTTGCCTTGCAACATTAATATTAGTCATATAAAGAAAGCAGCATGCTGTAATTCAAAATTTAAGCTAAATGTTTTTAGATTTATCAGATAATTTAAACTCCATACAATTCTGTTAAGAAAATAAATAAAAACTTGTTTGGATACAATAAAAATCCTGGGCATTAAATAACGGGTAGTATTTTTTTTCCATTCACAAAATTAAGAATTCCTTTTGCACAACATAACACATGAGCAGGAATTACTTTTGTATTAATGCAGACAATGCATCTGTTTTTCTTCATGGAAGCTGTTACTACAAATTGTGACAAAATAGTTTTTTAGTATGTTTGGTACTTTTGACACTTTCAATTATAAAAATGACTTCAAGTGTGCTGTTTAGAAACATGAGTAGCTGCACCCTTTCAAAATAAAATTTTAGACTTTTTATTCTTGTTTAAAACTGACACCCACAAGAAACAATGCAAATTTTGTACTGAAAAGCATCTGCACTTCTTTGAATTACCAACTTTTCCGCATCATTTTGCAAGTCACATCATAATCACTATTTCCCCCTGCCATCCACTCTCTGTTCTTTTGACATTGAAGCTATTGTAAATTTCCTTGAGCCTGCATTTCCCATCTCCTGCTGTTCTCTAATGTTTGTGTTTTGTGAATTTATACATCACCCTCTGCCATAAAGGTGCAGTGAATGCTGTGAATTATCATCTGAACCAGCAAATCCACAAAGAAACTGTTTAGTGCTGACTAGACAGAGTTGTTTTGATAAATTAAGCAAACTCTTCCCCTAAAGTACAATTTGAAAATTCAAAGCAAAAATAAGCAAATTTCCACGTTTTCCACTTTTTAACAAGTGATTCAACCCTAAAACATAATGCATTGTTTTAAAGGTAGATATTCAGTGATAAAAATCATGTAACAGTTCATCTGACTTACATGTTCATCTTAAGAAATGTGTTTTGACCAATTACCTTACACGATGAAGCAATGTATATCTATATATATATATATATGTGTGTGTATATATATATATATATATATATATATATATATATATATATATATATATATGTGTGTGTGTGTGTGTGTATATATATATATATATATATATATATATATATATATATGTACCATTTTTTTTTTTAATAAAAATTTTTGGACACCTGTAAAATTCTACTAAATCTCAAATATAATCATGAAATATTTCACACAAAAATTGTTTTTGAGTTTCAAAAAGGTGTGGCTGCATCAGAAAGACGTGAACAAATACAAATGTGTGTTGTTAACAAGAAAAAAATAAAAGTTAAATCACTGGTAATTTCAACATGTCAGTTCTCAATATTTGTGGTATCAAAGTCAACAAATAACAGAGGATGTGTTCAAAACTGAGAGGTAAAATGAGAGGTAAATGAACAGATGTACACAGTGAGGGATGATCAAAGTCACTGTGTGTAAGAGGAAGACAGAGAAGACAGTGAGAAAGACAAAGGAAGTGTTTCAGTATCCCTGACATTTGTCTCTGTGCCTTGTGGCTGCTGTTGTCAGTCACTGATTGAACTTGGCCATGACGTACACCCCCACATTAAAGCAAGCAGAAAATAAAACCTCATGATGCCTCACACTCAAGGGCCAATCTGATAGAAAAATAAATACAAAATTACATCTGAAATGTTTGCAGCAGTGACAAACTGGAAGCGTGTTTTCATTGATGAAATTGTGTAGAGTAAAATGATGTCACATGAGGCACAAATCTCTTCATATTAGCTCAGATTTCAAAAAGCAGATTATAGACATGCAGAGTGAACGGTTTTGTATTTCCCGTGGCTCCGGTGGTCTCCTGACATTGATTATGAACAGGAGCACCATGCAGGAGAAGAGAGGGTGTTAAATATTAATGTTTGCTAAGAACTCTTTCCAGAAAGGTTTCTACAAGTACCCAAAACACATGAAAGCAAATCTTGAGGATGACAGTGGTCTACAGCAGAGAAGGAAATGGTGACAGAAAAAAGAAAACAAACTAAAGGACTGCAGTAAAGAGTGAATTAAGAAAAATAAAGTCTCATCTCACCTGGTTCTCCTCATGAGTGACCCTCATCTGCTCCTTCAGGATGGACGTCCGGGCGGCTTCCTCCTTCCTCATGATCCTCTCCTTCTTCAGTTCAGGACTCCAGAAGCTCTTGATACTGTTTGTGGAAGATCCCAACTTACTGTCCTTCAGGTCAAGCTCTCTACGCAGCAGCTCATTCTCTCTCTGCATGTCCCTGAGCTGGGCCTGCATCTCCAGCAGCTCCCCCCCACTGCCCCGCACCGCCTGCCTCAGCAGGGCGGAGGGCACCCCCTGGTGGTGGTGGGAGTGCAGCATGGAGAGGGAGCCTAGGTCACTATAAGACAGCAGGTCAGCATGGTGAGGCAGCCCCACAGAAGCGATGTTGGGACTGCTGCCCATGGCTGTAACGCGGCCCCCGTACATGGCCCGGCTGGTGGCACGACCCAGAGTCATAGTGCCTCTGGGGTAGGTGGCAGTGGAGCCCACGCCCTCGTGGTCACTCAGGTACATGGGACCCGAGGTGGCGTAAGCAGCGTTGAGGGACTGGATGTTCTCCATGGAGAGCGTCTTGCCCCCCGCACCACCCCCGCCCCCGCTGTTGGCCCTCCGGTGGCCCAATCTGGGGGACCGTGGCAGGCGTGGGGAGCGTGCGGGGCTGCTCTCGATGTGGCCTACAGCTCTGGCACTGCCGTACATGTCCTGTGAGTCAGAGGTGTAGCCACCAAAGGGTCCTTAACGGGAGCGCGCAGAAATGAGGCTGCTCTGACTCTCTGAACTGTACATGGGCGACTTATTTCATGTTTTAAAAGGTTGAGCACACCAAAGTCAGATCTGAGGAAACAGGAGAGAAGCACCTGTTAGTTGAAGTACATTTTTGTCAGATGAAAGGCACATAAATGAAACACGGACACAAAAATTCAAAGTACAAATCCCTCAGAGCCCAAGCAGTGGAAAAAAGAGTCGGCCGTATGGAGCTACAGAAGGAGGAATAAATAGTTCACTTAGCTTAAGGACTCTATTAGTTAACATCAGCAGCAAACTGTCACATTGTGCTTGGCTCCTATTTCAAATAGCCTGAGGGAATTTCCCAGCATCATCCTGGATTTCCCACTGGCCAACATTTATCCAC
This sequence comes from Cetoscarus ocellatus, assembly GCA_037902135.1. Classification (NCBI taxonomy): domain Eukaryota; kingdom Metazoa; phylum Chordata; class Actinopteri; order Labriformes; family Labridae; genus Cetoscarus; species Cetoscarus ocellatus. Next base: position 2,210,581 of record JBAMNC010000559.1, read on the forward strand.
ACCCCATTACTGCTGCTGAGAGAGGCCTGAAAAATCACTGCAGCTTCACATCATAGTGAACCTGCCAAACAGTAGAAAAATAAAGGACATGACACTAAATGATGTCTCTTATATGTAAAAATATCACAAATTATTTTCTACAACTTTGAATTTGGAATCAAATTCAAGACTTTTTCATACTTTTTCACAACCAAACTAAAGCAAATGAAGATGCTCTGCGCACTGCAGTACAAAAAGGAATCAACACAAAGGTGGTAAACTCCTACATCTTATCCCGTCATGGTTTATAGCACCAAATTTGTTAAAGTGAGATTGTGACTTTACAGAAACATAAAAATCCATTGTGCTGCATATGAATCCATTCATATGATGCAAAGCACATTGCTCTCCTTAAAGAGGGAAAGAGACCCTCACTTGAGAGAGTGCTTGCATACAAATGGACAAAGAACATATAATGCAAACTATTGTTGCTGCCACATTTTTTTTTCCAGTTTTCTAAAGTAGCCCTTAAAACAGAATTAATAGAGATGACCTCAGTTATTATGCCATCTGGAATGTAACACCTCTTACTGTCTAAAGATAAGTCTATTCAGTGACTTCAAAATCAAATTTAAGACCTATTAAGACTTTTGAGGAATCTGAAGAAATCTGGATCAGATTAATCCAAAACCTTATTTTTTGTTAGCTGGTGCAAAACTTGTTTATCAGAGTCCTTGTATCTCATATAACTGTAAAGACCAAATGAACATCTATGTGTGATGCCACCCTGCTGCTTTCATGCAGTTTGCGCATAACACAGGGAGGTTTTGAAGTAAAGTTTGTTATCGCCATCATTGAGTCACAAAATGAACAAAAGCGACATATTCTGCTGTGTTATATTAATCATTTCAATGAAATTATAAATTACCTGCTGGGTAACATGGAAAAAAGGTTATGGAAATTTTAATTTTTAATGCTCACATTATGGTTCTGCCACTTTTAATAAATCACAACCTGTGGTACATTAACTCTTGAATGCCCAGCTTCACTGTATCTTACTTAGACCATGCTTTGTGCTTTTGTTGCTTATTGATAATATGTTGACCTCATATAAACCTTATTAGATCTTACCTTCTACTTGGTTGTGGTACATTATGCTGAAATAACCCACTATTTGTCACTACAAAATAAACTTGGCACAAACACAAGATATATTGTACACATGGTTGGAAGGGGCAAACATGTAAAACTAGCTAGCGAAAGATTAAATTTATTTAAATCTCCAAAACAAATGGAAATAACCTTAGTGTATTGGTTCAGCAAATGATACTGTAAATCTGATGACTTTTTTCTGACTGCCAAAGGGCTAAAATCATAAAAACTTCGAGACACTTTTAATTTAAAAAAAAAACCACACAATAGGAACAATAGGAACAGCTTTCATGAGAAATTACTACATTAGCATCTTTATTTGTGATCTTAAACACAAATAAAAAAAGGAATTATTTAATGAGACAATGCAACAGTATTGCCAATTCGAGCTATTTTTTCCAATGTGCTGAATGTAGGGCTTTCAAGTTTTTTAAGTAAATTTTAATTTTACTTTAAATGGAATTAGTAAAGCCTCACAGAAAAGTTGTACCGCAATCAGAATCAGATATAATTTACTAAAGGAACACTCCAACATTTTTGTTGTTTTCATGTCTTGCCTCACTCCTTAGTCCATGACAAGCAGGTAGAAAACATTCTTTAGAATATGCATCCAGTAACAAGGAAGAGAGAAAAAGCCCGCCCACTGCTAGTTAGCTTTAGCTCAAACACTGGGAGTCAATGGGTAGTGCTAGCCTGTCTCTGCCTACAGTCATCAGATAAACTCTTCAGCAACTCTAAACGGTCCTATGTGCTTGTTGTGACTCATTTTTTTACCCCTTTATGTTATGTTATCTTCTACTATCTTAATATTATTTTTTTCTACTCCTTTAATAGAGGCTTTGTTTTGTTAATCTACTTCCATGGTGGTTTTTGCTGGAGGTGTAATGTTCGTGAACAAGCTGAGTCTTTTGAACAGCTTTTTTAAGTGAACGATTAGAAGTGATTCAAATTATACTTAAAATTTGAATAAATCATGCCAATTTTTTGTCAGGTTTTCACATGTAAACTAGTTCTTGATATCTGAAAGAAACGTTCAGGCCCCCTTAATTAGAATGGGGACTACTAGTAGCCCCTAGTCTGCCAGTTGCCCATCCCTGTCTAATACAGAGTAGGCACTTTTAGAGCAGTAACATTTACAATGCTAGGGTGAAAGGTTTGATAAGAGGATTAAATGAAATTGAGTTTAAAGAAATCAAACAGTGTTTTAGTCTTTAAAATTAAATACAGCAATCCATTTGAATCTTTGTCTATTTGAACATTTCCATTTAATCACTAATTTCATTCTAAACTTTAAGCTCAACTGTTTGGTACAAGTCAATAACACGGATGAACAATATCAGTGGTGGCAGACAGCATCGGCAGATATGAAGACTTTTGTCAACATTTTATTTCATACAAATTGGCAATAAATATCTCATATATTGGTTGTAATATTGGCAGAATGTACAAATGTACCATAATGGTTTACCCCATCATCACTAAATATCCACTCTTATGATTCAAAAGTATAATTTGTTTAAAGATAAAATGTTTTTTTCTTGCTTCACATGAGTTTCTAACTCAAACAATTTGTATCTATGAAGGGGAAAGGACAAAAAATATTAATATAGATATCTGTATCTGCGACACATGTAAGAGTTTGGAAATATCTGCATATCAGACAGTGGCAAAAATCTGATATTGTTCATCCCTAGTACATCAGGCGTATTAAAAAAGGGTGTTGCTGTATTGGGGCCCAAAACTATTCTCATAGCTGTTTTCTTGGTGTAAGGTGACATGTAACAGCGGAGGGATACTTATATTGTAGTATGAAGGCAAGACAGAGAGAAGAGTTAAACAAAGAGTTGATGATGAAGACAAATGCAGAGGCTCTGAATGTCATAGACAGTTTGGTGATGAATAACCTCGGCCATCTGCAGGGAAAAATTACACTCCTCCATCAAAGTGAACTTTAAGAATTCCTCTCCTCTGGTGACACTTGCTGCTCAGAGCCAGTTGCTATGGCGACAATGCCTGGACTAACAGAGATAAATCACGTCAGTGGTCTGAAGTAATGCTCGCATGAGTTTCCAAAAGGTTAGAGGAAAGGATGTTAGGTGGTGTTTTATTTGGCAGTGTCAAGGTGACATTACAGCTTCAAGGGGACAATTTGAGGATCCTGAGGTTTTATTTCATGTCTATTCCTGTTCCTCTTTTGAGGGGCATAGAGAATGACATCTCATGGCACAATATAGCACATCAGCAGGTTAACTTGTTGTATGAAATCAAGTAAAATTTTTGATGACAGGAACACTCAGCTGCACTCAGTGAGGCATCGTGTTTGTGGGAGTTCAGCCAGGAACAATCTTTGCACTCTGGCAGAGAGGGTCGGACAGCACACAATCAAATATAATTTTTAGTTATGTAAAGCAAACTTTGTTCTGTTTAGACTTTGCAAATACAAAATGGCAGAACAAATCAACAAAAAGTATTCTGAATGCCTGCAGAAAGCATGTGTAAATACTGTAAAACAGCCCTTTCTTATTTAATAGAGTGAAATTAAAATGAATTTAAACACAGGCATATGCAACAACAAACTCTGTAGCTCTTATCTACAGTGGTCAGCTTGCTACAGCAGGTCTGTGCAGTCTGGTTCAGGACAAAAAAACAGTATTAAGCACTGCAGACAAGGCAACAATAACATCTTATGATGAATCATAATTAACCACCTGTGTATCCAGTCTACTGAGGATCATGTTTGTTTTAGCTAATTTTGTTTTTCGCTAGAAGCAAGGTTTCACGAAGTAAAGCCAAACACATTGCAAAGCATCTTTCAGAGTTTGTCAGGATCTACTGATAAAGAGAGTTTTTATAAGTCTGGCATATGTCAGCATTTTTCAAGATGTTTTCTGTTCAAACAGTGATTCAGGCTGTGTGTCCCTGGCCTCTTCGTACCTCTTTAAGCTGCATTATTCTGCGTTGAAATGGATGCATACAAATCGTGTTTGTCAGGCTCCTTATTAGCCCTGATGCATCCGTGTAAGTGGTGCTCAGCTTTAGCTATGATTCACTTTAGCTGCCTTTGTAATTTCTAATAACGGGGGAACTATGTGATGTGGGAAAAACTTTAAAAAATGATGCCAACTGTGCTGGTGGGCCAGTGATCTGGGATGAGTGCCATGTGACTAAAATTTCTCTGCTTACATCCCAGCTGGGGATCTTTGTAGCCTGTCCTCTCCCTTGCCTCTTGAGATTTTTTTTGCCAGTGCTCAATGTGAGTTATTTAATAAATACAGAAATAATTACAAGACAAAATTGTGATGACATATGCCAAACAGAGGACAAGGGACTATTATGAGAACCAATGAAAAAACAGAGGATGTTTAAGCTAATAACACATAATAACACATAAACAAACTTAACAAACGTTTGTCTCTATATATTTCAGGAAATATCATTATTTCTTTTGAATCTTTTTATGGTAAAGTCATCTGTTTTTGTTTCTATCAAATAGCATACTCTCTAATACATGGGCTTCAGAGATTATCTGGCTTAAATTTTGAGTGCTGAAATTGCTCAAGTTAGGGATGCACAATATTATCAATATTTGTACTGGCAGATAATTGCTCTAAAAGCTAAATGTAGGTATTGACAGATAGAAGAACTTCTGCCAATATTCACTGCCAGCATTTTAGCCCTATATATTAGCATAAACTTTGTGGACTTTCTGAAAATTGTAAATTTAGGATCATGTACATTTGAAAGAAAAAAATGCTAATTCTCTGTCAGAGATTGGTAAAGTAATGTGTGTTGCTCTTAGAAGGGCAGGTGAAGCTTAAATGTATAGTTACTTTCAAAAGAATGTTTGAATAACATCCGGGTGTGATCCAAAAACAACTGCTCTTAATTATTTTCATATATCTCTATTGACTTAGGTAGGTTTTTTAGGTAACAGTATAACAGAAAATGGCAGAAAATCCAATTTTTGCATCCTTTACTAAAGTCCATAACACCTGATCAAATAAGTTAAGGTGCAAGGTTGCAATATCTATATCACTTGTCCTTTAATTTTCCACTGAAAAATACTAAAATACTTTTATCAAAATGTCCTGAAAATGATATTTTTTGTGTCTACATATCCAAAAGCAGAAGCAATTAACAAAGGAAATCAAAGGATTAAAAACTACAATTAACTATGAAAATCTACAATGTCCTGATTGTGTAAATTGAGGCAGGTAAAAGAATGCATTAGGCTGCGTATCAGACAGACTTCACAATGAAGAGTAGGGGTGGGAATTGAAATCTAATTCAGGTTTATAGTCTTTAATTAATAGCTTAAGGTTTCAATGTCATTTGTCTTTCAGCTCAACAACTTCCTCATCAATTCCTTCAACTAAGCTTTGGATGCCTTGCAATCAGCAAGGCCATGCTCTCTTCAAAGGCAGCAAGCATGAACAACAACAATGGCAGGATAGGAGCAGTCAAAAGTTTGTCTTAATTTTACACAATATGATGCTAACCATCAGGTGTCTGTTTGATTTCAGGAAAAGGTGGAAACACCACAAACTTGCTGAAGCACAAACTGCAAAACTGTCACACCCCTTCATTTTTCCCTCAAGGGATCAGATGGTGCAACAATGACAATCATGATTTTTTTTGTTTTTGCTGACTACAAACAAAATTAGAGTTTTTTTCACTGAAGGACAAAAGTTCTCTACCTTCCAGCATTCAGGAATACTTTCTTGCCAGCATTATAGTGATGCTACAGATTCACATTGGCTGCTGATGTTGCTATTTGTCTAAACATTTGCAGCAGGGCCAAAGTCTGTCAGCAAAGCCAATATTGATGCAATGTGTGGTCATCCCGATCAGAAACTGAATAAATGCTGATTTGTTAAGCTGAAACAGATAAGTGTTGTTGGAAATTATTGTATAAAGGAGGAACATTATGCCCTTTTCCCACCTGTAAGCATGGTCTTCTGCGGTCAAAATGACTCGTCTGTGCTTTGGTCAAAATATAAAACAGACCATTTACCAGAGAGGGTTTGTGACTCTGTTCAAACAACATTTCTTTGGATTATGAATTTTGTGTGTCTGTGTCAAACTAAGTCCACCTCATCCTGCCCCTCACTTTCCCAGGTGTGCTGACATGAGTACAGCTATGTACTGGCATGGCTGTGATTGGAGATTTATAGGTGGATATAGCAGGTGAGGGGTGGGTACTGTTATAATGTCTCATTGTGATGTCACAGTAAGCCCTGATCTGAACATAGTTTCTAGACATAATAGAAGAACCACAAATAAAGAACATGATTTGCTTATTTACATTTTGTAGGTTGGTAGTAATCCTGATACCCAGGCCAAAATATGTGCAAAAATGCAAAAGTGTTTTACAATGATATGTCCTTTTTCACAGAAAATATAAACTAACCTCCTTTAAACCGGGAAACTGCATGTTTGTCATTTTTTGTTTGTTTGTTTATTGATATACTTTAAGTTACCCCTTAACGGACTGCTGAGTTTATGTTTACAAGAGATGCTAAACACTGGTCTGAAACACAAATGCACTTTTAGGACCCATGAACATGCACTGAAGGAGAGTTGTCAGAGTGAGGGAGCTAAACACACTGGGGTGTCATGAGCTGCCAGAAATTAACTGCCTTGCTCAAAGGCATCTCTACAAAGAAAAAACATCAAAGACGTATCAGTGAAAAGATCAATTCCTTCATTGTGTACCCACTCACTCTTGAACCAGCAAAGTCAATGTCCCTGCGGACTGAGCTACGGCTGCTCTGATTTGAAATTGGCTAATTAGTTAATCGACTATTGTTAAACATCAGGACCATAATGTCTGCTCACAGAGAAAAATGTTTCAGGATTGGAGTGCAGATAGTCCTGATGGTTTGTTCAAACAACTGATCATCAATCACCAGAGTTAATCTGATATTAGTGTTAATAATTTTAGTCTAATGCGTTGAAATCAACCTAAAATTAATCTGGTGTTTTTAATTCAGTAGCTGATGCTGTGATGTCGTTAACATGCCAAACAACAGGAAGTTGTACATGGTTGGGGCTCCCTGATGTCCCTCTGGTGGTATCCTACAGTAACATTTGCAGTGCATTTGCAGGTGTATAAACAAGTGAGCTCATGATGCCAACAGACATATATGCAAACAAACAGAGCCTCCACGGGTATCTGGTGTGAATTACATTTTGACCAAAACATGGCACGGGTGCTTCATTTAGAACACAATTGACAGAGTTAAAAGGTGGATAAATGCTGTGATATGTTTAATTTTAATCACTAGTGCAATGGATACCTGAAGCAAAAATGAATTTGTCCCCAAAAAAATCAAAATTCTGTTCTAAACCAGCTTCTCCCAAAATACTGCTGTGATAATTTCGGTCCTCTTCTAACCCTGTGTTAAAGACGCATCTCCACTGAACATGAACAGATTCAGCACAAACAGCTTCAAAGCGCACATCTCAGTAATGGGTAGAGAGAAATGGCCAAAATGCAATAAGAGAGGATCATGTGATTGCAGAATTGGTTTTATTATTTGCACACCAGGAGGGATGCCAGCTGAGAAGGCCAATTGTAATCCTCTTCCCCTCCCCCACCCTACAGTTTACTTTACAGAGGACTCTTAAGAAAACACATGAGGGTGACTGGATGCAGAGATACTCTGCATATTACTTTACATATATTTTCATAAAGATACTATAAAAAAGTTTTCTTTTCTTTTCAATAGAAAATTTTTTTTTTTTTTGGCATTCAACTTCTATTTAATATTTCATGCTGCTTTTTAGAATTTGCTGTCAATCGACTAAATTTCTGACCACATGTCTTGCTCCAGTTTAAGACAAGTATTTGAGATACTATGTGCTGAATTCCTGTCTGCAAATGTCAGAACAGGCCATTAAAGAGATGATCAGTGAGAGCAGCGGAGCGTTAGCAGCACAGAGGATACAGATGTAAAGATTTCACTACAGGCGGTGCTGAGTTTATCTATGGGGACACTCAGACTGTTTTCCATGAGGCCAACATGACATTTTGAAAGCCAACATGTAGGCACTGTGGTCTCACAGGATCAAAATTTTATTGAATAAGACTTCTTGTCACAAGAAAAGATCTCTGACAGTGAGATCTTGCTTTTGAGGTCAGAGCTGATGTCTAATGCATGCCTGGAGGGTCAGTTTTCTATAAAAAGCCCATGATAATAGAGAATTTCCTCCATGGAAAGAGGTGTCAAGCCCAGTGCTAATTCTGGCAGCTATTAAGGATAACGTCTAGCCTTTAAATCAAGGATGGACAAAATGAGACTCACGGGTGACATGTGATCCTCCAACTTAACTTACAAGGTCTGCTTGTTGATTTCTAATACTAGGAAATTTAAACAAAGACAATACAACAGAATCTGCCTGGACAGCAAGAGGTGCAAATAAGCCACAACGCCCAAAGAACAAAATGATTTATTAAAAAGTTACTGGTGATTACGAGCATATGTTTTTGTTCTCTGCTGGAAAATCACAAGTGGATATAATTTTCTCTATTTTTCCAGCAGAAATCCTACAAAGACTCTATGATTACATTTAAAAAGAATAAAAATGAAAGCATGCGGCACGGTGGCACAGCAAGTAGTGCACGTGCCTCATAGCAATAAGGTTGCTGGTTTGATCCCTGGGTCAGTTCTCCGGGCACTCCAGCTTCCTCCCACAGACCAAAAACATGCTCATCAGGTGAACTGGAGACTCTAAATTGCCCTTAAGTATGAGCGTTAATGGTTGTCTGTCTCTCTATGTGGCCCTGTGATCAGCTGGTGACCGGTTCAGGGTGTACCCCGCCTCTCACCCAGTGTCAGCTGGGATAGGCTCTAGAGCCCCGACTCCAAAAGGCATAAGCAGTATAGATGATGTATGAGTGGATGAATGGAAAAAGTGAAAGCAAAATACACTTTAAAAACCATTAAACTTTTGTTCATCGTAAAGATACGGAAGCTTGTAATATCTTCTAAATCTAACAATATTCAGGATAAAAAAAGAATAAAAACTGTTATAATAAATTCTGATTAAAGTTATACATTTGTAGTTTTTTCATCAATAAAAAATGGTTTCTCTAAAATTATGAGTGGCCTACAATTAAAAAAAAAAAGGCCCTCAGGCAGTAAGAATAAACAGTGTTGCCCCTTTTGCTAGACAAAGTAACCCATAACTTCTTTCAATAAAATATGTTTTTTTGAACATTGTGGTCACTTTTCACTCAATCATTTTATTAATGTTTCCTTTTTTGCTTTTAAAATCTCTAAAACATTTTAGTCCAGCTTTAGTTATTTTCAGTCAGAATGTTTTCTCTCTTTAAACTAACTTAACTAGCCAGATTGTTAAATTAATACCATTGTATTTTACTAATGTAAGTGCACCTGCAATACATTAATTATTCAACTGAGAAAAAGAACACAAGTATATTTGAATTAAGTACTCTAATTGACGATGAAGTATTTTATAATGTGTTATTTTTTAATTGATATCAGCATATTTACTGATACTTCTTCATGAAAGAGTCTTCACAAGTCAACAGCTTGCAGCTTGATAAGGCAAAAAACTAATCATTAAGGAAAGATGTAGAATTCAATTAAGGAAATAGGCCTTTCAGGTTCTGGCTACCATCTGTCCTTGCTCCTGGAGAGAATGTTGCTCCATGCAGTAGAGAGAGAAAATGCTGATAAACTCATCTCGATGTTTAGACACAAAACAAGACCAAACTACTCAAAGCTGCCAAGGAGGACTGGGGCTTTCTGATTATCACGCATTATGCTTAAGAAATTGGACAATGAGATGGAGCAAATGGCTCAGCAAATGAGCATTTATTTGTCTTTATTTATCAGGGTGTTAAGAATCAAAATTTTGGTGCTTGTTGGTTGTGTATATGCTTACCTTCCAGCATAGTTAGCATGGTAAAGATGATGTTGGGGGAGTTACATGAAAAATTATTATTTATGAGATGTTTCTCAGAAAGCTTTAAAAAGCAATAAAAACTTTATCATATAGTACAAAAGTACTAAATTACTTTAAAATTAACTTATTACTTTCCCTCTTAATAAATGATCTACGGCCAGTCTTAAATGAAAAATACAACAATTGACGTTGTTGTTTGCATTTATCAAAAATAAAAACTCAAAATAAAGATCATTCTTGTTGTTGATGGTACTGCTCACTCTTTCCCTTGACTCTTTAGTCATTATTTTTTTTAAAGTTTTGCTTCCTCCTGTAATGTGCTCTTCTATCTTTTGTTGGTCCAGTGTCCTGTCTTTCTTTTCTACATGTTGCCTGATTTAGGAAGCGCAGCAAGAATATGGAGTGACAATAAACTGAATTAGAAAGCTCAGTGCTATATTCCAGGTCATATCGCATATTATTACTTCAACCTAGGGGGCTATGTTCTTGCCTGTTTGTTGGATTGTGAACAGGATAACAATAATGAACGAATTTCCATGAAATTTTCAGAGAATGGGATCTGGAATGTGGATCTGGGATTTTTTTCAAGATTTTTTTTAACATTGTGAAAGAGAGCAAATAGTGTCAGAAAAGGCGTGGCAATGATTTGTGCTCCTGAAGCACTTCTAGTTTGCTAGTTTGTGAACAGGGAAACTCAAACATGAATGGATTGTGATACAATTTTCAGTGAATGTCATGGCACAAGGTAGAACTGTTTAGATTTTGGTGATGAGCTGTTTCTGGATCCAGATCAGGGATTTCTTTCAAGGATTTCTTATCAGTGTGAGACAGGGCTGATTTCCACATTTCTTACAAGAACTCACCCAGCAGTGTTTCCAATGTTATGTCTTAGGGTTGTGCTCTCAGAGCACTTCTACTTATCAGTATGCGCCACGAGTCAATAAAAAACAGACCACAGGCCATAGTCGGCCCTCGAGCCGTGGTTTGCACACCTCTGTTGTAGACTATACTGTACCTCATATACATTAGTAGCAAAACACACTTTGAATCAAAACAGTGATGGATGGGTTTAAGCACTGTGCCCCGGCTCACTCATTTGGTCTTGTCTGGCTGATGAAAGCCAAAACTACATTTCATCAGATTTTCATTTCAAAATGTGTATTTTTGTTTATACCATCATTTTTTTAAATCATGGACAAAACAGTCTACAAACACTATGGATCACATTTCTCCTCCACAAAATTCCCTGCTCAAACCATTCAGAGAGCTACAGCTACTGCCTGTGCAAGTGCAACACATGCAGCTTCCTCATCACGTATTCTACTACAGAGTCTTGACGCCCCCATGCTTCCCACTGAATTCAATGGTTGGCTGACTGGATGAGAAAATGCAACTTCAGATGGCCTGTTCCCTCGTCCATACGAAGCCAATGCCAAACGATGGACATACCTTTAGATGGCTCGATAAGTTGACACCAGAAAAATACATTGACGATTCTGTATTACAGGCTGCACACAGGCTCTAAATTGGGTAAAAATGTAAACGCTTAATGTCTGGTGGGCCGGCTGAATCACATTTGATGAAGAAATGGAAGCACGACCGTGCAATTGACAGCTCATAGGGCCTTCATTTTCGACGGCTCCAGCGTGGTGCCCGTCGAGCTCCAGTGAAATATTAGTCTAACCCGACGTGGGAAAGCCGACTGAAATCTCTATTTTCAAATACGGCGCTGCTCTATCATTTCAAATCTGATTTAAGATGCAAATCCGCCGGTATCGAGCGATCACTGACTGGCTGTGTCCATGCAATCACCGACCAACAAGAGATTTTTTTACACGCTCTCATCCTCTGCCTGCTACGCCAGGTCGCTCACGAAACGCTCACAAACACGAAAGGACACCCTGCGGATCCAGTCCGAGATCACCTCCTCAATACACCGCGGACGGGCTGGGAGTCAAAGAAAAGACGCAAATGTACCTTGATCGATGTTAATTCCTCTCCTCCTCCGTCGATCTAGACGGCATCTTGTCGCCTCCATTCACCCCAGCAGCCTCTGTGAGCATCCTGCGCTGTCATTGGGCAGCGGACACGCTCTCTCTCCTCCTCTACACACCAGGGAGCAGCATCACCACTACAGCCCGGCACTGACGGAGCAGCTGCTGGAGGAGGGGGTGGGCGGAAGAGATGCGGCTGAATCCCACTTTATCCTGGTGCTGCTCCGTGAGGATCATGTGCACTGATTGTTAGATTTTAATTCGAGCACCTATTTTATTATTTGACCCCTCTTATTGGTGGATGTGGTGAAACCCGGAAGCTCTGTGATGTAGTTAAAGCAAATTTCAGAATAGGTGGGTCTATAGGCCTATGTGTGACTCGGATCAGCAGACAAACCTGTGGGCAAGAGCCTGCAGGTGTTTGTTTTCTTTTGCCCCGAGTCAGGACTTGCAGGCTGCACGTCCTCCCACGATGCAATTTAAGAGCCCACTTTAAGGCTGGGTGACATAGACCAGACATTTACATCGCTTAACAAATTTATGAAACCACCACTAACGTAAGGTTAATGCCAAAGCTGCCCTAAATTTATAGCATTGGCAATAACCATATCATTTTTATGCTTCTGGGACGGTTAATAGCCTACACCAGCGTGAAGAAGCTCTATAACTTCTTTTTCTCTCTATAAGTATTTTTAATGCAAAAAAAGCCATTATTGGTATCGGTGAATTTTCAAGTATACAGTTTTACCACAAAAAAAAAAAAAAACTAAACAATAACAGTAAATTCCATTAATAATTCTTATTTAAGATGTCAAATTATAGTTATGCATTTGCATTCCTAAACAGTAAATTAGTTTAACTGGTTGAATGTCATGTTCAATTAATTTCTGACTTCTCAGAGAAACCCAGTGAGCCAGCTAAAATTTGGGTATAATAAGAGGAATTCATTTTGAGTGTCCTCATCCCTGCAAGAACATTAACATTTTCAGTTTTAAACATTTTTTAAAGAGATTTGTAAAATGTTATTTTTATGGCAGGTGGTCTGATTGAATTGTTAAGCTTTGTATATAAGGGCTTGATTATGTCAAAAATAATACTCGTGATTATTTTATTAGATATTGATATTATAAGACACAATTACTGATTTTAAAACATGCACTACATGCTCTCATTGAATGTATATGCTTTTGAAACTACTATTTTTAACATTAAAGATTGGGTAACACATAGAAACAAACTTGTTAAAAATACAAATAGGCTACCTCAAAATAACGCTTATAAATACTAATGAGGAAAAAAGTTCATGTCATATGTTTCAATTACTGTGTATCTCAATATTTTTAGCTGAACAGCAATATTTGATATATTCTCATTTTTCCAAAAATTTGGAAACGTTATTTTGGTTGATTATTTCCTACCTTAAATAAAACCAATTGGTATTGTATTTTAAATTGTTTGAAAGCCTGATTAGTCACCATTTGTGGAATGAGCAACACAAATTTGTGTGGGTAGCGCCCCCCCAAAGAAGATAATCTCCTGAAAATGGAAACTGGTGTTCAGGTACACAGATGCATTATTTGGTGTCAGCAACGGTAGCATTTCCAAACTTACGACAAAGTTCCATGAGACGTGGAGTGGACATCCCAGGAAGACAAAAACCCAAGAGGACTGGCACCATAGGCTTTCTCCCAGGGGAAGAAGGGATACGCATATTATATCGATATAAACAATATTGTCTAACCCCATGTCTTGTTCAAAAATATATTGATACATCTTAAAAACTTGATACATCACCCAGCCTTGGCCAATAAAAGCCTTTCTGGAGTATTACATGCCCCTTTGGGTGTTTTATATTTCTCCTTCACGTCATAGAGTACTTCTATGCACAAAACAAACTGTTCTCTCTTTCCCCGTGTTTACAGGGCCAGTAACAGCGTGAAACGACTCATCCCCCTGACACAGATCCAGTCTTTAATCTTCAGTTTAAGCACTATGGCTCATGGTAGAAAGCCCAGTAGAAAGTACAGACCATTGAAAGGATTCAGAGCTGCTGCAAGACATGGTGCCAAACTGTGCTAAAGTTCCCACAGAGTAGACCAGTCAACCAATCAGAACAAAACAGACCAGATCCTCGGCCCACAGACAGGAGCTCCAACAGAGTGTCTCAGACAGAATGAAAATAAGTATCTCAGACAGAATGAGAATATATCTGGATAAGGGGTGCTCAGTGTGTGAAAACTAGATTTTTGAACATTTGCAATTGTAAACATACTCTAGCAGTCAACAAAATTGATTACATAAACATGAATTAAGGTCAAATATGGTCTCTTTAAAGCTGCTGATAAATATTTTTGGTTAAAATAGTTAATGAATGGGTCCCTACCAAAGGAGAAGGAAAGTGCGCGCCTATCAGGCTAAACTCAGGGCAAAGCAAACCCTCTTCCTTCCACCTCTTGGTTAATGCTTGCCTTTATCATTCTTGCACATCTCATCCAGTTAATTTCTATTTGATGAACAGAGGCAGGCCTGTCTACAGGAATGGCTGGGCCCCTGAAAGTCCCCATGAATGGGCCACAGATTTCCCTCCCCAAATCCTGCAAACATTTCAAAATCAAATTTAGTGCGCTGTAGCCAATTAAGTCTTCAAAACTAAACATATAATGTTTCTCTAATACATGACAATGGTGTCATTTTGCGTTTCTGCTTAGTAAGGGTCATGTTTTTGCTAATGCTTTGTGGGCCCCTATGACTTTGGCAACAAAGTTTAGCCTTTATCCTCCTCATGGATGGGCTTTAATTTGTACTGGAGCTGGGTCTGTCGGAGGCTTTTCAGCATCCTTTTAAAGAAAAAAGAGGCAGCACCTGCATGGGGTAGTTGTGCAGGAGAGGTGTAGTAGTCGGGGGTTGGCTGGAGCCAGTCCCAGCTGACATTGGGCGAGAGGGTCAGGGTACACCTGAACCGGTTGCCAGCCAGTCTCTGGGCTACATAGAGAGACACACTATGAGAGACACACACTCATACCTAAGGGAAATTTGGAGATACCAATCAACCTAATGAGCATGTTTTTGGTCTTTGGGAGGAAGCCAGAGTGCCCGGAGAGAACCCATGCATGAACGGGAAGAACAGCAAAGTCCACACAGAGGGGCCTTGCCCGACCCGGGGACCAAACTGGTGACCTTCTTGCTGTGAGGCACATGCTCTACCTGCTGCACCAGCGTGCCACCCCATAAAACAAAATATTAAAGAAAACCTCAAAACTGTATTTCAGCTCTACTCTTGTTATTTTGACTTTATCCACAATTGACACTATTCATGATACCTTGGCAACATTATGCCTGATATTTCAACCTTTTTGAAAATGAGCCTCTGCCGCAATAATCGCTAATTACAAACATGCATAACTACCTTTTAATTTGAACAACTCTGAACTCAGTTAACTCAAATATAGCTGATATGCAGACTATGAAAACACTATCAAATGAATCATCATCTGAAACAGTCACGAATACACCTGAATCTTTCTTTTGCTTGCTGTGTGGCATATTTCTAAGTTTCTGGTTGCCTGACAACCCCAGTGTGATGATCAGGGAATAGCTTTATAATCACCAAACCAACATGATAAAAGGCATTGATTTTCTCCTCTAATACAGCTAGAAAGAAACTCATCAAATCCCCCCAAACAAAAATATGAGTTAAGTATGAGCTGTAAACTGCAGAGAACCTTAAGAGTCTCTGTTCTATAATCAAAACACTGGAAAATGATACAGCAAAAAGCAGAGCAGGGATGGTGCAGGGACTGTGGGGATTATGAAACAGTGAACCGGCTCTTCTCCAGCCTTCAGACTGCAAACAATATCAGTCAGATTTGCTTTAGGGCAAACACAGATCCAGTAAGCAGCTCTGACAGAGGAACTTCTGTTGCAGCATGAATCAATCTAAACTCATGACATCATAAACTGTGACTTCACCATGAGGTGAGAATGTCCTTCATAAAGATTGTGCAGACAGCCCTGCTAGCTTTTCATAAACAGAGTAGTGTCCCCCCTCCTGTCTTCTTCCTGCTCTTCTCTGTCTTCTGGCTTCCTTGAATTAAAGGGACTTTTTCCCTGTTTAGCATTGTAAAACACTGACACAAAGCTAGCTTGACAGGGCCCAAAGGAGAGGCATCAGCATTTCTGTGTCCTCACACAAACACACAGACTCTCTGAGTCCCTCTCACATATAATGGGAGTGGAGATGGAAAAAGGAGGAAGGCTCATTTACTATACCATTCTTCTATATATCTCAGGCATATTTACATGATGATATTATACTAACGGAACCTGTCTGGCAGTCAGCAGACGTTACTTCTCCCTTACACAGCATTAAATGACATGACAGTCATCAGTACTTCCCACAGAATGACACTGAACCTGGACAGTGAAGGTGACAGGAGAACCTTAATTCAATTTTTTATACCTATTTACTATACCCCTCTACACAGTCATATATATATATATATATATGTTCATTCATTTTCTATACCGACTATCCCTTTCGGGGTTGCGGGGGGCTGGAGCCTATCCCAGCTGCCAATGGGCGAGAGGCGGGGGTACAACCGTGAACCGGTCGCCATTCAATTACAGGACAACATATAGAGACAGACAACCATTCACACTCACACCCATACCTAAGGGCAATTTAGAGTCACCAATTAACCTAATAAGCATCTTTTTGGTCTGTGGGAGGAAGAAGAGAGAGAGAACCCACGCATGCACGGGAAGAACATGCAAACTTCACACAGAAAGGCCCTGCTGGACCCGGGAATCGAACTGGGGACCTTCTTGCTGTGAGGCATGTGCACTACCTGCTACGCCACCGTGCCGCCCATATGTACAGATGCATGCCAAAAACTCACATCTTCATCAACACCCACTCTTTACAAGGTATTATACCAACAGGTGTATTGTAGCTGTTTGTCAGGAGGCTTGAGATGTGCTTCAGCTCTTGTTTTTCGCTTTGCATTTAGTTGACCTGTAGTTAGTCTGAAACACATCACGTCGTCAGGCTTCTTAAGTCTCCTTCAGTAACCTGTAAGTGACATTTCTAAAGCGGTTTTCAATAACACATACTTTAATGCCATTTATATATCAAGCGTTTTGCATATGTAAGAAAGTATGACACTGGAGCTCACCTGTCATGCTTAGTAGCCCAAAAAGCACTGTTGCTCTTCTTCAGTCCTATCCAATGGTTGAGCTCACCAAATAGCCTACAAGCAGAAAAAAGATTCAAATATGTCTGTCATTTTGATGGACAAGGTCGTCACTTTTCCCTCATGCCTTATTTCTATCCATCCTTTTTAATTTTCCCTTTCTGATTGCAATTAAACATAATCGAAATGACAGCATTCACATAGTTACACAGCTTCATCATCAATAAACTCTCACGTGAAGAGCAGTCTTACATTTACGCGCACACTACCGAGGCAGGTACTCTTGCCTTTTAACGCACTGACTGCGTCACACTCTTCACGCACTGACAGCTCCAAAACTCGCTGTCAGTGCGCGGAGAGTGTGATACAGTCAGCTCTGAGTGACAAACAGAGTGATCATGGGTATTAGGGTTTGTTTTTTTTTCACACAGGCTAAATGACCTCCTCCACGATGTGTTAAGAGCGCAAAACAGTGAGGGTTTACTTTACGCGTGCGTTTGCATCAGTATGATGACACACTGCATTGTCCCTGTTTTTCCAGTCCTTCATGACAGAAAGCATCCAAGTCTTTATGTTTTACAACAAAAACTTCAGTCAGTGATGAAAAATATTCAGTTTATGCGACCCCTGTTTCTCGCTACAATGACCGCAGCCTCCGTGCGTAACGCTGTACCTGCTTTTCAAACGCACTAAATTCATACGCAAAAACATCGCGCGCAATCAGTTGTGGGTTTGATAAATCGCATTGCGGGTGCTAAATGATTGATATTTGCATCTCCTCCTCACAGTATTTTACGCGTTCTGATCATCTGCATGTTTTCTGCATATTCATGAAGGCAAACACTCATTTGACAGACGCAATCCTCGGTGCACCCTGGTAATAGATCAGCTTTGTGCGCGCTATCAAGTTTGCACGTTTTTATACATTCAACCTTTAGTAGGAGCGGGCCCTTAATTTATTGAGAAAATATTAAAAGTATATGGTAATGGAGCTCTATGTAATTTATTTATGGCTGCTAAATGCAAATGAATGGCCAGATGCTTGATCTAGATACTGGCTTGTTGACTTTTGTTCCGACATGACATAATGTTTGAGAAAGCACCAGGTAGTAAGTATGTTGGTTTTTGGACACAGCTTAAACTTTACTCGTATTCATTTATGCAATAGCCTACCCTGGGCTAGGCAACATTTTAGGAGTATACGAAGAGGGAATTCACGTTCTCTTCTGATAATAATTTCTAATAATGCATTTATCAATTGGCTATACTAAAAAATGAAAATCTGTTTGAAGTTATTATCTGTTAGCAGTTATCTAATGTTTTGAAGTGATTCTTTTAATTTTCTTGTTTCCTGAATAATAATTGTTTAATATTATCTCTGACTTCTGCTTATATCTAAACCTCTGACATAACTTTGTTGTATGTTCTTTTAATACATTATTGTGAAGATTTTTTAAGGTTTGTCTCAGAGGGTGAACAAACAAAATGTATCTTTTTACAGGTAAATTATCGGTTATGTTTGGTTTAACCAAAATTTTGAACAGCCCAGTTGATTTGCTGACGTTTCTCTTTTGGGATACGTCCTACTCCCTGGTGTTCAGCCATACCTAATGACAAACAGGTGTGCGCTAATCGCGTCACTGTTAGCTAACTCGGGAGAGTTTGGATAGCGAAAAACAAACAGGAGAGGGTGTATGAAGTATGTACCATGTCAAGAGAGACGCCAACAGCAACTACAAGAAGTACCAAAAGCAAGGATCTACCTGCTGATGAGGTGACAACGCAGGTTTCCTGCAGGCCCATGGATGTTAGCCGAACAGCTAGCATGGTGAATGGATGAGGTGAGTCCACCGAGCCGGAGCCTCCGGGACAGTTTCAGATGGATAGACCTGCAGGCACTAGTTAGTTGTTATCAGTGGCATGCACAAACTTTTTCAAGGGCAGGGGCGAAATAACAAAAGAACACATACAGCACGTTCTCACCACTGAAGAGGGCACTAGGTTTCACGTGTTTTCAAGAGCACTTTAGACATGTTTATATGGTGTACGAATGGCACATTATGTAGCCCTAAAACAGACTAACTAGACAGACTACTCAAGTTAGTATTGTAGATAAGATCAGCATCCACAAGAACTGTGTTGATTTAATGTTGGACTATGAAGAACACACATAAAAAAAATAAATAAATCCTAAGTGGTCTGGGGCCTTACCCCAGAAAATTTTAGATGAAGAAGATGCAATTTCCTGTATTCCAGTGCATTTCAGGCATGAAAAAGGGTCAAGGGTGAAAAAGGTGAGAAGGATTATGACCCCTCTAGGGGGTTCGGGGCCATCTTTCCCTGGAAGAAAACTTTGAATATTTCATATTTAAAAGCATCAATCTGATGCATTTTGACAGAAAATGCAAGCAGAATTACAGGACAGTATGAATGTATAATAAAGTATCTATTTATTACATGGTCCCATTATGCTATATAAGATACTGATCACTTCTCTGATAAAATGCGTTTAATTTTCCACTGGAGGCTTGTTGAGATATCTATGTTAAATCTCCTGCTTGTGTTAGCTAATGTTATTCATCAATGACATGATGCCTCTTTCAGCAAGCTTTAATCCTCTGGTGATATGTTACCTTTAGCTAATATTAAACTATCGTTAGCTATTAATCCACTTGGATTGGCGAGGCGTCTTAAGCAACACTGCTGATGTGGGGCCCTTCGCGCTTATATTTCCATGCTCTTGTGCTTGTAGAGTGAATGTTTTTGTCCAATTCCAAGCTCCCTTCAGGTCGTGTGCACATGTTTGCAGTTCACTGATAATCTCTGGTATACGTCCATGTCCATGTCAATCACCCCCCACCCCACCCACCCCAAAGAAAAAAAAAAACTTTCCATCGAATCTACACCACAGGTCACCCTGTTTTGATTTCAAACTGGCAAATTTCACTGAAAGGTGAGGGGTTTTCATGCTTGGCATTTTAACACCATATTATCACCAGAAAATCAAAACTGGTTCTGAGTGATAGTTCTGGCTCTGTATAGATCAAAAAAGGGCCCACCATAAGTCATTGCAACAGTAATGTTCCATAGTGAGTCCTGACGGTCTTCTGGAGTTTAGGTGTGTTTTTCTCCTTAAGAGGGCAGTTGAGTGTGTTTTTGCTAACCAGGAGGGCAACAGAGGGAACTTATGCACACGTTTTAGCTTCCAAGAGGACACTTTAGAGAGCATTTTGCCTCCCAAAGAGGGCACTTTAGTGCGCGTCTTTAAACAGTTGCCCCCCCCCCCCCCCCCCCCCCCCCCCCCGTGCACACCCCTGGTTGTTATATATAGTGGCAGCAGCATTAAGTTAACATTTTCCAAATAGCAATGACTTGCAGTTATTATTCAAATTAACACTTTGTTAATAAGTTGCTATTTTTGTCCCAGACAGGCCTTTAATCAACATTTTGTACGAGGAAAAAAATATCAACACAGCAAACGAAAAAGAAAGAAAGTCAAGAGCTGTTTTTGTAACAACTCCGCTTTTTATCTTTATTTTAGTTTGTGCCCGTAAATATTGCAAAAATTGTTGTCTTTGGTTGTAAATTCAATTTTAAACATTTTGCAGATCATTTTAGAGAGAAAGGTAATCAGTATCTAAAAAGTAAATAATTAAACTTTAACATTATGTATTAAGTTCACTAATGTAGTTCAAAAAGTTTAAGTAATTCATAAAAAGTAAGACTTTATAACTTTCTCAACACTTAAACACATATATTTATTTGGTTTTGATAATACTGGAATCATCACTAGGGCAGTTTCAAATTGTTAATGTTAATTTACATATTTAAAATTAGGAATGAACAATACTGGATTTTTTTTTGCCAATACTATCAGAGTAGTTATCACTGAAACAGATTCTTATGTCCAGTTTTTTTTATTGTTTGGCTGTTTTCTTCTCTTCTTCTCTCTGCTAAAGTCTCTGCTTTGCTAAAACTGACCTGCTCCTTTTATGTGATCAGTGTATTCTTGTTGAAACAAATGTTAACAATGCTTATTTTTTATGAATGATACTGTTGATTTTTTTTAATGCAGACATTCAGGGAGACTCAGGTGAAGCATTAAGGTACATGCATATATTCCTCTGATAATACAGCTAAAACATATGGCTGATGTGTACCGGAGATATGTAGGCTGTATATCGACAAAAATAAGTATGCCCATTATTTTTAATATTATCAAGAGAACAAACAGAGTACAACAGAATGATACAATGTCCATATAAATGGCGACAACACAATTAGTTATATTTAGAAGCAGCAGAGAAGCAAGGCTAGGTTCTTCCATGTTAGGGTTTTTGCCTGTTGGACTTGAAGCATCAGCTGGTTAAGTGTGGATTATGAGTCAGATTAATAGAACAAAGTCATCATTAATAGTGGCATCTTGCCATTAAAAACTTCATGATAAATAAAATCAGTGCCTGTAATATTATTTTGTAACAGATGCCCTGCTCACCGCCTTGTATAAAATGCAACATGAGAGAACAGCTGTTATCAGTTATGAATGTGACTGATGTGTGAAATCCAGAGGGTTAGGGGAGAGTCAGAGATGCTCCTGTAAATTATATCACCATTACCCTGAATAAAGCCAAGTCAGATACACAAGACAAACAAAGGTTGTCTTGTTTTTTTTTTCTATGGAACTGTTTTCTCACTGCACTGTGGAAAAATAAAGGACAAAGTTAGATTTTCCTCAGTTATCCTAAGATTTCAAAAAGACACATTAACACATACAACTCCATGAATAATGCAGACCAAAGCTTCTCCTCTGCTATTTTATTTAATTTTTCTGAGGACAGTGATTTAAGTGTATTGATTGTATTTAGCGGAATGGTCCACAAACAACCTTCTAGACAGCATCAAGGCCTGGAAAAGGAATCGATTCCCAATCAAAAGATTGCAGATTGATTATGCTGTCTGTTGGATTCACAACCAACTAGATTAAGATCAGACTGTGAGTGACATGAGGGAGAACAGCAGTCAGTTTTCCATCGGCCTCATTCATTTGTCATCCAGCTCAGCAGTTTGATGGATGTGGATGTATTTGGTACTGGCAGAACTGTGACTGTGCTCTTTGCTGACCTCTTGTGGTGTGGCTACAACATCTCAAAAGCATGTAAGGGGGATTTTAGTTCTCCAAGATGATTTTACTGCATAAAAGAGTCATTCTTTGTTGAGTCTTGGAGAAGTTAAAATAAATGAGCATGATACACGAGTGTCCTCTTAAAAAGTAGCCCTGCAAGCTTGTGACCTTTGAGGTTAGAAGGGTTTAAAATAACACCCCTCCCTTTTCTGCGGAAGGTCCAAAATTTAGGGCCTTATTTAAACTCATGAATATATGCCCCTTTTAAATGGACAATGGCCAATTATTCTGAACCAACCAAATATCAAACTTAACAGAAAGTATTATCTTGTTAAAACCACTTTTGCAGGTCTCCTTTCATTGAATAAATCCAAGTACTTCTATGTGACACAGCGTTCACATTCTTTCACTAATGTTCTAGTCTTATGATGCCTGATCGATCCCCAAATGGGCACACACACACACAAGTTCAGCAATAAATTAGCACTGACAGGATAAACAAACGTCCAACTGCATGTTAGAAAAGTAATTTTGTAAAACCACTTTTAAAAGAATGTGTGTATTTAATAGCCCGTAGATGAGCAGGCACTTTGTTCAGATAACTGATCTGTATGAGGTAAAAGAGCCTTCACCTGACTTGATTTTGACTTTAAGTATGTCAGGAAGCTCATGCGTTATAATCTGAAGGGCTTTGATTGACCACATTAGACATCATAGACAACAAATAAAGTTTAAAAATGAATTTTTTCCTCCACAAAAGCCAGTGAAGATTTCTAAAATAGAAGCAATGTGTTATATTTTCTTTCCCCCTGTTAGCACTGTAGTCTCAGCATTTTGAATTAGCGGGAGTCTTCATTTTGGCTTCTAGGAAGGTCTACAAAGAGGGTGTTATGATAATTTAGAGCAGCTTTTCTGAATCAGATTGCGACTTAAAGTTCCTCACTTATGAGAAGATTTGATGTATTAAAGAGCAGATTTTTTTTAACTTCTGATTTGTATTTTTGTAAGGTTAGATTTGAGTCAGAAATAAAACCAAGGGTTTGTGTCAGTTTCACTGTTGAAACTTATAAGAACTCTTGTTTCTTTTTTGAGACTTCCAGATTTATCTTTGTTGAAATTGTAGAAAATAATAAGACATGCATTGGCTAGTTGTATCAATGCATTTGATCAGGCTATTAACATACAGGGCTGAAGTTATCAGGGGAGAGCCAAGTGCCTTAGTTGTGTATCATCAGCATTTGAATGGTAGTAGGCATTGTACAGTGCTTTGTACAACGGAACCAAAGGACAGTATGTAAGATTAATGGGGCTTTTCCACTATATGATGACAACTGTTGGTCCTTGGCTCGACTTTGCTCGGTTGTTTTAGTTTTCCATTAGGATTATACCTACCTGGCACAGTTTTTCCGTATCCCCTCCAGAGGGGTTCCATGTAAGATAGCCGAAACTAAATGGTGAGATTGAGACTCTGCTGATCTCTAAATGGTCAAAGTATCACCACGAGTCAGGGCATTGATGTGGCAATAAAAACGCCCCCCTGTTGTCAGCTCCCTAATACTGAATGACTTCCCAAACTTTGCTTTTGCGTATATATCATGTGGTTTTCTGCTTGTAGGCATTTTTGAAACCAAAATCATCTCATAACTGTGACAAAAAGCCACAAAAGGGCTGTCAGCTCTATCGCCTCCTGTTTTCTCTGTTGAATTTGTGGATGCCACCAAAGTTCTGCACAGACCACGCTACGACGGTCCCGCCTACCCTTACAGAGGTACTGATATAGCCTATATGTAATAGAAAACAGACCAGGTAGTATCCTAACTGTGCAGAGTTGGGTCAAGTTCAGCAGATACCACAAAAAGAAAAGGACCATAATAACAGTGGTCCAGTAACTAGACTTTGTGGCACCCCAGTGTGGATACTAAAATCAGCAGATGTAAAGTTGGAGCTGAAACAGTTTATTTTTCTGTTAATATGATGGGGGACCACTGAAGAACATGGTCCTGATAGGCCTCAGTTGTTTTACGGTCTGTGTAGTTGAGTTCTGTGGTTAACAGTATAGAAGGGCAGAACTAAAGGTTATGTAAAAGTCACTTTTTATTTATTATTATTTTTTTTTTTACAAAAATATGTACCCATGGCCTGTCTGAAAACACCCTGACATTAGTAAACTCTCTCCTCCCCATCTGTTGCTTTCTCCACCTTTCAGAAAATTTGTGATCAAGCAGTCTGTTGGAAAACTGATGGGATATGACAACTCCCCTAGATGGTAGAGTCAGGTGCTTGTGCAGACCACAGCTGGCCTCAGTGGAAGAAATATGTCTGGGCCAAGCAGGCAACCTTCAGGCTGAAAAAGGAGGCCCATAAGAAAAAGTGCCAAAAATTGTAGTATCTGGAATGTTCACTTGAGGCTGGCTCGTGTGCCGAAAACTGACGGTTTTTTACAGGTTAAATAAACATCTTTACAGCTGAGTTGAAAAACTACTTGGTCTTAATACTTATATTTCTATGTGCTCTAACTGTACTAGGGCTGAATATTTTTCTAGATTTTTAAATCCTGATTTCATCTTTATGAGAATTTCTAGTTTTGGAAAATAAGGGACAATATTGACATGGCTACACATCCCTCACAGAGTTGCTGTTGATTAAATGACCTTAAATCTCATTTCAACGTGGCCTTTACATCTGTGAGTAGGTTGAGCTAAGTTTAGTTGCGATGACGTGCACAGTATGGCAGCGTTCAGTACGATACATCAGTCATGTTCCAACGGCTCCTCTGATAATTAAACTGCTGACGTCACAAGGCTTCATCTGGTTCTAATAATTCTAAATCTTTTTACAGTTTATTGTCTTGGCCCATCTGAGCAGCCACAGTAAATATTAGAGCACAGGGATGGAGGGTTGTCAAAGCACCCACTTCCCAAGAGGGGTGTAGTAAACACAGGTAATGAGAATTTACACCACAACAACCTGATTTAAGATGACATGGGTTTTGAGGCATGTCAAAATCCAATATCTATTCGGATTTTTAGAGAAGAAACTTCAAAAATAAACTTTAGGGACCTCTTTGACTAAAGTACATTTCTTGAAAATGAGTAAAATATTTGTCGTTTTAGTCCAAAAGTACTAAAAGAGACAGTATTACTACTTTTAGCCGAGCAGCTTCAGTGCTGTGTATGACTGAATCCAGATCCAGATTAGTACCAACACAGATTTTCCAGAACCCACTTTTTTTGACAGACAGCTTGCCCACAGCAACAGCAGAACTGATCCCATGAGATTTGCATTGTGCTCCGAAAGCAGCCCTCTAGTTCTAGGGCAAGGGCTCAAAATCATAAAAAAGATGAGGAAAAGAAATTTGCAAAAAAGTTCAGATTTGAAAAGAAGAAACCCTCCACCCACCAGGCAGTCTACAGGCCTGCACTGACATCAGACTCATCATTCCTGCACTAGTTCTGAATCAGCTTTCTCCTGAGAAACCCCTCTTGGATCCCCATGATGCCCTCTTCCACTATGGCAGTGGCAACTATTTAATTTAATAAATGATAGGTGATTCTTCCTCTACCCTCTGTGTCACGCTTCCCACTCGCTTCAGGATGAGTCACTTAGCATTTCTCTGAAGTCATCACTGACTGAAATAGCTGGTCTTGAGAGGTTCTGAGACTTCAGAGGCCGAGGGTACCCGTTCAGGAAAAAGATGAAAGTAAGGAATGTGTTAAACTATTTGATGACTCACATTAATGC
Organism: Cetoscarus ocellatus; assembly: GCA_037902135.1. Taxonomy (NCBI): domain Eukaryota; kingdom Metazoa; phylum Chordata; class Actinopteri; order Labriformes; family Labridae; genus Cetoscarus; species Cetoscarus ocellatus. The sequence continues at coordinate 2,236,695 of JBAMNC010000559.1, forward strand.
CCCTTAATATGATGTGCAGGTCAAGTGATGGATCAGTAATGCAAATGACAAATCAGATTTTTACGAGCATTCACCTTCTCTGAGAGACAAAACTGTGGTTTAAGATTAGTGCTCAGTGCTGTAACTCTGAAAAGAATGTACATGAAGATGTATAGAAAGAGAATGTGACCCCTGCAGTCAAAATGTTGTGCCTTCTTATTTTATGTATCTATCTTGATGTTAAATAAGCTCCATTAGATTGACCTGAAGAGGAAAAGGTTTGACATCAGTGTAGTAGAGTTGGCTGCTGCAGGGGCAAGCAATAAATCTGTGTTAGAGGAAAGATTGAGCACTTAAGGCTTCATTCACAACCCTGTCATTGAAGGGTTGTATCAGTTAATAGAGGACTTTTAGTGCTAGTTTAACCTTTGTGTGCCTGTGTCGCAATAACATTCTGGAAGAATATATCTTGTATGATGTTTCCCTGCTTGCTCTCTGGGAAAATTCTCAGGAAAAGGGTAACGTCCGTTTGGTTTAGTGCAGCATATAATGGCTTTTTCAGAGACTCACACTTATCAGAGTTATTTTGATGGCCCTTCACTCGTGGAGAAAAAAGTATTTCATAAATCAAAGGATCATCCCCCAGTTTTGGTGTTTCATAAGCTCACCAGACTGACCTCTCTAAAGAAACCAGTGACCTTCTCAGAAGCTGCCATAGCTGGGTTAAAGTTCAGTTTAATCCTTTTACATCACAGCTTTGCTCTTGAATACGTGAACCATGCAATTGCATTTGACCACTTCTAATCCAAATCTGGATAAGCATCAAGGATCGCACTTACACTCAGTCCCATCCTGTACTTACTATTCACAATTTTTACATCGTTTATTGAAGGTAAGTTATAACCTAGCTTACGCTATTTGTATTTGACTCTCAGAGCACCACTAAGGTTTTTAATTGTATGCCAGGTCCTGGGACAAGTCCTCCATTTATTATTGTAGACTATAGTTTCTCTGCTCCAAGATATATCTTACATCTCCTTTATAAGCTTAAATTAATCAATAATCAATTTTTCTGACATTACAACATGTTGATGCAATAACGTTAAGTTCATTTAAACTCCTGACAGGCTTAATTGTTAATGGTAATCGAGGCCCACCACCTAATTAAACACATGAAACAGTTTTTGACCTCAGGCGTTTTTCAGCCATCTTGCCCCTCCATAATTTTCTGGAGGTGTCAGGGGATTTTTTATTTTTTATCCCTGTCTCCAGTTCTGTCATTAACCACATGAGGCAGTCGAGGTCTGCAGATGTGTCTCGATTCGATCCTGTAACAGGACGTACAGACTCAGTGCTAACCAGCAGTAACAAAACAAGGAGCAATTACACCTGCAGACTCCGTCAGGGGCAAGAGGGGTGTAGTATGTTTTGGAATGGTTGATTACAGAAACATTATTCCTCCATTGACATGCAGGACAGAGGATCATGCAACCACTAAAATGCAATTTCTTAAATGCAGTTACAAAAAGGTCTATACATGTTGGACTGATGGAATACTTAAATTCAAACCTGAGGAGGCACATCTTTGAAACATTGATTAAATATGAACTTCATAAATTATTTATTATTTTATAATATATTAATTACAACGTCAACATGATTAGGCTTCCAGAACAACACAAACAACTTAAACTCAGGTGCTGAAAAGCGTGTGTTTTGTATGTCAGTGGAAACTGTGGTTTGAAATGAAATGAGTGGATGTATGCTGAAGTTTAGGACTGGATTGAATCCTTCTGCTTTGTAAATTTGGTTTCATTGCTTCTGAAGAAATTCAAAAAATGTGAGATACTGGCCTTGCTTCGTAATCTTAAGCTCAAGCTTATATTTCTGTTTCAGGAACAATCAAAATTTACAATGACAGTAAATATGACTTTGTCCAAAACCCTGTTGCTCTGAAGCTTCAGTGTCCTTTTTTTGCTCTGTGTCTTTGAATATTTGGTTTCAGAGATATATGAACACCCAGGGGCTACAATTATTGATTGGCCTGAAAGAGTCTTGTCTATATAATGACTAATTAAACCTTTAAATCTGCTGTTACAATTAGGGCTGGGCAGTATTACCTAATCTCAGTATCACGATTGATTGAAGCTCTTACCCTCGATTACGATTAATGAACAATTTATTTTATGCTATGCTGGAACAAAGTGGTGGCGATACCAGACGGTCATCTAAACGGTCTTCCAGCAGTATTACACTTATACTTCTTTCTGCTCGATGTCCTCTGCACAGAAATCCAAAATGTCCCCAAAACAACGGAGACGGCATTTTTCTTGGCCTATAAGGTCCTCTGATAGATTTGCACTTGTCTCCTCCATGTTGGCAGAGTGTCCCTTCGCTCTTGGCGAAAGTGAATGCAGACTGTATAAAGGAGGTGCGCTCATGTGACTTACACAGGGACAATAATCAAAATAATCGACATGAGTAAAATTACTTTGATTAGAGGGTCTAATGTAGGTTTCGATTATTTTTCAATTAATTGCCCAGCCCTAAGTTACAATACATTCATAATATGTTTAGAGAGATATGGTGCTTTGGGAATTTTAATTGACATTGTACCCGAGTACCATCATTTTACAGTCGATTAGTCTGCATAAAATTAAGTATGGCATTATATTATCAACATGAATGTTGGTATCACAAGAACATTTATCAAAGACTTTGTTTTAGCAGGTAAAATAAAATTTCTGCAGATATTTCCAGCCATATTTCAGTATGCACATGAATTGGAGCGCTTTAATAAAAAATCAGCAGACCCACCTATGCTGAAGTTTATTTCTTCTTACATTCTTATTGTTTAAACTTCACATTTAGTTTTGAATCTGAATTTTAAGGAGTCTGCCTGCAAAAATGTTTCGTCAGGACAGTTGATTAAATTGTTAATGTACATTTCAAAATATTAGGCAATCATTGTTTTGGGATCTACAGATCTCGTGGTCTCTACAGTGCTATTGCAGCTCCTAAAATGAGACCTTAAAATGTTTTAACAGAAAAAAATGAAATGTTTGTAATAGAATCAATAAAAGTGTCAGTTTAATTAAGTTTGGGAATATCTGCATATCAGCATAAAAGTTTATTTTTATGCATCCCTAATAAGGCTTATTATAAATTATCTAGTACAAAAAATAGAAAATAACATCTAGTTCCAGTTCAGAATCACCTCATCTGATCTATCAGAGTACCTCCTAGACAACCACATTTCCTAGGCTGTAGTAAGAACGATTTAGTTTATACTTTTTCCTGATACCACGTGCAGACTTATTCACATTTTTTTTAGAACAAGAGAGCAGACACAAGATTCAGTGTGTGGGATGCAGGGAACACAGAAAAAGCTTTAGTTTGGTGTTGCACTTTTTAACATCTTTTTCAATATTCTCTCCCAAAGACCCCAATGATAGCATTGGTGACAGACTAGTATGAACCTGATTATAATTTTGCACAGCTCACCTCAGGGGTTCATATGTGTAGCATTCTATACAACAGGGGCTGCCAACCTTTTAGAGCCTGAGAGCTACCCTAAGATGAAGTGCATTATGGAGGGCTACTGATTCAATAAGTTATATAATTTCATAGTTTACCATAAAAATAATAAGTGTTAAGGCATTTGCACACTGTTTGTTTGCCATTTATTTTAGTCATTTCCTAACAATAAATAATAAAGATTATGAAATAATTTGAGAACATTATACTTACAAGCATCTTGAATATTCATTTCTCTCGTCTTTGTAACGGAGGGTTTCATCTTTACTAGTTAAGTTTTAATTTCAAACTATTCAAGGAAAATATTGCCCCAGATATGACATTTTAACTTAATTTGTCCAATCACTAAAAAGTGTTTTTATGGATGCCCAATATTGGATTTTTGCAGAATAACTGACATGCTGGTATTTCTAAACGTATCATCACCAATACTGATACTGGCATTTTTTTTGTCAAGAACTTAACTATATTTGACCCTGTTCCTTTCATGTTCACAGTCCATTTGTGCGAAAAACAGATGTAAAGAAAAAAGCATAATTCTATTCTTAAATAAATTATGCCTTTGATTCATAAAAGTGCACATTGTGTGATGATGAGGGTTAACCATCATATTACATAGTAATATTGACAATATCTACAGCCTATATATGGGAATGTTATGGCTCATTTGTATGGTCAAAATATATGCTGTAATCCTCTTCAATCCTCGCAGATACCAATAATAGCTTTTCTTGAGGCAAATGCTGATATCGGTCTGATGATATTGTGCATCCCTCTTTTTTTTTTTATCTTTTTATTTTTCATAAATTGCAGCCCCTGAGCTCTGTGGAAAATGGAGTGCAACATATCTTTGTACAGGCTATTGTTAAAAAAAAAACTCTGGGTAAACTGCTATTAATCAATATAAAGTCGCCAAAAATGTCTGTAAACTTATGTCAAAACATTACAATAAAATCTCACTAAAGCTAGCAGCTTTTACCCAAAAACAGAAATATAAAAACAGAGACAACACACAGTTAAATCAGGTTATAACTGAACAGTGATTTCTAGTTAAATGGCTAAAACTATCTCTGTTGACATAAAACAAAAGTGAGAGCACGGAAGTCATCATAAACCCCATTCATGCTTTCAAATTGCTCCAGACTTAAGTGGGTATGCGAGAATGCGACCAGCTGAGTTATTTCGAGGGTAATTTTATAACCCGAGTATTCTATTAATCTGAGTGATCTGAAGTGTGCATGCAGCAGCAAATAACACAGGTAATTCACTGAGGTGAGTAAGGAGAGTTGATGACATCATCCTGTGTGACTAGTGTGAGACTCAGCAAATTAAAACAACCGCTGTTGAAGAAGACTATTTGATTGTAAGGGGATAACAGAAATGTGGTGTCTGGACATCAAAAGTGTTGTTTCCACTGCACTTCATCATAGTTCTGTAGATCATCTGCTCCAAATTGATCACCACTGAGTCTCTTGCACATCTACAGAGCTGTCTCGTGCTGCTGTTGGGCACCTTCTGCACCTTTCTTTCTTGGGTGTAATCCTTGTGCACATAGTGCTGCTTCATATTCACTTCTGGGTGCTACAATGCTCCTCTCGATGTAAATTGTGATTATACGGTAAAGATGACTGTAGAAAAAATTACACAAATTCTATATATGATCAGCTGTTTCATACTAAAGGGGCCTTTTGAATCCAGTCTTAAGCAGCTGCCTTGTCGAAATATTGTTTCAAGATAATTACAAACAAAGAGGCAAAAGTAAAGAGAATGGCACAGTAAAACAGTAGGTAGTGCGCATGCCTCACAACCAGAAGGTTGCTGGTCCAGCCAGGGCATTTCTGTGTGGAGTTTGTATGTTCTTCCTGTGCATGTGTGGATTCTCTCTGGGCTTTCCTGCTTCCTCCCACAGACTAAAATAATGCTCATTAGGTTGACTGGTGACTCCAAACTACCCTTAGATATGAATGTGAGCGTGAACTGTTGCCTATCTCTGTGTGGCCCCACAACTGGCTGGCGACCGGGTTAGGGTGCACTCCGCCTCTCGCCCAGAGAGCTGGATAGGCTTCAGCCCGCCACGACCCCCAAAGAGACAAGTGGTATAGAAAATGGACAGATGGATGGATAGTCTGTATTTCAGCATGGTTGTGGGAGTGGACTTTGTGTGTCTCTGCAGCCAGTCTCATGAAAACACTCAAGTACCAGCAGTTCTGTACCTGCACTGACTTCATTTTTCAGCACCAGTGGTTGCTACTTGGTGGATACACACAGACAAGTAAGAAATGACACAAATTACACTCAGTAAAAGCTCTGACAGATAATAACCCAAAGAGCATGGACATGACAAGCTGTACATGTACTTTTAAAAATAATCATGCATACGTTTCATATTAGAAAAAAGTCATCATCATTCTTACAGCGTCCACATCACGCATACCACATCCACTCCTTGAATTACCTAATCAGACCGCCCACATACAATCCCACACACATATACACACACGCACACATTCTTGCGCACACAGCAGAGTCCCTGTGGGCCTGATGTCGCTGCGTTTGTCTTGTAGGAGGGCCTGTGGCTCTTACCAATTAGCAGAGCAGAAGAGAGAGATTTAAAACACCATGACACCATGGTGTTTTTCTTCCCACAGGCCCACATAGGCCCCAAAAGCTCAGATCACAAGGTGATTAGATCACATCAAATCGCTAACACTGGCCACATGACACACATACACACATACTGTGCAGACCTCAAGCAGCCACATGAACACAGACAGTGCACTGGTGACACATGTTGGAGAACAGTGATGCATCATGGGCTCTACAAGTATTTTATATTGCCTGCAATAGACTGACCATAAGGAGTGAAGGCCTAAGAGAACATATTCGCGGAAAAAGTGCTGTTTATGTTGCATTGTAGAGAATTTCAATTGGAGTAATTTCTCGAGATGTCATCAGTGTATATCCTGTCATTGAAATAGAGAATAATTACATTAATGTGTCTTTGGCTTATTAACAAAAAGCGGACCCTGAGCAAAAGACATGATAAAGAAATAAGTAAAATAAAAGATAAAATCAAAAGTGTACACAAAAAAGACTAAAGCCAAAGGCAAACAGGTACAATAGCCACAATGAAATCTACCTTATGAGATTGTGAGTATCTATTTGTCAAATAAAAAAAGTGTTCAAAAAGTGTAAGGTTTATGCCTTTAAAAAACATGGATAAAAATGTACCTTTACAATATGTACATTTGCAATCCAAGCATTTTTTTTCTGAGATTTATTGTTGGCCTTTTATCTCTATTCAGACTGAAAAACAAAATGTATCTATGGGCCCTACACCACAGCCCACACCAACCAGCCTGCTCTGGGATGACCAAATGTCCTGCTTTATGCTGGACTGTCCCACTTTATATCACCTTTCATCATCATGTAATTTTAGACGAATGTCCCATTTAATTTGGCCCTGGTTTTAAAAAGTGCTAGGACAGTTCCCTCTCTAAAATCTGGCTGAATTCAAAGGCTGTGCAAAAAGCAAAGAGAGTCATCATTATTGGCTGAGACAGCTGTCAATCAATTTAGGTGGAGCCTCCTGAAGTGTCAATCTTTTTTTCTCTCTTACCCTCTCTTTTTGATGCAAGTTCAAGGAAACTCTGTGTGAAGTTGTAATAAAACGATTGCTTTTTTGATGTGTGAAGCATAATGCCTTACATTGCATGGTGGACAGTGTTTAGGGCATGTCAGTCTGCCTTGCTATTTTGAAGATAGCACCGCAGTCTTGCCTCCGACCCTGCAAACCCCACTGGATGCGCCACGCCGCGCAGACCGCTGTGGCGCGCAAGCCCCTGTAGGGAGAGGGGGGCTGATCCTCGGAGAGTCAACAAGCTCTTATGCGAATAGGCGATGTCACACGTCAATTAAAACATGTTATAGACTGAGAAAGAAGTAAACAACACCTCCCCCTCGCTTCTCTTAGGTCCCTTTGCTGGTCCCAACCACACAGCTTCGTGATTTATTTCACTTTTATCTGCCTATATCCTTGTAGAAAGGATGTTTGGTGTCATATATACAACGTTATATATTTCTGTTACCTCTACGATTCACTTTTCTTCATCCATGGTGGCGTGTTGCCTCTGGGACCCCTCTGATCGACTGTTGACCCTAATGCTCGTGCCTTCCGGTTTGTGAAGTAATGACAAACTATTGAAAAAAATTTACGTTCGAGAGTCCGTGCTTTGCGTTTTTTTTTTTTTCTCAATGACGGTGAATTTACGAGGTTTTGAAGCAGGAGTGCAGAAAATAGACCTGAAGCGAATCTCCAGAACTGTGGCGTGCGCCAGTGCTTCAGTGAGCCGCGTGCTGAAGCGGAATTTGTCTGACAGACTAGTGTGGGTTCTAAGTCCTCTGCAGTACATTTCAAGATGCGCAGCGCTGCGCGGCATGGCGCTTTCACGTTATATGTATTTGGGGGTTAAATTACACTTATCAACAAATGCTCTGGGCAGCACGGTGGCATAGCAGTTAGTACACATGCCTCACAACAAGGAGGTTGCTGGTTCGGTCCCTGTGTCTGTCACAGTCTTCTTGTGTGGAGTTTGCATGTTCTTCCCATGGATGCGTGGGTTCTCTCTTGGCACTACTGCTTCCTCCTACGGACCAAAAACATGCTCATTAGGTTGACTGGTGACTCCAAATCGCCCTGGTGAAGAGCAAATGGTTGTCCCTCTCTCTATGCTGGCCTGCAATTGGCTGGCAACCAGTTCAGGGTGTACTCTGTCTCTCACCTAATGTCAGCTGGGATAGACTCCAGCCCTCCACGACCCTGCAGGGGTTTAAATAATAGATGGATGGACAAATGATATTAAATTTTGAAGAATGTAAGATGTTGGCCATTATGTTTATGAAGCAAGCTCAAAGGTGTTTTCATCACGCAGATGTGTGCCAGTCTTTCTAATTTGCCCTTTAAGTTGCAGGAACACATTGCACCACAGACTCTTGACTTTGGACCAGGTTTAAGTGGTGTGTGTTCAAGTTGTTTTCTTCCTCCTCCAGATAGAAACATGTCAAAGCACCTGACCACCTCTCTTTTAAAGACAAACGTACCTTTGGTTGAAAAAGGAGCCCATGTTAACTTTCCATTTTAACAGAGTGAGCACAGGTGAAAACAGGAAAGACGCCCACGCTGCACACCAAATGCCTTTGTACCAGGCAAATAAGAGAGCTCTAGGAGGTTTCTTAAAGATATGTGGTAATTATTTTAAATTTTTAACAATAGTAGTCAAAGACATTATCTACCACATAAACTAAGAAAAACACATACATTTCTCCATTCAGGCCTTTAAATCAGTATTTTGATTTTAAAAAGTGTGCTGCAACCTTATACGTAAATTTCACTGAAATTTGAATCTTACAATTTGAGGCACAATTGCATGTAAATTGAGCCAAACTTTTAAAAACGTTGACCCACATCCTTGGTAATAATAAATGTAAACGTTTTATGTTATAATTGTTTCATGTAAAGTCATGCTGAAATGAATATATTAACGAAAGTAGCACATATGCTTATATCATGAATTTTTAAACTTATTACCTACAGTTATAAGAGTAAAACTGTATTCTAAATCAACCATCTTGCGGAATGGTGCATAGAAAATACTTTACTGCTCAAAGTCAGTAAAACTAAAGAGCTGATAGTTGATTTTTTTTCTTTAATAAAGGAGGCAAAGACACACAACACTGTCTACATCAGTGTAGCTCAGTTGGAGCAAGTGGACACTTTTAAGTTCCTGGGAATCAACATAACAGAGAACTTGTCAAGGACTTCACATGTCTCTGCCCTGGTTGAAAAAGCCCAAAAACGGAAACTTAGAGAGCAAAATTCCCACACCAAGTTCTAGTCAATTTTTACAAAGGAGCGATTGAAAGCATCCTGACTGGAAACATCAAAAATTGGCAATTTAAAAAAAAAATAATTCTCAGTATGTTTTGATGACATTTTCAGGGAACGTTGGCCAAGGCACAAGGAATAAGTGATTAGATTTTGGTGATGATCCCAATCCAGATGTGGATACAGGAATTTTTGTTAAGGATTTTCCAACGTTGCAAACTTAGTTAACAATGTCAAAAATGCCTTGGTGAAGGGTTTGTGCTTTATGAGCACTACTGGTTATTTAAAAAACTTTTCCAGTCAGTGTTTAATGCTGCAGAAGTATGTCTCCTCACTTGTTTGTTTTTTCATAATCTTGAGCCCTCATGGACTCACACACTCAGGCACTTTGACCATCTGTCAAACTTTGCTGCCCCTTGTTTTGATTTGATAGAAAAGAGTGGCCAATCAGATTTTCAAGAGTGGCCAGTTCCACCATTGGCCATATTAAAACGCACTGAAACGTACTGATTAAGACAAAATCGAAACCGCCTATTTCAGTGTGTTTGATTTCAGTGGTTGACATGAGTGGTTTTCATTTAAGTAAATGGTAAATGGACTTGAGCTTATATAGCGCTTTTCTAGTCTTTGACTACGCAAAGTTGCTTTACACGTTCACACCTATTCGCTCTCACATTTACCTACTGATGATTGGGGTTGGTATGTATGTTAGTTGTCCATCAGTATCAGCTAACACTTTCATGCTCTTTCATGTCCATTTACACTCCACTGTCACAGCAGTGGGAGCAACTGCTGCTTCAGTGTTGAACCTGCAACCTTCTGATTACCGACCAAGCGCACTATCAGACTGCGCCACCAATACCCCGATTTAAGTGAGATCTCAGGTCATTGTCAGGGCTGCTGTAAGGACTAGGAGAATGGAAGTGACCACGTGAAGTCATTACTGGCAAATGATGTAGTTATCCACTTTTCTGGATTTTTTCTTAAAGGAGAGAAGTCATTATTATGCAAGGTATTTCAATACCCATGTATCACTCCAAGGCTTTGCTGTCTTATTCAAATAATACAACTAATTTTATTTTAATCCCCTTATATGAGTGCTGTTCTGTCCAAGACCCCTGCTGCACATCCAGGCTCAATCATTTTTTTTCTTTGCCGAGTCAAATAAAACATTACAAGTATGGTACATTTAAAATATTATTTGACAAGAGTGCTTCATAGACAGAGCTTTAGGAATACTGCGAGCTATTTCAAAAGTCCTGTAAAAATCCAACAAAGCATCCTGCCTTCAAGGTAATTTTATTAACACTTCAATACTTAAAGTACTAAGGCCATTTATCTGACTCTGAAGATCATTATCTCCATAAGTTTGAGGTTAAAGGTTTGCAGAATTTATTTTGATATGGAAAAAATCTTTTTTATATGTAAAAAAAGAAGACCGTGGGTATAGTTATTGTGCAGCTCTGCAGGGTTTGCACATTTGCTCAGCAGTTCTGCTTATTTTCTGCTATTAATCAAAGTGGTCTGGGATTTGTTAGGGTAGAAAAAAGGACTAAGGACATATTTTTTTGGCCATGTGAATGCTCTGTCATGGTGGTATCTTATACCTATTTATGGAGCTGTACTGTCTGTACTTCCCTTGTTTATATATTAAGATTACAGAAAATTGTAGATGTGGCTAGGAGCACTCATGATTCCCTCATGCTGACTGTCCCAGAGGCTTTGTCGACAAATATGGACCAGAAATCTATCTGGATATCTGCCCTTGCAGTGAGGAGAAGCCTGCAGGACGATTTCAAAAATAGAGAATGAGCTCTTCTCCCTGAGTTCAAAGCCTTTCATACAACCACAAGAAATGATTCAACTGGGAGTTTTTAAAGCTTTGAATCAGTTTCTGTCTGTTTGGCTATGGAGATTCTTCTACCCCTAAATATTGTGACCGTATCTTCAAATCTCCAAATCAGGACACTGTCATTTTACCGCAAACCCATGAGCTCATGGTACAGTTGGATTTTTCAGCAATGCATCCTCTACACAATGGAAAGTGACTTGCCGACAGAAAAATGTCCCCCAAGATCAGCCAAAACTTTGCTTGAAAGTCTAAATTATACAACACCAAAACCCTACACAAAAGTAGTGTATTAATGTCATAGAATTTTTTGTTCCGGAAGTTGGTTGTCACAGACTTTGCCTAAATAAAGTAGGTTGCAAAATCATTTCCAGCCTGTACCCACTGTTTTTGTTACTCATTATAGCATGGCTTTGTTTGTGGGCAGTTGGCACACATAAGGTGGCATCTTCATTGCCTGGGGTTTTTAAAAAGATAGCTTAAGGTAGGTAATGTCAGTAGATTTAGCTAAGTAGCAGCTACATTAGAACTAAATGTTCAGCCAAGATGTTTTTCTATTGATAATAAAAAGAAGCAGCCTTGACAATGACTTTGCCAAACATTCAGACAAAATTGCAGGTGCAAAAATGGAATATTGTTTTGGGTGTTTTATTAATGATAACTGGAAGTTTTCTGAGAGCACAAACCTCCTCCAGGGCATTTCCAACATTGTCAAGTGAGTTATTGTCAAAAATGTGAAAACTGCCCTAGCTTGTATTGTTAAGAAATCTTTAAAAAAAAAAATCCTGGTTCCACATCTGGATTCAGATCACCACCAAAATCTAGCTCTCTCTTGTGTCAAAACCAACATTCCCTGACAATGTCATCAAAATCAGCTGGGAACTTACTGAGTTATTTGAAAAATGTGGGGAAACTGCCCTAACTTGCAATGTTAAGAATTCCTTTCCCAAAAAATGTAATCAAAATCAGTTCATACCTTTTTGTGTTATCCTACGATTTACCACCCCTGGGA